>OY751563.1:66199-411199 GCA_963572285.1 Caenorhabditis drosophilae
GCTCTTTTTAAGGTTTCACAGGCCTTATCTCAGTCAATTTTGATTTCTGTTGCAGAGAGACTAGTGCCAATCGATTCAGCGTGTCAAACTACATCAGAATAGTCTCTACTAGGGGCCTAAAATAGGCCTTAACCGGTCAGGAATCCGGGTTATTCCGGAAATTAGGCTTTTTTAGGCTCTTTTTAAGGTTTCACAGGCCTTATCTCAGTCAATTTTGATTTCTGTTCTAGGAGACTAGTGCCAATCGATTCAGCGTGTTGAACTACATCAGATTAGTCTCTACTAGGGCCTAAAATAGGCCTTAACCGGTCAGGAATCCGGGTTATTCCGGAAATTAGGCCTTTTTAGGCTCTTTTTAGGGTTTCACAGGCCTTATCTCAGTCAATTTTGATTTCTGTTCCAGGAGACTAGTGCCAATCGATTCAGCGTGTCAAACTACATCAGAATAGTCTCTACTAGGGCCTAAAATAGGCCTTAACCGGTCAGGAATCCGGGTTATTCCGGAAATTAGGCCTTTTTAGGCTCTTTTTAAGGTTTAACAGGCCTTATCTCAGTTATTTTTGATTTCTGTTCCAGGAGACTAGTGCCAATCGATTCAGCGTGTTGAACTACATCAGATTAGTCTCTACTAGGGCCTAAAATAGGCCTTAACCGGTCAGGAATCCGGGTTATTCCGGAAATTAGGCCTTTTTAGGCTCTTTTTAAGGTTTCACAGGCCTTATCTCAGTCAATTTTGATTTCTGTTCCAGGAGACTAATGCCAATCGATTCAGCGTGTCAAACTACATCAGAATAGTCTCTACTAGGGCCTAAAATAGGCCTTAACCGGTCAGGAATCCGGGTTATTCCGGAAATTAGGCCTTTTTAGGCTCTTTTTAAGGTTTAACAGGCCTTATCTCAGTTATTTTTGATTTCTGTTCCAGGAGACTAGTGCCAATCGATTCAGCGTGTTGAACTACATCAGATTAGTCTCTACTAGGGCCTAAAATAGGCCTTAACCGGTCAGGAATCCGGGTTATTCCGGAAATTAGGCCTTTTTAGGCTCTTTTTAAAGGTTTCACAGGCCTTATCTCAGTCAATTTTGATTTCTGTCCTAGGAGACTAGTGCCAATCGATTCAGCGTGTTAAACTACATCAGAATAGTCTCTACTAGAGCCTAAAATATGCCTTAACCGGTCAGGAATCCGGGTTATTCCGGAAATTAGGCCTTTTTAGGCTCTTTTTAAGGTTTCACAGGCCTTATCTCAGTCATTTTTGATTTCTGTTCCAGGAGACTAGTGCCCAATCGATTCAGCGTGTTAAACTACATCAGAATAGTCTCTACTAGGGCCTAAAATAGGCCTTAACCGGTCAGGAATCCGGGTTATTCCGGAAATTATGCCTTTTTAGGCTCTTTTTAAGGTTTCACAGGCCTTATCTCAGTCAATTTTGATTTCTGTTCCAGGAGACTAGTGCCAATCGATTCAGCGTGTCAAACTACATCAGAATAGTCTCTACTAGGGCCTAAAATAGGCCTTAACCGGTCAGGAATCCGGGTTATTCCGGAAATTAGGCCTTTTTAGGCTCTTTTTTCAGGTTTCACAGGCCTTATCTCAGTTATTTTTGACTTCTGTTCAGAAGACTAATGCCAATCGATTCAGCGTGTTAAACTACATCAGAATAGTCTCTACTAGGGCCTAAAATAGGCCTTAACCGGTCAGGAATCCGGGTTATTCAGGAAAATTAGGCTTTTTTAGGCTCTTTTTAAGGTTTCACAGGCCTTATCTCAGTCAATTTTGATTTCTGTTCTAGGAGACTAGTGCCAATCGATTCAGCGTGTTAAACTACATCAGAATAGTCTCTACTAGAGCCTAAAATAGGCCTTAACCGGTCAGGAATCCGGGTTATTCAGGAAATTAGGCTTTTTTAGGCTCTTTTTAAGGTTTCACAGGCCTTATCTCAGTCAATTTTGATTTCTGTTCTAGGAGACTAATGCCAATCGATTCAGCGTGTTAAACTACATCAGAATAGTCTCTACTAGAGCCTAAAAATATGCCTTAACTCGGTCAGGAATCCGGGTTATTCCGGAAATTAGGCCTTTTTAGGCTCTTTTTAAGGTTTCACAGGCCTTATCTCAGTCAATTTTGATTTCTGTTCCAGGAGACTAATGCCAATCGATTCAGCGTGTCAAACTACATCAGAATAGTCTCTACTAGGGCCTAAAATAGGCCTTAACCGGTCAGGAATCCGGGTTATTCCGGAAATTAGGCCTTTTTAGGCTCTTTTTAAGGTTTAACAGGCCTTATCTCAGTTATTTTTGATTTCTGTTCCAGGAGACTAGTGCCAATCGATTCAGCGTGTTGAACTACATCAGATTAGTCTCTACTAGGGCCTAAAATAGGCCTTAACCGGTCAGGAATCCGGGTTATTCCGGAAATTAGGCCTTTTTAGGCTCTTTTTAAGGTTTCACAGGCCTTATCTCAGTCAATTTTGATTTTCTGTTCTAGGAGACTAATGCCAATCGATTCAGCGTGTTAAACTACATCAGAATAGTCTCTACTAGAGCCTAAAATATGCCTTAACCGGTCAGGAATCCGGGTTATTCCGGAAATTAGGCCCTTTTTAGGCTCTTTTTAAGGTTTCACAGGCCTTATCCTCAGTCCAATTTTGATTTCTGTTCCAGGAGACTAGTGCCAATCGATTCAGCGTGTCAAACTACATCAGAATAGTCTCTACTAGGGCCTAAAATAGGCCTTAACCGGTCAGGAATCCGGGTTATTCCGGAAATTAGGCTTTTTTAGGCTCTTTTTAAGGTTTTCACAGGCCTTATCTCAGTCAATTTTGATTTCTGTTCTAGGAGACTAGTGCCAATCGATTCAGCGTGTTGAACTACATCAGATTAGTCTCTACTAGGGGCCTAAAATAGGCCTTAAACCGGTCAGGAATCCGGGTTATTCGGAAATTAGGCCTTTTTAGGCTCTTTTTAAGGTTTAACAGGCCTTATCTCAGTTATTTTTGATTTCTGTTCCAGGAGACTAGTGCCAATCGATTCAGCGTGTCAAACTACATCAGAATAGTCTCTACTAGGGCCTAAAATAGGCCTTAACCGGTCAGGAATCCGGGTTATTCCGGAAATTAGGCCTTTTTAGGCTCTTTTTAAGGTTTAACAGGCCTTATCTCAGTTATTTTGATTTCTGTTCCAGGAGACTAGTGCCAATCGATTCAGCGTGTTGAACTACATCAGATTAGTCTCTACTAGGGGCCTAAAATAGGCCTTAACCGGTCAGGAATCCGGGTTATTCCGGAAATTAGGCCTTTTTAGGCTCTTTTTAAGGTTTCACAGGCCTTATCTCAGTCAATTTTGATTTCAGTTCCAGGAGACTAATGCCAATCGATTCAGCGTGTCAAACTACATCAGAATAGTCTCTACTAGGGCCTAAAATAGGCCTTAACCGGTCAGGAATCCGGGTTATTCCGGAAATTAGGCCTTTTTAGGCTCTTTTTAAGGTTTAACAGGCCTTATCTCAGTTATTTTTGATTTCTGTTCCAGGAGACTAGTGCCAATCGATTCAGCGTGTTGAACTACATCAGATTAGTCTCTACTAGGGCCTAAAATAGGCCTTAAACCGGTCAGGAATCCGGGTTATTCCGGAAATTAGGCCTTTTTAGGCTCTTTTTAAGGTTTCACAGGCCTTATCTCAGTCAATTTTGATTTCTGTTCCAGGAGACTAGTGCCAATCGATTCAGCGTGTCAAACTACATCAGAATAGTCTCTACTAGGGCCTAAAAATAGGCCTTAACCGGTCAGGAATCCGGGTTATTCCGGAAATTAGGCCTTTTTAGGCTCTTTTTCAGGTTTCACAGGCCTTATCTCAGTTATTTTTTGATTTCTGTTCCAGGAGACTAGTGCCAATCGATTCAGCGTGTCAAACTACATCAGAATAGTCTCTACTAGGGCCTAAAATAGGCCTTAACCGGTCAGGAATCCGGGTTATTCCGGAAATTAGGCCTTTTTAGGCTCTTTTTAAGATTCATCAGGCCATATCTCAGTCAATTTTGATTTCTGTTCCAGGAGACTAGTGCCAATCGATTCAGCGTGTTGAACTACATCAGAATAGTCTCTACTAAGGGCCTAAAATAGGCCTTAAACCGGTCAGGAATCCGGGTTATTCCGGAAATTAGGCTTTTTTAGGCTCTTTTTAAGGTTTCACAGGCCTTATCTCAGTTATTTTTGATTTCTGTTCCAGGAGACTAGTGCCAATCGATTCAGCGTGTCAAACTACATCAGAATAGTCTCTACTAGGGCCTAAAATAGGCCTTAAACCGGTCAGGAATCCGGGTTATTCCGGAAATTAGGCCTTTTTAGGCTCTTTTTAAGGTTTAACAGGCCTTATCTCAGTTATTTTGATTTCTGTTCCAGGAGACTAGTGCCAATCGATTCAGCGTGTTGAACTACATCAGATTAGTCTCTACTAGGGCCTAAAATAGGCCTTAACCGGTCAGGAATCCGGGTTATTCCGGAAATTAGGCCTTTTTAGGCTCTTTTTAGGGTTTCACAGGCCTTATCTCAGTTGTTTTTGATTTCTGTTCCAGGAGACTAGTGCCAATCGATTCAGCGTGTTAAACTACATCAGAATAGTCTCTACTAGGGCCTAAAATAGGCCTTAACCGGTCAGGAATCCGGGTTATTCCGGAAATTAGGCCTTTTTAGGCTCTTTTTAAGGTTTCACAGGCCTTATCTCAGTCAATTTTGATTTCTGTTCCAGGAGACTAGTGCCAATCGATTCAGCGTGTCAAACTACATCAGAATAGTCTCTACTAGGGCCTAAAATAGGCCTTAACCGGTCAGGAATCCGGGTTATTCCGGAAATTAGGCCTTTTTAGGCTCTTTTTAAGGTTTCACAGGCCTTATCTCAGTCAATTTTTGATTTCTGTTCTAGGAGACTAGTGCCAATCGATTCAGCGTGTTAAACTTACATCAGAATAGTCTCTACTAGAGCCTAAAATAGGCCTTAAACCGGTCAGGAATCCGGGTTTATTCCGGAAATTAGGCTTTTTTAGGCTCTTTTTAAGGTTTCACAGGCATTATCTCAGTCAATTTTGATTTCTGTTCTAGGAGACTAGTGCCAATCGATTCAGCGTGTTAAACTACATCCAGAATAGTCTCTACTAGAACCTAAAATAGGCCTTAACCGGTCAGGAATCCGGGTTATTCCGGAAATTAGGCCTTTTTAGGCTCTTTTTAAGGTTTCACAGGCCTTATCTCAGTCAATTTTGATTTCTGTTCTAGGAGACTAGTGCTAATCGATTCAGCGTGTTAAACTACATCAGAATAGTCTCTACTAGGGCCTAAAATAGGCCTTAACCGGTCAGGAATCCGGTTTATTCCGGAAATTAGGCCTTTTTAGGCTCTTTTTAAGGTTTCACAGGCCTTATCTCAGTTAGTTTTGATTTTTTGTTGCAGGAAACTAGTGACAATCAATTCAGCGTGTTAAACTACATCAGAATAGTCTCTACTAGGGCCTAAAATAGGCCTTAACCGTCAGGAATCCGGTTTATTCCGGAAATTAGGCCTTTTTAGGCTCTATTTAAGGTTTCACAGGCCTTATCTCAGTTAGTTTTGATTTTTGTTGCAGGAAACTAGTGACAATCAATTCAGCGTGTTAAACTACATCAGAATAGTCTCTACTAGGGCCTAAAATAGGCCTTAACCGGTCAGGAATCCGGGTTATTCCGGAAATTAGGCCTTTTTAGGCTCTTTTTAAGGTTTCACAGGCCTTATCTCAGTTAGTTTTGATTTTTGTTGCAGGAAACTAGTGCTAATCGATTCAGCGTGTTAAACTACATCAGAATAGTCTCTACTAGGGCCTAAAATAGGCCTTAACCGGTCAGGAATCCGGGTTATTCCGGAAATTAGGCCTTTTTAGGCTCTTTTTAAGGTTTCACAGGCCTTATCTCAGTCAATTTTGATTTCTGTTCTAGGAGACTAGTGCTAATCGATTCAGCGTGTTAAACTACATCAGAGTAGTCTCTACTAGGGCCTAAAATAGGCCTTAACCGGTCAGGAATCCGGGTTATTCCGGAAATTAGGCCTTTTTAAGCTTTTTTTAAGGTTTCACAGGCCTTATCTCAGTCAATTTTGATTTCTGTTCTAGGAGACTAGTGCTAATCGATTCAGCGTGTTAAACTACATCAGAATAGTCTCTACTAGGGCCTAAAATAGGCCTTAACCGGTCAGGAATCCGGGTTATTCCGGAAATTAGGCCTTTTTAAGCTTTTTTTAAGGTTTCACAGGCCTTATCTCAGTCAATTTTGATTTCTGTTCTAGGAGACTAGTGCTAATCGATTCAGCGTGTTAAACTACATCAGAATAGTCTCTACTAGGGCCTAAAATAGGCCTTAACCGGTCAGGAATCCGGGTTATTCCGGAAATTAGGCCTTTTTAGGCTCTTTTTAAGGTTTCACAAGCCTTATCTCAGTTAGTTTTGATTTTTGTTGCAGGAAACTAGTGCTAATCGATTCAGCGTGTTAAACTACATCAGAATAGTCTCTACTAGGGCCTAAAATAGGCCTTAACCGGTCAGGAATCCGGGTTATTCCGGAAATTAGGCCTTTTTAGGCTCTTTTTAAGGTTTCACAGGCCTTATCTCAGTCAATTTTGATTTCTGTTCTAGAAGACTAGTGCCAATCGATTCAGCGTGTTCAACTACATCAGAATAGTCTCTACTAGGGCCTAAAATAGGCCTTAACCGGTCAGGAATCCGGGTTATTCCGGAAATTAGGCCTTTTTAGGCTCTTTTTAAGGTTTCACAGGCCTTATCTCAGTCAATTTTGATTTCTGTTCTAGGAGACTAGTGCTAATCGATTCAGCGTGTTAAACTACATCAGAATAGTCTCTACTAGGGCCTAAAATAGGCCTTAACCGGTCAGGAATCCGGGTTATTCCGGAAATTAGGCCTTTTTAGGCTCTTTTTAAGGTTTCACAGGCCTTATCTCAGTCAATTTTGATTTCTGTTCTAGGAGATTAGTGCTAATCGATTCAGCGTGTTAAACTACATCAGAATAGTCTCTACTAGGGCCTAAAATAGGCCTTAACCGGTCAGGAATCCGGGTTATTCCGGAAATTAGGCCTTTTTAGGCTCTTTTTAAGGTTTCACAGGCCTTATCTCAGTTAGTTTTGATTTTTGTTGCAGGAAACTAGTGCCAATCAATTCAGCGTGTTAAACTACATCAGAATAGTCTCTACTAGGGCCTAAAATAGGCCTTAACCGGTCAGGAATCCGGGTTATTCCGGAAATTAGGCCTTTTTAGGCTCTTTTTAAGGTTTCACAGGCCTTATCTCAGTTAGTTTTGATTTTTGTTGCAGGAAACTAGTGCTAATCGATTCAGCGTGTTAAACTACATCAGAATAGTCTCTACTAGGGCCTAAAATAGGCCTTAACCGGTCAGGAATCCGGGTTATTCCGGAAATTAGGCCTTTTTAGGCTCTTTTTAAGGTTTCACAGGCCTTATCTCAGTCAATTTTGATTTCTGTTCTAGGAGATTAGTGCTAATCGATTCAGCGTGTTAAACTACATCAGAATAGTCTCTACTAGGGCCTAAAATAGGCCTTAACCGGTCAGGAATCCGGGTTATTCCGGAAATTAGGCCTTTTTAGGCTCTTTTTAAGGTTTCACAGGCCTTATCTCAGTTAGTTTTGATTTTTGTTGCAGGAAACTAGTGCTAATCGATTCAGCGTGTTAAACTACATCAGAATAGTCTCTACTAGGGCCTAAAATAGGCCTTAACCGGTCAGGAATCCGGGTTATTCCGGAAATTAGGCCTTTTTAGGCTCTTTTTAAGGTTTCACAGGCCTTATCTCAGTCAATTTTGATTTCTGTTCTAGAAGACTAGTGCCAATCGATTCAGCGTGTTCAACTACATCAGAATAGTCTCTACTAGGGCCTAAAATAGGCCTTAACCGGTCAGGAATCCGGGTTATTCCGGAAATTAGGCCTTTTTAGGCTCTTTTTAAGGTTTCACAGGCCTTATCTCAGTCAATTTTGATTTCTGTTCTAGGAGACTAGTGCTAATCGATTCAGCGTGTTAAACTACATCAGAATAGTCTCTACTAGGGCCTAAAATAGGCCTTAACCGGTCAGGAATCCGGGTTATTCCGGAAATTAGGCCTTTTTAGGCTCTTTTTAAGGTTTCACAGGCCTTATCTCAGTCAATTTTGATTTCTGTTCTAGGAGACTAGTGCTAATCGATTCAGCGTGTTAAACTACATCAGAATAGTCTCTACTAGGGCCTAAAATAGGCCTTAACCGGTCAGGAATCCGGTTTATTCCGGAAATTAGGCCTTTTTAGGCTCTTTTTAAGGTTTCACAGGCCTTATCTCAGTTAGTTTTGATTTTTGTTGCAGGAAACTAGTGACAATCAATTCAGCGTGTTAAACTACATCAGAATAGTCTCTACTAGGGCCTAAAATAGGCCTTAACCGGTCAGGAATCCGGTTTATTCCGGAAATTAGGCCTTTTTAGGCTCTATTTAAGGTTTCACAGGCCTTATCTCAGTTAGTTTTGATTTTTGTTGCAGGAAACTAGTGACAATCAATTCAGCGTGTTAAACTACATCAGAATAGTCTCTACTAGGGCCTAAAATAGGCCTTAACCGGTCAGGAATCCGGGTTATTCCGGAAATTAGGCCTTTTTAGGCTCTTTTTAAGGTTTCACAGGCCTTATCTCAGTTAGTTTTGATTTTTGTTGCAGGAAACTAGTGCTAATCGATTCAGCGTGTTAAACTACATCAGAATAGTCTCTACTAGGGCCTAAAATAGGCCTTAACCGGTCAGGAATCCGGGTTATTCCGGAAATTAGGCCTTTTTAGGCTCTTTTTAAGGTTTCACAGGCCTTATCTCAGTCAATTTTGATTTCTGTTCTAGGAGACTAGTGCTAATCGATTCAGCGTGTTAAACTACATCAGAGTAGTCTCTACTAGGGCCTAAAATAGGCCTTAACCGGTCAGGAATCCGGGTTATTCCGGAAATTAGGCCTTTTTAAGCTTTTTTTAAGGTTTCACAGGCCTTATCTCAGTCAATTTTGATTTCTGTTCTAGGAGACTAGTGCTAATCGATTCAGCGTGTTAAACTACATCAGAATAGTCTCTACTAGGGCCTAAAATAGGCCTTAACCGGTCAGGAATCCGGGTTATTCCGGAAATTAGGCCTTTTTAAGCTTTTTTTAAGGTTTCACAGGCCTTATCTCAGTCAATTTTGATTTCTGTTCTAGGAGACTAGTGCTAATCGATTCAGCGTGTTAAACTACATCAGAATAGTCTCTACTAGGGCCTAAAATAGGCCTTAACCGGTCAGGAATCCGGGTTATTCCGGAAATTAGGCCTTTTTAGGCTCTTTTTAAGGTTTCACAAGCCTTATCTCAGTTAGTTTTGATTTTTGTTGCAGGAAACTAGTGCTAATCGATTCAGCGTGTTAAACTACATCAGAATAGTCTCTACTAGGGCCTAAAATAGGCCTTAACCGGTCAGGAATCCGGGTTATTCCGGAAATTAGGCCTTTTTAGGCTCTTTTTAAGGTTTCACAGGCCTTATCTCAGTCAATTTTGATTTCTGTTCTAGAAGACTAGTGCCAATCGATTCAGCGTGTTCAACTACATCAGAATAGTCTCTACTAGGGCCTAAAATAGGCCTTAACCGGTCAGGAATCCGGGTTATTCCGGAAATTAGGCCTTTTTAGGCTCTTTTTAAGGTTTCACAGGCCTTATCTCAGTCAATTTTGATTTCTGTTCTAGGAGACTAGTGCTAATCGATTCAGCGTGTTAAACTACATCAGAATAGTCTCTACTAGGGCCTAAAATAGGCCTTAACCGGTCAGGAATCCGGGTTATTCCGGAAATTAGGCCTTTTTAGGCTCTTTTTAAGGTTTCACAGGCCTTATCTCAGTCAATTTTGATTTCTGTTCTAGGAGATTAGTGCTAATCGATTCAGCGTGTTAAACTACATCAGAATAGTCTCTACTAGGGCCTAAAATAGGCCTTAACCGGTCAGGAATCCGGGTTATTCCGGAAATTAGGCCTTTTTAGGCTCTTTTTAAGGTTTCACAGGCCTTATCTCAGTTAGTTTTGATTTTTGTTGCAGGAAACTAGTGCCAATCAATTCAGCGTGTTAAACTACATCAGAATAGTCTCTACTAGGGCCTAAAATAGGCCTTAACCGGTCAGGAATCCGGGTTATTCCGGAAATTAGGCCTTTTTAGGCTCTTTTTAAGGTTTCACAGGCCTTATCTCAGTTAGTTTTGATTTTTGTTGCAGGAAACTAGTGCTAATCGATTCAGCGTGTTAAACTACATCAGAATAGTCTCTACTAGGGCCTAAAATAGGCCTTAACCGGTCAGGAATCCGGGTTATTCCGGAAATTAGGCCTTTTTAGGCTCTTTTTAAGGTTTCACAGGCCTTATCTCAGTCAATTTTGATTTCTGTTCTAGGAGATTAGTGCTAATCGATTCAGCGTGTTAAACTACATCAGAATAGTCTCTACTAGGGCCTAAAATAGGCCTTAACCGGTCAGGAATCCGGGTTATTCCGGAAATTAGGCCTTTTTAGGCTCTTTTTAAGGTTTCACAGGCCTTATCTCAGTTAGTTTTGATTTTTGTTGCAGGAAACTAGTGCTAATCGATTCAGCGTGTTAAACTACATCAGAATAGTCTCTACTAGGGCCTAAAATAGGCCTTAACCGGTCAGGAATCCGGGTTATTCCGGAAATTAGGCCTTTTTAGGCTCTTTTTAAGGTTTCACAGGCCTTATCTCAGTCAATTTTGATTTCTGTTCTAGAAGACTAGTGCCAATCGATTCAGCGTGTTCAACTACATCAGAATAGTCTCTACTAGGGCCTAAAATAGGCCTTAACCGGTCAGGAATCCGGGTTATTCCGGAAATTAGGCCTTTTTAGGCTCTTTTTAAGGTTTCACAGGCCTTATCTCAGTCAATTTTGATTTCTGTTCTAGGAGACTAGTGCTAATCGATTCAGCGTGTTAAACTACATCAGAATAGTCTCTACTAGGGCCTAAAATAGGCCTTAACCGGTCAGGAATCCGGGTTATTCCGGAAATTAGGCCTTTTTAGGCTCTTTTTAAGGTTTCACAGGCCTTATCTCAGTCAATTTTGATTTCTGTTCTAGGAGATTAGTGCTAATCGATTCAGCGTGTTAAACTACATCAGAATAGTCTCTACTAGGGCCTAAAATAGGCCTTAACCGGTCAGGAATCCGGGTTATTCCGGAAATTAGGCCTTTTTAGGCTCTTTTTAAGGTTTCACAGGCCTTATCTCAGTTAGTTTTGATTTTTGTTGCAGGAAACTAGTGCCAATCAATTCAGCGTGTTAAACTACATCAGAATAGTCTCTACTAGGGCCTAAAATAGGCCTTAACCGGTCAGGAATCCGGGTTATTCCGGAAATTAGGCCTTTTTAGGCTCTTTTTAAGGTTTCACAGGCCTTATCTCAGTTAGTTTTGATTTTTGTTGCAGGAAACTAGTGCTAATCGATTCAGCGTGTTAAACTACATCAGAATAGTCTCTACTAGGGCCTAAAATAGGCCTTAACCGGTCAGGAATCCGGGTTATTCCGGAAATTAGGCCTTTTTAGGCTCTTTTTAAGGTTTCACAGGCCTTATCTCAGTCAATTTTGATTTCTGTTCTAGGAGATTAGTGCTAATCGATTCAGCGTGTTAAACTACATCAGAATAGTCTCTACTAGGGCCTAAAATAGGCCTTAACCGGTCAGGAATCCGGGTTATTCCGGAAATTAGGCCTTTTTAGGCTCTTTTTAAGGTTTCACAGGCCTTATCTCAGTCAATTTTGATTTCTGTTCTAGGAGATTAGTGCTAATCGATTCAGCGTGTTAAACTACATCAGAATAGTCTCTACTAGGGCCTAAAATAGGCCTTAACCGGTCAGGAATCCGGGTTATTCCGGAAATTAGGCCTTTTTAGGCTCTTTTTAAGGTTTCACAGGCCTTATCTCAGTTAGTTTTGATTTTTGTTGCAGGAAACTAGTGCCAATCAATTCAGCGTGTTAAACTACATCAGAATAGTCTCTACTAGGGCCTAAAATAGGCCTTAACCGGTCAGGAATCCGGGTTATTCCGGAAATTAGGCCTTTTTAAGCTCTTTTTAAGGTTTCACAGGCCTTATCTCAGTCAATTTTGATTTCTGTTCTAGGAGACTAGTGCTAATCGATTCAGCGTGTTAAACTACATCAGAATAGTCTCTACTAGGGCCTAAAATAGGCCTTAACCGGTCAGGAATCCGGGTTATTCCGGAAATTAGGCCTTTTTAGGCTCTTTTTAAGGTTTCACAGGCCTTATCTCAGTTAGTTTTGATTTTTGTTGCAGGAAACTAGTGCTAATCGATTCAGCGTGTTAAACTACATCAGAATAGTCTCTACTAGGGCCTAAATTAGGCCTTAACCGGTCAGGAATCCGGGTTATTCCGGAAATTAGGCCTTTTTAGGCTCTTTTTAAGGTTTCACAGGCCTTATCTCAGTTATTTTTGATTTCTGTTTCAGGAGACTAATGCCAATCGATTCAGCGTGTTAAACTACATCAGAATAGTCTCTACTAGGGCCTAAAATAGGCCTTAACCGGTCAGGAATCCGGGTTATTCCGGAAATTAGGCCTTTTTAGGCTCTTTTTAAGGTTCATCAGGCCATATCTCAACTATTTTTGATTTCTGTTCTAGAAGACTAGTGCCAATCGATTCAGCGTGTTAAACTACATCAGAATAACACAAATTTTCAGTTTTGTAAGTTTGCTTGAAAAAAAATAAATAACAAATGTATGTCAAAAAACGTCAACTTTGGGCCGATAGAACTCGGCCCGTTTTAGACCTGATGGGCTCATATGTTGCGGCTCTAAATATTTCTCATAGGGATATCTACAAACTAAATTTCAGCTCAAAAATCGAAAAAAACCCCAAACACCCAGACCTAAATATACCAGCCAAGGCTGGTATTAAACCTAAACCTAAACCTACAAGAACATAGTTTAATTGATAACAAAAGCTTTTGTTAAATAGGATAATTCGATTTGAAAAATTGCCAAAAATTCTGAAATTTCAGTAGATGTGTCCCACCGAAAAAAGGGGTAGGGGCGGAGTCAAAGGCGCGATGTCGGGCGAACATTTTGTTGAGGTGAAATGAAATGAACCAAATTTTTGGTTCAATTACCCAAGTTTAGGTTTATGTTTAGGTTAATACCAGCCTTGGCTGGTATATTTAGGTCTGGGCGTTTGGGGTTTTTTTCGAATTTTGAGCTGAAATTCGGTTTGTAGATAGTCCTATGAGAAATATTTAGAGCCGCAACATATGAGCCCATCAGGTCTAAAACGGGCCGAGTTCTATCGGCCCAAAGTTAGCGTTTTTTGACATACATTTGTTATTTATTTTTTTCCACGCAAACTTACAAAGCTGAAAATTTGTGTCAAGACTAAATCAATAGTGAGGATTTTGGTGAGCCAGTTGATTTTTGTGAGAAAACTTTTTTTCATATCGAACTTGAAAAAAAAAATTTTCAAACGTTTTTTCTGAAAAAGTTTACCGTTTATTTTTTTTTGGTGTCAAGAGAAAAAAAATTTAAATTAGATTTAGTTTATCGTCTATAGACCCGGACCTCGTGAAAATCCGCCGGAAAAAAGTTATGGTCAAAATATCGAAAAAAAAACGCTTTTTTTTTTTTTTTTTTTTTTGAAGCTGGTGAAAATTTTAGAAGGAAAACTTTTTTCTCGTGTCAAAAGCAAAAAGAGACGTGCAAAAGACGTTGAATAAATGTTGTAGTTGTGTGTGTGGTTGAGTACGGCGTTTCAATAACTAGTTTATTAACAGCGAAATAAACAATAAGAGTGACCAAATCCAAAGTGATAAAAAGGGGGAGATGTGTCATTTATATAGCGGCTGTGGAAGGGGCGGTCATAGGGGACAGGGTCAACCTTATATAATTTAAATAGGGTACAGTTGGCGGGGAGGTGGTCCTATTATAACATCTCCTTCCTTAAGATGAGAAGTGGGTAAATAAAACAAAAACAAAATTTAACACTTAGTGAACATAAGGATGTTCATCAATCCTTGTAGCTTTTCTGTCGTGGGTCTACCTTCAGACGGGTTGTTGGTCTTCGCAAACGACTGGGACGAGCTGCAGGAGGGGTTGGCACACACGTTGTTGGAGCAGTGGCGGCTGGAGCAGTGGCGGCGACGACAGTAGGTGTTGTAGTCGAAATAGAAGTTGTCGGGGGGACTTCTTTGGTTGGTGGTGCCAGTTCGAAAACGTTGAACAACGCATCCTTTGTTGACGGGAGGTCACGTCCGCGAAGTTGGTTGGTGTGACGTGTCCAGATCTGGTTTCGGCATCGGACCAAGTACGTCACATTACCAGTGCGACGCAAAATGGCTCCGGGGGTCCAAGTTGCTTTGGTACCCCGATAGTCCCTGATAAAGACTGGTTGATTTATTTGGAACTCACGAGTATGAGCGCAGTGGTGCCGGTTGAACTGTTGTTCCATTTTTGAATCCCTGGTTGATGTAGTTGACTCAAAAGATGGCAGAAGAAGATCAAGTGTTGTTCGGAGACGGCGACCAAGGAAGTTTTCAGCTGGAGACTTCTTGTTGGGGCTCGAGGGGCATGGGGTTGAGCGGTATGATTGCAGAAATGTCTGAAGGGCTTCCGGCGTCGCTTCCTCTCCTTTCAATTTGAGGATACCCCGTTTGAAGGTGTCGACGAACCTTTCAGCTTGACCATTCGATTGTGGGTGGAACGGGGGTGAACGAACATGATTGATTCCACGAGATCTGCAAAAATCGGCGAAAAGTTTGGAAGTGAATTGGGTTCCGTTATCCGTGACCAGTGTTTCCGGATTTCCAAACTGTGAGAAGATTGGTTTTAGCATTGAGATCGTAGTTGAAGATGTGATGTTTCGGGTTGGAATGATTTCGGGCCATTTCGAATATGCATCAACCACGACGAAGTAGTACATTCCTTCCATTGGACCAGCAAAATCGGCATGTATTCTAGTCCAAGGGGCGGTTGGGGCGGACCATGAGTGAAGTTCGGCTTTGATCGGGTTCTTGGCGGCCGCGGCGCAGTTTCCACAATTCCTGACAAGCGAGTCGATGTCCTGGTCCAGAGTAGGCCAGTAGACGAAACTTCTCGAGAGCATCTTCATCCTAGTCGATCCTGGGTGGGCTTTATGTAGAGCCTTCAGGACTCGATGTTGTAGTGACTTAGGAATGACAATTCGGTGGGCTGAAAGTAGGCAGTCTTGGACGATTGTCAAACCTTCTCGGCGATTGTAGTAGGACCAAAGTGGAGAATCCCTTCTGATTTCAGGCCATTTTCCATCTTTGCAGCAGTCCATTACTTGACGGAGTAGTCGGTCCTTTGACGTGGCAGTTCGGATCATTTCAGCCGACACGGGCAAATTTTGACAGTGTTCGGTGTATTCCGCAACTGTTTCAGCTTCAATCCGAGCAATAACACGATCTTCTCTCTCCATTTCCTTTTGTTGAGTTGAAATCAACCTGGAGAGTGCGTCAGCTTGGCCAAAATTCTTTGTATTCACGTATTCAATTTGGAAGTTGTAGTTTAGTAACATGGTGGCCCATCGTTGGAGTCGATTTGCACTGTAAACTGGGATACCTTTCTTGCTTCCGAAGATCGACAGCAGCGGTTTGTGGTCGGTTTTCAAAGTGAACTGTCTTCCGTGTATGAATCGGTGGAATTTCTGAATTCCGAAGATGAGAGCGAGACCTTCTTTTTCGATTTGGCTGTAATTCTTCTGAGCGGCTGTCAGAGTTCGACTGGCGTGGTAGATAGCCTTTTCCGAACCATCTGGGAAACGATGAGACAAAACAGCGCCAATTCCAAAGTTTGAGGCATCCGCAGCGACAATGAGTGGAAGTTGTGGATCGAAATGAGTGAGAAGAAGGTCTGAATTTAACTTGCTTTTAACGGTGTCAAATGCTGCTTGACACTGAGGGGACCAGATGAACTTGGCCTCTTGTTGAAGAAGAGCGTCCAATGGTTTCCGAACGTTATGAAGTTCCGGTACGAAACTTCCATAGAACTGCATCATGCCCAGAAATGATCGGAGTTGACTCACGTCTTGTGGCGGTGGCATATTGTTGATTGCAACTATCTTGGCGGGGTCTGGGCGTCTTCCATTTGTATCGACGATGAATCCAAGAAACTTGATCTCTGGCTGCAAGAATGAACATTTTTCAAGTTTGACGTGGAATCCGTAGTTGTCGATTTGGTGTAGAACCGCTTCGAGGCGTTGATTGTGCTCTTCGACGGTGGCTCCCGCAATGATGATGTCGTCGAGGTAGGCTGCGGTTCCTGGAATTCCACAAACCAAAGCATCCGTGATCTGTTGGAAGATTGCTGGTGCCGTTTTCACTCCGAATGGCATCCGGTTGTACTGGAACAGGCCGCGGTGGGTGTTTATGGTCAGTAGCTTCTTGGATGATTCTTCAACTTCGACTTGGAGATAGGCCTCGGCGAGGTCCAAAGTTGAGAAGAATTTTCCCCCATTCAGAACTGTGAAGATGTCTTCTGATGTAGGTAATGGATGTTGGTGTTGTTGTAGTGAGTCGTTGAGGCCCGTAGAGTAATCAGCACACATCCGAATTTTGCCATCCTTCTTCTGAACCACGACAATTGGGGCTGCCCATTCCGAGTGGTCGATTGGTGAGATCACTCCGGCGGACACAAGGCGATCCAACTCTTCCGAGACACGTGGCACGACAGCATACGGTACTGGTCTGGCCTTTCGAAAAGTTGGTTGTGCGTTGGGTTTGAGCTTCAGCGAGGCTTTCGCTTTGGTACAGCATCCAAGTTCAGCTTTGAAGATTGACGTGTGCTTAAGCTGTAGTTGATCCTTCAGGTCCTTTTGGATCGCATCGAGTTTGCTGGTGGTTAGCGTGGTGCTGCTGACTGCATTGACCGAACCAGCGAGTAATTTCATCAAAACTGGATCCTTGGAGATCCAATCCATTCCCAGCAGTGTCGATGTCTCTGCGACGTGACAGATTCCTTCGGCCAGGTTGCCGTTGAGCACAAACTTGCATTTGAACTGTCCCTTGACATCGATTGGTGTGTTGTTCGCAGACTTCAGAACAACAGTAGCCGGTTGCAGCTTCGGGCGATTCAGCTTGATCCAATCCCGATTACTCAGTAGTGTGACTTCTGCTCCGGTATCTAACTGCATTTTGACCTTAGAGTCGTTGATGATGACGTGATGGTAGATTCTAGTCGCCTCCGTCTTGGTTTGGTTTATGACTACGATTCTGTTAGCTTTCTTTGACTTTGATTTGAACTTTCCACAGGCGACAGCAATGTGTCCCTTCTTGCTGCATTTGTTGCACACCGTGTCTTTGTTGAACTTGCAATCTTTTGACCAATGCGGTCCATTGCAGCGATGGCAAGGTGATGGGGGTGTTGATAAATTTTCCTTCTTGTCCTTCTTGTGTTTTACCGCATTAATGGTTGGTGGGTTCCGGCCGGTTCCGAGAATTTTGGAATCCTCGCGGATTTCCAAAATTTTCTTGATATCCATTTCCAACTGGAGCAACGTGATCTCCGGCCTAGCTTCGAGCATTTGCAGGGCTCGTGTTCTGATCTCCGCATATTCGTTGTCGCGGAGGCCCGCAATCCAAACCATACATGCGAGTTGTTCCTCCGTCATGGCGTTCCACTCAGCTAATGCGAACCTTCTCTTGATTAGACCAGTGTATTCGTCTAACCCATCTCCATGATATTCCGTTTGTAAGAATTCGAAACGGCGACGGAAGACAGAGCGGGAATGTCCAAACAGCTCCTGGAGTCGTTTGACAGTGTCTGTGAATGTCATTTCCGCGGGTTTCTTCGGCAAGATCATGTTTGAGAAGTGAGAGTAGGACTGGCTGTCCATTTTTTCCAAGATTAGTCGCTTCTTGGCATCGTCATCGATTTCAGCGCCATCTTTGGACAGCACATCCTCATAACGGTTGTACCAGTTGTCAAAAGTACATCCGTTCTCAGGATCGAATTGAAATAATGGGAGTCGGGCGGCCAACGAGTCGATGATCTTTGTGGCGTTGCTGCCGGTAACTGCTGCAGTAGAAGTTCTGACTTCTGATGGTCCCATCTGGGCAAACATCTGTTTGACCATTTCCATCATGGTGTTTTGGAACTTTTCATTCTCTTTCCGTTGGTAGTCGAGAATAGCTTTGACTGACTCAGCATCCATGATATCGATTTTTGTCGAGGTATTCGAAGATGTGAGTGTGGTGGCTTCTGGAGTGTGGATGGCTTGAAACGGCAGTGGTACTCAAAGGAGTTTCGAAATTATGTGGATGATTTCGAGGTTTCCGAGGTTTAGTTTGAGAATCCTGATCGCCAGTTGTTGTAGTTGTGTGTGTGGTTGAGTACGGCGTTTCAATAACTAGTTTATTAACAGCGAAATAAACAATAAGAGTGACCAAATCCAAAGTGATAAAAAGGGGGAGATGTGTCATTTATATAGCGGCTGTGGAAGGGGCGGTCATAGGGGACAGGGTCAACCTTATATAATTTAAATAGGGTACAGTTGGCGGGGAGGTGGTCCTATTATAACAATAAAAAAAAATGAGCTTCTCATAATGTGTTGTGAACGCTGAGCAATTGATAATCAAACATCACCAAAAGACGATGACTCAAAAAACACTCAAGCAAGTGAGAGAATTGAATCCGTTTATGGACGACATTGGAATTGTTAGATGCAAAGGAAGATTGGACAACATTGAAGGGACGGAAGATACCAAGTTTCCAGTTCTTGTTAGTTCAAAAAGCATTTTGAGTCGTATGATAATCGATGAAATCCATGGAAAGTATCACAAAGCCGTCGGTCAAACAATCGCCACTGTGCGAGAAAAATTTTGGATACCATCATTGAGACAAGAGGTGAAAAGAAGACTTCAATCGTGCGTGAAATGTCAAAGATTCAACAACAAACCATTCAAATATCCGGATATGATGAGCATTCCGAAGAAAAGAGTTGTCCGAGCAAAACCTTTCGAGAATTGTGGTCTGGATTACTTTGGTCCCATGAAGTACCAAAAACGTGGAGAATCGACGAGAGAAAACTGCTACGGAGCAATCATCACTTGCTCTACAACAAGGTTGATCTACTTGGATATTGTCAAGGATTTGACCACGGAATCATTCATATTGATGATGAGAAGATTCTTTGCAAACCATGGAGTTCCAAGTTCAATCGTATCCGATAATGCACCACAGTTCCTACTTGCCAAAGAAATTCTTCATGATGCCATGAAAGTCAATGCAGTTCATGAAAACGTCAGCAACTTCTGCATGAAACAAGGAATTGATTGGAAGAACATCACCGCTTACTCCCCTTGGAAAGGCGGTTTTTACGAGCGGATGATTAAAAGTGTAAAGTTATCCTTGAACAAGGCATATGGAAGAAGAGTTCTCACATTTGAAGAACTAAGAACATCAATTCAAGAAATTGCTGGAACATTGAATTGTCGACCATTGACATACAGCGAGGAAAAAGATACAATCCTACCAATACGCCCGATCGACTTTATTTCACCGAAAATCACAATTTCGGTCGAATTGTTGGATCAATTGAAAAATTCGGACGATTATCTACCAAATTCCGAGCAACAGAAACTTCAAACAAGAAAAGATACAATTGAAGCCCTACAATCATCGCTGAAATTCACAGAAAATGTTTGGAAAATTTGGCATGAAGAGTATATTCGAGAACTCCGAGCGAAACAGAAGGCTCGGATGGATTCAAAACGAGGTGCGGTTAAAAAGCCAAATGAAGGTTCAGTTGTTTTGGTTGTGGATGAAAATATTCCAAGAAATTTCTGGAGATTAGGAAGAATAACATCAGTTCGAAAAGACAAAGATAACCAGATCAGAGAAGTCAAACTTGTTACGGATACTAAACGAGAAATAACAAGACCGATCAATCTTCTAGTTCCCTTGGAAATCGATGACGTTGAAGAAGAGTTGCCTACGAAGCCAGAGAAAAGTGCAACCGAAGTACAACCAGTGTTTGAAGATGGAGACGCAGAAAAGCGGTACAACTTCAGAGCCAGAAAAAAGGTGAATTATGACGAAGACATTTACAACACAAACAGTGCAATCAACATGAAGGAACGGAGAATTATATATTCAGCGACGTTTGGTCTATGTCCATCATCTTGGCTTCATCTAATTATGTTGATGTGTGTGACATCGACAATGGCTATTGAAAGCAAAGAAATCGAATGTGTCAATTCGGGAATCAAAATTCACAACTACACCAAAGGAGACATGAAAATTTGCGCGGAACAGTACTGCACTCACCAGAACACGGATTCTAGATGGATGACGAATCTTCCGTTGTTTCTGGATATATGGATACCTGCTTCAATCAAAAGCCGACAACATCATGTTTCTATCAAAGCAACGAAAGAAAGTTCAATTATCACAACCGAGAAGTCATGCCCACCTGTTTCATTTTGTGAATCAATTGCGTGTACTTGGTGTACAGAAAACATTTTTAACCCCAAATGTTTTCCCACAATGTCAATAATCATGATGGTGACCTTTCTCCTATCATCAATTGGAATTTGTTACGTCATTTGCTGTATCCCAATTCGAATTGCTGCACCGTGCATTTACATCTACAGGTTGATCAGATGGTGTTGTAGACGGAGAAGAATCACAAGATTGAGAAGAAGGAGATCGGAAGTCAGAGAAGCTCTTCTTGCGCTAACAATTATTATTTCTTTGTGCTTCATCGTGCCAGTGATTTATGGATGCCAAGAGATTGAAATGGAATCTGAATCGAACAAAGTTTGTGTGTTGTCCGAAAATGGAAAAGAACATTGTACATCCGAAGCAAAAGAATCGATCAAGTTGAGTTCTCATTCAAGAGAAGGCTGTCTACGAATCAAGCAGAACGGAACCTTGAAAGGTGAATGGAGGTTCAAATTACTCAGTGCCTTACTCAAATGCCAAAGAGAGACAATAACGTTCAGTCGAGAAGTGGAGCTCAAGGTAAAAAGCGTAAAGAGATGCGCACATATGGGTTCTTGTTCGGATATAAAATGCGAAAACGTCACTAGAAATAGTCACATCGATGAACTGGAAGACATCAATGACTTTCCCGGAATCAGTGGATGTGTGGAATCATGTGGAGGCTGGGGATGTGATTGCTTCTTCAGCGCAAGTGCTTGCCTTTTTTATCGAATATACGCTATGCCGATTTCAAATAAGACGATTGAGATTTTCCGATGCGATGTTTGGAAAGAAATTGTTCAATTTGGCATTGAGATGACGAACTTCGAGACAAACACTCACGCAGAAATTCTGGACAAGCTAACAACAAATCAACCAAGAACAATTGGAAATACGACAATAAAGCTCACAGGAGTTCATGTGCCTCCAAGTCCCTTGCTCGACTCATGGTTCGTTCAAGCAGATAAAAAATTCGCCATCTGGGAGAATGGAGTTTTACCTCAACTGCAATGCAATTCGAGTGATTCAGCCGAGAGAATGGAATGCAAACTTGAAGAAGAATGCAACTGTGGAAGTGCTGAGAAACAAATGATCTGCGCTTGCAAAAAGGAGAGCATCAGACAACATTTGGATTCGCACAATCACAAATTTCCACTCATCACTTCATATTGGAAATTCAATGGAAATGACACCGTTTTTGCAGAAATAGAAGAAGAAATTTCTGCCACATTTCTCCTCTCTCTTCACAATGGAGAAGAAATCACAATCATGGAAGAAGAAGACAGATGTAAAGCAGAGAACAGTCATATGGAAGGTTGCTATAAGTGCCAAGAAGGAGCAGTGGCCGACATCAAATGCCACTCAAACAAAAAGGAAATTTTGGGTGAAATCGATTGTGAAGGTGACCATCACACCGTCAATTGTTCACCAGACGGAAAAACTACTCGGATCTATCTTTTTGAGAGGACAGCGAAGGTTCAGAAAAATTGCGCAATCAAATGCGGATCAGTGAGATCTAACTTCACATTGAATGGAGTACTGGAATTTCATGAATCTTATCTTGCTGCCGTTTCAAGATTGCTGAAAGGAGACAAAACCGCGCTAAAAACACTGGAGTTCCCAGATCTCTTCTACATGATGGGGGTCTTCCAGGAATTCATCGAAAAGTTCATCTTGTACGGATTAGCGGCAGTTGCAATTATCGGAATAATAGTTCTCCTCATTTATTTTCCAATATTCATGTGGCCAATCAAGACCATTTTTCGATTGATCATGTTGCCGTTTCGTATCTTGAGCAAGAGATGTCGGAAACTAAACGTATCAAGAAGAGATAGTGGGACTGTTATGGATGATTGGGATCGTATGGCGGCCCGGAGGTCTTCGCATGGAGGAAGAGCGAGATACAACCACGAAGATTAGTTTTATTTGTTTGAAACATTTTTCCCATTCTGCTTAGTATTTTTTGTTTTCACACATATTTTTTTTCTATTATGCTAAAGTTTTGATATTTATTATGGTCCTATTTTTTATGCGCCCGGAGTGTCGGAATTTCATTTCCGATTTATTTTGCTTCTTTATCATTTATCATTTTTTGTATCCAAACATTCTTTCGTTCACATATTACAACGTCAAATGTTTCTTTTCAATATTTTTTATATTTTTAATTCTACGCTTTTCAAATGATTTAGAATAGAAATATTATTAGAGATCCATTATTACACCAATTGAAAGGGTGTACACTGTAGAGGAGGACACAGATGAATGTTGTTGCGCGAGCGCAATCAACGCCTATGCGCGTACAGTAAATGGACGTGTGTAAAACATATAAATAGCCGAGCAGCAGAGGCATTGCTCGGTACTTTTTATTCATTCTTAAATTCATATTATTCGTGTATTTCTGGCTATTTCAATAAAAGATTTAAAACCCAGTTCCTCAATTTCTATATTCACTAAACAAGAAACAGCAACAACTTTAGAGCCTACTTAGAGCTTGTCAAAGTTTTGAGTTTTTCAAGCCGGCATAACTCGGCTCAAAATTAATTTTTTTTTCTTTTTTTTTTTAAATTTTTTTTTTTAAACAATTTTTTTACCTCATGCCGGTCTGTTGAGTGCGCAACGTCGAAAAACCAACTTTTGTTGATAACTTTTTTTTGGTTGAAAATTACCCCCCCCCCCCCCCTAAATCGGGTACCAAACGAAATGAAAAATAAAAATAATTATGAAAAAGCGGAATAGAAGAAGATTGAAAAATTAAAAAATTCAAATTTAAAATGGAAAATTCAGAATAAATAATTGAAAATAATTAAAAATAAAACAAATAAGAATAAATATGAAAAATCCGAAAAGAAAGAAATAAATTGAACCAAATACAAAAATAAAAATTGAAAAAGAAGCTTAAAAAAATAAAAATTGAAAAATAAATATAAAAATAAATATGAAAAAGCGGAAAAGAAAAAGTTTGAAAAATTAAAAAACAAAATTTAAATTTAAAAGTTAAGAACAAAAAGGCCTAAATAATTGAAAATAAAACAAATAAGAATAAATATGAAAAAGCCGAAATAAAGGAATAGATAAAATAAAAATTGAAATATAATGAAAAATATAATAAATAAATAAATTGAGAAAATGCTGACAAAAAGAAATAATTATGAAAATTTCAGAATAAATAATTGAAAATAATTAACAATAAAACAAAAAAAATAAATATGAAAAATCCGAAAAAAATAAATAAATTGAACCAAATATAAAATTAAAAATTGAAAAAGGATCTTAAAAAAATAAAAATTGAAAAATAAATATAATAAAAAAGAAAACCTGTGAGCTGTGGCAGGCTTCTCTTCAACCAACTTTCTACAACCCCAAAATTGTTTTGCACTTGGCAATTTGGTTGCTGAGGCGCTGAAAATAAATCAAATTGAACTATGAAAAGGTATATTGAAAAAAATATGCAACTCACTTTTAATTGGGCACCGCTCAACACCTGTCCGCCCAAGGCTCTGGTCAGAGCTGGTTTGGCTCTGGTCCAGAAGCCCAAGGCATCTAGGAGTTGAGTCCCATAACAACGCTGGAGCATTACCTCCATACATTTGTTATGGTCGGCTTGCAGCTCTCCTAACCCAGTTAGGAGAGCTGCTGCCCGCGCTTCAGCAGCCAAATCCCGCGGCTCCTCGTCGTCCTCCTCTTCCTCCATCTCCTGTGGCACCCTTTCCACCTCCTCCACTTCTTCCACCGCTTCGACCTCCTCAACTTCGTCCCCTCCTTCCAAGAATGCTTCAACCAACTCGCCGATTTTCTCCCATTCTTCCTCTTCGACCACCTCCTCTTTCTGATCTTCTTCTGTTTCGAGGGGATGAGTAGAAATGGTGAAACATTCACTCCAAACCGAACTCGCGTATATCGGTAGATCATCAGGTTTTTAGACGTGATTGGTTTCGAAAAATCCTTCAGCCAAAGGATTCGGGTAGCATCTCGATCTTCCTCGTGTAGGTGCACGTATAAGAATGCCTTCTCAATTTCCGAAATAACTGCGGTCGTCCCAGACCGAAAGCGTACTAACAGATCGAATAAATCCTTGAGTAGAACTGGACCTGGATTAATCACGTCGTTCAATGACAATCCAGATTTGTAGTGGCAATCTCCGTTTACCACAACTCGGCATTTTGTAGTTGTCTTCGTTGGCGTAATGACTGGATGATGTGGATTGTAGTGTACAATTTCTCCAGTTTCAGCATCTTTGTTCACTTCCTCGATGATGTTCTTCCTCAACTGATCCTTGAAAATTAGATCGACTTGTTGAAGAACTTCTGGTGTTGATGACTTGATCACACTGTGCAGTCTCCGAAAAGCAATTTTGTAGTTGCTGGGAAGGTTCTCCTTGTTTTCCTTCCAAGGAAATTTGACAAAATATCCTCCTTCTCGTCTCTCGATCGTATCCTTGAAGAATTTCATGACTTCATCCTTCTCCTCCTTCTCTGGACCAGTGAATTCTTTCGTATTTGCAGGATCAACCCAGTTGATCTGTTCATCTTCGGCTCGATCCAGTGTAAGTGCAGTATTGACCATAATGGGATAAGCATCTGCTGTCTCCTTCTGTTGAATTTTCTCAGGCGTCAACTGCTTGACGGCTTCAATCCTTTCCTCTACCGTCTTGAACTTCCGGCAATCCTTCGCGTCGTGATTCGTAAGTTTGCAAAAAACGCATGTTCTTTTTCCTTGAACAGAATTCTGATTGTAACTCTGTTGTTGATGTGGTTGTTGATTCGTCGTTCTGCGTACTGCTTGAGTCTGAACCGCATTCACTTGCGTAGATGAGTTATCATTTCTGCGCATTTTGGAGTCGACGGCTTCTTCAGTTGAAAGCGCATCATCCACTTGCTTCATCAATTGATCCGTGGTTTCAGTGTCATCATTATCTCGGTTGTTTTCTGCAATCGCTTTCATCGCGTTCATGCGATGCACACTTCTTTGGATTGGACTGCTGAACTTGCTGATAACCATATCTTGGATTATCCAGTTGTTGTTGTCTTGACCTTGAGCTTTGAGCTGCTCAAGAATAGCCATGATGTTGTCGTATAGTTTCCTTTGATCTTCAATGCGACCGCTTCTTCCTTTCAAGTTCTTCAGCATCTTGTGAAGTTTTTCAATTGTTGCTCGTTTGTTCTTGTACTTCTCGACCAATAACTTCTTTGCAGCTTCGCAACTCGTATCCGAAATTTGAAATCGATTCAATAATTCTCTCGGCTCTCCTTCCAGTGAGTTCAAAAGATGATTGAACTTGATGAGCTTGTTTTGAACAGGCTTGTCGATGAGTTCAGAGAATAAGGCCCAATAATTATCAAAGGACCATTTGTCACCTTTGAAAGTTGGCAACTTCGTCATTAGTAGTTGGATCGTGGCATTGGCGTAAATTGAACTTGCTGGTGGTGGTGAAACGATTTCCTCGGTCTGCTTCAATTTTCTGAGAAAAGCCGCAATTTCCAAAATTATGTCCTCTGCCTTCGCTATGATCGTATTGACGTCATCCAATCTCTTCTCGAACTTCTCGGTTTGATCTTCTTTCTCATCTGATTCCAATCCTTCGTATTTTTCCTCGAGCATCCGAGTTTTTTCTTCCAATTTTGCAATAAGCACATCCAATTTGTGGCAAAAAATTTCCAGTTCGTACTTCTTGTTGTCGTTCGGTACCGTCTTCGCCATGGTGAAAAGCGTACTGGCTTGGTCCAGCTCATTTTTCAGCGCATTTTCGGCTCGAGTTACAGCTGAATAATCGTATCTCAAAGCCATTTCTTCGGATCGTGTTGGGATTGGTGGGTGATGGTTGGTGGTTCGGGAACTGGCTCAGGCTCGTATGATCGATGCACCATAAAATATTTCGCCTTTCGGTGGAAGAATAGTAGAATATTTATAGTAAATAAATTTTAATGTGACAGTAAAAATAACAATAAAAAAAGTGAATGTGGTTGCGGTTGATCAAAAGGGATTCGATCATAAAACAAAATAAGATATTGTGATAAAACAACATTAAATATAAAAGTTTAATAATGGATTTTCCATAATGATAAAAGCTGTAATGATTTGGTGACTCAACAAATATATGATTTGTCGGAATTCCGACAGCACTTGATTTCATCAGATCAGTCACTATTAAGGCCTTAAATGGCCCTTAGCCGCTTAGGAATCGGGAGTATTTCGTAAAGTAGGCCTTTTTTAGGCTCTTCTTAAGGTTTACCAGGCCCTAACTCAGCTATTTTTAGTTTTTTTCGAACGAGACTAAGGCCAATTGATAGAGCGCACTTGATTTCATCAGATCAGTCTCTATTAAGGCCTAAAATGGACCTTAGTTGCGCAGGAATCCGGATGGTACCGTAAAATAGGCCGGTCTTAGGTTCTTTTTAAGGTTTAGCAAGCCTTAACTCAGCTATTTTCGATTTTTTTTGAACGAGACTAGGGCCAATCGATAGAGCGCACTCGATTCTATCAGATTAGTCACTATTAAAGCCTTAAATGAACTTTAGTTACGCAGGAATCCGGATGGCACCGTAAAATGAGCCGGTCTTAGGCTCTTCTTAAGGTTTATCAGGCCCTAACTCAGTTATTTTAGGTTTTTTTTTGAACGGGACTAGTGTCAATCGATAGAGCGCACTCGACGTTATCAGTTTAGTTTTTGTCAGGGCCTTAGATCTGGAAATTACGGTAAAATTGGCCGTTTTTATTCTTTTTTGGTCTCTTAAAAATTTCTATCTCGCTTATTTTTCGGTTTTTATTGATTGGGACTAAGTTTGACACTTTGAGAAATAGTTGGTGGTCAACGATCGGATCGAATCGATATCCTTTTTCAAATATTTGTATAGACGTTTTGAAATTCGTTACAAGGATGCGGTGGATACTGTTTGAGCACGTATTATCCTTTCATTTATTGTCGGTAATTGTAGGATATAATGAGAGACGCAGGAGAAATGAACGAGAAGCATTGGATATGAAAAAAAGGGGGGGGGGAGGGAGGAAAGAGAACGAGAATTAAATGGTTGACGGTAAAGATAAAAAGAGGAGGAATGGGGAGGAGTTCACACTTTACCATTGACACACGATTCATTAGGTTGAAGCTTTTTCATTTTTCAATTTTCATTTAAAATGTTTTCAGAAAATAAAAAAATCGCTTTATTCATTTTATAGCTTTTTGAATTCAATTTATTAGAATGTTCGGAAAAAATCAATTTTTGAAAAGTTATTGCATTTTTCATTGACCGTAGCGCAGTGATAAAAAACCCTTGTCAATACTAAATTAGTGATGAGTTAAAATTCTTCAGGGATTTTAATTGGTTTTCTATTTTGATTTTTTTCGCCAAACAAAGATGCACTTGATAATTCGTTTCTAATCAACTTATCATTTTGATTTCGAAATTTCATTTCTCAAAATAGGACAATAAAATCTCAAGTAGATCTCATTCTTTCCCATCTCCTTTTGACTATTGGCTATCGGCTACTTTTCTCAAGTGTTTTGTTTGTCTTTTTCTCCTTTTTCTCTCTCTCTCTCTCTCTCTGGCTTTTGCTCTACTGAACAGGAAAACTAAATGAAAAAGGGGGAAAGCTCAAGATATTTTTCACGCCCTATTTTTTAAATTTTTTAGGTTATTTTCTTTGATTTCAAAAAATCATTTCAATGATCATCTATTATCGCTACTTATTAGTAGCATCGATTATGGTGCATTTTTTTCCTCCAGGAAACGGTAATTCAAAGCAAACAATGTTTTTCTTCTTGTCACAATTTTTCGGTTACTTTAGGTTTACCATTGTGTCGCGTTGAAGTTCCCTGTGTTGAGTGTAGTCTCGAATCGGAACTTTCAACCAAATGTGCAACCGATGAAAAAGTGCAATTTTTGTTTTGTAATCCACGAACCAAGTAAATCAATAAATATCTCAATAAAAAATGAATAAAATAATTTCTAGAAAAATAGATATTGAACAAAGCTCCTATTTGGCATGTGTCAACGGAACGTGGCGACAAGAAATTTGTTCAGAAGATGGACGAGTTCATTTCAGCTCAACATCCAAGCAGTGCGTGGATCCATCGCTGACAGTATTTCATTCTCAGGGAACGTCAGGTAGAAGCAATTATTGTTGTTGTTGGCGTTGTTGGATTGAATCGTTTTGCAGGTTCTGGTCGAGTTGGTGACGTTTGCTCCTTCAATACTGATTGCCTTGGCGGAATGTTTTGTGCAATTGGTCAATGTCGATGCTTGAGCACTTATGTTGCTGTTGATGCTTATTGCTATGAAAGTAAATGGATTTTTTTCCAAAAAAGCCAAAGCTTTTATTCCCCGCATATAATTTTCAGAAATTTCACCATCTGATTCCGGATGCTTCTATGACGTTCAATGCTCGTCTGTCTGGCCAGATTCTTATTGTAAAAGTGGGGCGTGTCAATGTCCCTCAGAAGACATGATTGCAGTGAAAACAAAGTGGGTAAAAAAAGAAAGGAAGAAGTAAATGTTGAGCTTCTTTTCTTTTTTTTTAATTTTTTAGAGACGGAACCCTTTGTGTGTGGTCAACAAATGGTGAGCCATCGTGCCCCCTTCCATCACTTCCACCGCCTGATTCACCATCGTCACTAGTGGTGCTACCGGCGGCTGCTGGTAAAACATCGGTAACAATCGCACCCTGCAATCCACATAGTATGGATACACCAAAAAGAGAAGAAGATCTACTTGCCAAACAGCATGATTATAAATGCTCGGTTCGAGGAGTGGTACGTCAAGTTATTTTTCTTCGATTTTTCATGTTTTTTTCTTAGCATGGCGAAGATCCTGAACCACAAGACGTTTCCGATATCTATGATTGTGTTGATAATTCAAAATTTTGGAAAGATCAGGGACTTGACACTTCATCACATCCGATTGGTGTCTGCTGTATGAATCGAGCCTTCACTTGTATGCAACCAAAAAAAGGAGAATCTGATGCTCTTGGCTCTGTGCCAAGATGGTATTTTAACAGTGTTATGGGGTCGTGTCAACAATTCTTGTTCGATCCACAAGGCACCGAAGTTTCTTCCAACAATTTTGAAACTCTCGATCATTGTGAGAGTTATTGTAAAGACAGTAAGTTTGACTTTTCGATTGGACATGTTTGAGTCGAACATATTACTTCTCAGCTGCTGAAAAATCACGAATTTATCTATAAAAATGACGGAATTCTCAAATGGCACAAAAATCTTAAATTTCAGCGTGTCCTCGAGGAAATCCAGCCTATCTGAGCACGAAGGGAAACTCTCAATCCGCCAGAATTCCTCAAACGGGTTGCTCAACGGCTAATCCATGTCAGGATCCGTTTGTGTGTGCTGAAGTGGCAAGTCAATCAATGTGTTGTGCTAGTCGAAGTGAGCCTTTACTTATTTTTTTTTTTAAATCTGAATTTTAGAATCAATATGCAGTGAAGCTGGAGGTAGATCAAAGGATCCAGCAAGAAGTACACCATATGATGCCGGTCATCGGTTTGATCAGTTGACAGGAGAAGCTGCGAATTTTGCAGTTGGAATAAGCACCAGGTAGACGGTCTGAGAAAGGCACGCCTACAGAAATGTGCTTTCCAGGTACTATTACAACCCGACCGATGGTCAATGTCATCCATTTACTTACAACGGGTTTTTGGGAAGCTTCAACAACTTCCAGAATCAAGCCGATTGCCAATTATTCTGCGCAAGATGTTATTTTTTTGATCACAGGTCAGAAAAAATTAATAACATTAATCTTTTTCAGTGCAATGTCCACATGGAAGTCCGTTAACAAACGGCAACGGCTCACCTCAACGTTGCTCCAGAGACACCGACTGCCCATCGACTCACAATTGTGCAATGGAGCACCAAGTCTGCTGTCCAACACCACGTATAATTTTCTTCTTTTTTTCGAGCATTATCACAGTTTTTAGAAAAACTATTTAAATTTGTTTTAAATTTTAGAAACACTGTGCACCGAACCACTGAGAGTTGGGGACTGTAAGCAGAGTGTTCGACAATTTTGGTATAATGCAGAGACAAAAACTTGTGAATCATTTTTATACACTGGTTGTCAAGGAAACAACAATCGATTTAATTCATTAAATGAATGTCAAAGTTACTGTAAAAATATTAACGGTAAGCCAAAAATTGATTCACGTTGTCGTTGAATTTAGTTTGACAGAAAATCGATATATTGATTAATCTGGAAATATTTTAAAATTTTCTATAAACTTTTGAGGAAAAAAAAGCTTTGAAAATGATAAAAAACGCTTCAAAAATACAATTAAATAATTTAAACACAATTAAAAAAAGCGTCAGACAACAACGAAATGCGTCAGCTGTGAAATGCTCTCGCATGTTCTGATGCGGTTTAATCAAAATTTTTCGTACATTTAAGCATTTTTCTTGTTAACTTTTTAAGGTTTTACAAGGCGTCTTTCAAAGTAATTTTAAGCATTAAGTGTTAATTCTTTGATACACGTTAAACTCTACTTTAAAAAAAAATAATAAAAACATGTTGTTAAGCTGAGCCGAAATGTCCTCAAGGACGAGCCTACGTCGATTTTTCTGGAAAATTCATGCAATGCGGTGAGGGAATCGGTGGAACAGCATGTCCCGCCAACTACGAATGCACATTTGATGGCCTTGTCTACGGGTGCTGCCCAAGCAAAGCTTACACATGTAGCCTTCAAGTGAACAAAGGAATCGCGTGTGGCTCCGGTTCAAGCTATCGATATTTTTATAACAACCAGGCCAAGGTGACTTTTTTTAGCAGGAATTACAATAAAAATTTTTCCAGGAATGTCAATCATATCTTTTCCTCGGTTGTGATGGAAATTCCAATAATTTTCCGTCTATTGAAAAATGTCAAAATTATTGTGAAATTGCAAGTAAAAATCAAAAAAAAATTTCCTGTTTCAACACCAAAAAACAAAAGCCAATAATTTTTAGTTTGTCCGAATGGTGGAAGTCCTCTTCGCGCTAATTCAAAAGTTCGATCATGTTCAAATCACGAGCAGTGTCCATCTGGTTATGATTGTAGCATTGTTGAAGCCAACGGAGTGATGCAAAGAAGATGTTGTCCGTCAAAAGGTGAGTCAAGACATTTCAACTTTTCACAAAAAATATGTTCAGTATCGATTTGCTCGAAGCCTCCTCAAATGGGCATGTTGCCAAAATGTAGCAGTGGAAGCGGTCAAATAAGGTTAGTGGGAGGGAGAAGGGGCGGGGCAACTACATAAAACAGACAGCGCGTGCCGTTACCCGCCAAGTGTCGGGCAACACGTTGTTGTAAGGTGCAGAGGAACTCTTATTTTGTTGGCAGTGATGAATTCCTTATTGCCGTTTACCCGTCTGAGGAAACCGTGCTTGACAGATATTGGAAAAATCCTGAGCCTAAAGAATTTTAGATAGTTAAGTTTCAGATATTATTTCAACATGGCATTGCAAACGTGTTCTTCTTACACTTCAAATGGCTGTGATACATCTCTCAATTCATTCGGATCAATTCAAGAATGTGAAGACTTCTGTATGAGCGCCGGATGTCCACTCGGTGACACAGTTTACAAAGTAAAGAAAATGTTAAAGCAGAAGAAAATTTAGAAGAAGTTTAGGATCCAAATACAAACAAGCCGTATGTCTGCAATACAGCACTTCAAAACAATTGCCCAATGAACTATGAATGCACACTGAATGCTCTAACCCAAGAGCATACGTGCTGCGGTTCCGACGGTATGGGAGTGTGCCCGAGCGGCGAGAAAGCCTTCATGGATCCAAGAACGAATACGCCACGTCAATGCGCTATGGCTGCCGATGGAAAGTGTCCTGGTGGCTATTTGTGCCGCTTCTCGCCAACCAATCACAAATATTATTGTTGCGGAAATATAAATGGAGCATTTTGTCCAGCTGGCCGAGCACTTTATCGCTATTCATCGACCCAATTACCGGTTCAATGTCATATTTCCCCGCTTCAATCATCGTGTCCAAATGGATTCTCATGTATGTCCGAAGTGAAAAGTGCTTTCCAAGGATATTGTTGTAGTCAAAATCGTAAGTCACAAAAAATAAGAAGTTTTTTTTATGGAAAGTTGTTAGTTTTTGATTGTAAAGTTAACTTCATTGAAAATTTCAGCTAAAAGGATCGTAAATTATAGCTCATCATATTTTCAACTTTCCTGCAAACTTTTCCACTCTCTTATTGAACCCTGCATCATTTTGATTTTCAGCAATTTGTCCTGGAGAAGTTCAATTTCATCAAGACGAAAAATCTCTTCTACCCACAACGTGCACAAATGAAGGATTCTCATTTTGTCCGCAAGGCTACACGTGTCAACAACAGCCAGAAACCACAAATTGGTATTGTTGTCAAGGAGAGGAAAAACATGGAATAAATGGTGTGGAAAAAGTTCAAAAAAGAGATTTCTAAAAATAATTAAAAAGGCAGTGAAAAAACTAACTTTTAAATTATTGAGAGATGAAATCTTGCTCCAGCGCACTTCAGCTGAAAATTTTATTTCTGATATTTCAGATGGTTGCCCACCTGGCCAATACGCTTATGTTCAAGAAGGTGGAGTTGTCAAATCGTGTGATCCTTTCATTAACGATGAAACGACGTGTCCAGTTGAATTCACCTGTCAATGGTCATTAACGAATCAACGTTATCAATGTTGTGGAACTCGTCCAACGCGTGCCATCAAACCAACACTTCTTGACGACGGTTGCCCAACAAAACAGTTCGCACTAATCGATAAACGCACAAATCAAACGAGAGCTTGCACAGCGGGGGAAGCGAAATCGTGTCCGACCGGTTTCTTCTGTCAGTTCTCGTCAAAAAAAGCGCAATTTCAGTGTTGCGGACAAAGCGGAGGTTTTTATCTCCTGGAAATAAATCGCAGAAAAAAATTGTTACCCGATTTTTAGGCTGTCCAATTGGTCGAGCCGCATTTATTGCAATAGACGGAAATGCTCAAGAATGCTTACCAGGTCCCGATATGTGCTCCGATGGTTTTGAATGTGTCAAAAGTACGACACATCGAAATAAAAATATTTGTTGTAGTCGTGAAGAATCAGGTAAAAATTTATTCGAAAGAATGAAGGTTTTTTTTCACACACTTTTTCGTATTTAATAAAGTCAGATTTTTCTGTCTCGAAATTCAGGATGCGCCGAAAACGAAAAGGCAATCAATGGAAAATGTGTAGTTCGCGTGAAAATTGGCAGAGGATGTCATACCAATGAAGAATGTGTTGGCGACTCGTTTTGTGACAAAAATGTTTGTGTGTAAGTTTTCGTTGTTTGTTTGTTTGCTTTTGAATTTTTTGTTGTGCTGTGATTTTATCACAATTAACGAATTTATTTATTTCAATTTTTTTTAATTCGTTGGGTGCACAAAATTTGGTTTCGTACTTTAGAATTAGTTTATCGGGTTTTCCGTGTAGGATATCTTCTAGAAATTTAAATGCTTTAAAATTGTCAACTGAGCATGTTTGCAAAAAAAAGCATTTTAAAAAATTTAAAAAATTGTCTCCAGATGCGAGCCAAAAAAAATCGAGTTCAAAGGAGAATGTGTCGACGAAGAATGCTCGGACGATTTCATTCGCATCGATGGAAAATGTGAAAAACGTGTTGCAATGGGCGAAGCGTGTAAATCTTCACTTCAATGCGCCTCAAACTCGAGATGCATTTCCGGAATTTGTGGTTGCGGAAAAGGCGAAAAGCCATCTGGAAAATCGTGCATCAAATCTGAAGGTGAGAAACAATGATAGAGAGGTGACACATTAATGGATTTTTAGAAGAGAATTTAGAACTGCCGACGACGAAATCGAGGCCACAAAAAAAAGGGATGGAACAAATTTGCGTGATGCGAAACGAGAAGCCATTTTATGAAAGAAATGAAACGTTGAAGACGTGCATTCTTACCAACGACGACTGTCCATCTGGATTCAAGTGCCAGTACAGTGAGACGGCAACACAAAACGTATGCTGTGGTCATCCTGAACTTCTGGAGATGACGACGACGACGACAACGACGGTGACGCAAAAAAAATCAACAAAAGCGCCAGTGTTAGGCAGTGTCGGAACGGGGGCAACTCGAAAAATCGCAAAAAACCTCAAAGCTCACTGTCCGCCGTCAATGTCGCCGTATTTGGTGAACGGTCGCGCGAAATCGTGTTCGACAACCACCTGCCCGTACGGTTATCAGTGCAAATTTTCAAACTCAATCAAAGACTATTTTTGCTGCTCACGACAGAATAAAAAGGGAGCGTCGAGCCGAGTTCAAGGGGGAGGGTGTGAACGCGGAATGGCGTTGTTGTATCCAAGTACACAGGAGGCGGTTCAATGTGATCCATTAGCAAGAGGATGCCCACAAGGATATCTTTGCCTTCCTCATGTTGTTACAAAGGTTTTTTTTGTATTCTAAACATTTTTTGAGCCGTATCAAAACTTTGGTTTTCAAAAAAAAAGCGGACAGAGCCGATCGAAATGTTGAAATATCTTCTCATCTTCTTTTCAGAAATATCAGTGTTGTTCAGCATCAGCAAGCCGTCATCCAATAGATGAAGCTGAAATCGTATGTCCCGATTATATGGTTAAATTGGTCATCGAAAACATCGATGGAACAGGAATGAAATGCGGTAAAAAAAATTTTTTTTACTAAAACAATTCAAATTTTCAGTCAAAAACTGCCCGGCTGGACAAAAAGCAGTTAATGGATTGTGCGCAATTTCGAGTCGTTGATCTTCTACTTTTTAACTTGTTTCTGTTTCCTCCTTTCTCTCTCCATCTCACTCTCACTTTTTTTTTCTCTCTCTCTCTCTCTCTCTCTCTCTCTTTGTTTCTCTCTATCTCTTTTTCTATCAAAGTGTCTATGTGGATACTTTTTATGTAGATCAGTTTTTTTGATCAGTTTTTTAAAATTTTTCCTTTTCCAAGCTCCGCCCTCCCTTCCTACTTCCATCAAATTCCTTTTTTTTTCAAAGATTGTCAGCAATTTTAGATCTGCGAATTTCCGTGTTCACTTCTGAATGATAAATTTATTCCAATTTTTTTTGTCGATGATTGATGATAACGGATAATAAAAATAAGCTTATAACTAAACCAAATTTGATTTTTTTTCCCGCGTTTTTTTTTCACCTCAATTGTTTTATTTTTAAATTGCTTGCTAAAAGGTTGTCAAAAAAACCATAAAGAGAAGCTCTCACAATAAGTTTGACAAATAGAAAACAAGAGTAGTAGCAATGAGTAGATTCTTTCTTTCTCTTAGAATTTCTTATACATAATGGGGCATAAATACATACATGATAGATCGTGCAACGTTTAATTTATTATTTACAATTTGCGTATGATGAAATATACATATTGTAACGTTTTTTCAGTCAAAATTTGGACTTCATAAAGATGGAGACGCGGATCAATTGAAAAATCCGTTTGAAGTGTGTTTCAGATATGGACGAATGGATGACGATGAACATTTTATCAACACTTTTTCAAATATTCGTAAAAATGTTGATATTAATTTCTGAAATTTAATTTCCTGAGGTTTTCTAGAACTCGGATTCCATTTCTTTAAGTCGTTTTTGTGATAAATATAGAAGTTTTTTAAAATCGACAAATTTGGAAGTTGTCTTATTAATACTACATATGACGCGCATAGTCTTTATACACGTGTATATGTATGTAAGTATACATGTACATAAATTGAAAGGATACTTGTGATTTGAAAATGAAAGTTTGGTTGATTGATTGGAAAAAAAAAGAGAAAAAGGAGGAGGCGAAACTAAAACGGTCAAGTAATAAAAAAGAGGCGACATAGACGTTTTTGTATTAAAAAAGTGCCACAAAATGATATTGAGAAAGAATTTTTTTTTTTGAAACTTCAAAGTTGGAAACATTTTTTTCGTATTGTCAGCTAAAATAAAACAAATCTGAAACTTTTGTTTTCATTAATTTGGCTTCTAAATAATTTAATTAGTAAAAAGAAGAATCAAGGATTCTCAAGGCAAGCGAAAATTTTGGCTAATCATCATTGAAATCCGGCGGCCCCATCTCCCGTCTTTTCTTTTCTTTTTTTTTTTAATTATCGCCGATTTTTGGCAAAAAGGTGAAAACGATTTGCATAAATTGAAAATGTTGGTATTCTTCCAGAAATTAGAGGAGAAAAAGAGACGAAATAAACCAAACAAATGTGTGAGGTGAAGAAACAAAAGAAGATACGAGAAAGGCGATATTAAATCTTTTTAATAATCGAAAATAATTCGATTTCAACATTTCTTATTAAAAAATTGAATTTCTTCCTCAGAATATTTCCGTGAAAAACTTCTTGAAAATAACGATTTTTCCAGTTTTTTTTGGTTCTATGAAAAATCGTCAAAAGTTTAACTCTCTCTCTCTCTCTCTCTCTCTCTCTTTCTCTCTTCCTTTAAAAAGGAAAACAAAGACGAGAAAAGTAGAAAATGGAACCAAAAAAATTCCCAAATTCAAAAATTATCTTCTCAAAACTGTCTAAACAAATTATTCATCTGTCTTTCTTCGGCATCCATTTCTCTCTTCCCGTTTTTTCTCCCCCATCCCTACATCTTTTTCATGTTTTTTTCCCACGACCAGTTACAATTAAATAGTCTCCGCTCCGCCTTTTTTCTCGTCAAAGGTAAACGATTCAATTGGCTTTCGATTGGGGATGACAGAGAGAGAGAAAGAGAGAGAGAAAAAAAAGAATAAGGGCGGAAGAAAAGACGAGAAGAGGTAAGAGGAGAAGGGGGGGGGGGGGGGTAGAGGAAGGATCCTCCTTTCCTTCGTCCTCAATTGAATCGCTCATTTCTTTTCGTTTTATTTCAATGACCCATCACCGCACTGCACTTTAGCTTGTTTCTGTTCATAATTGGAATCTAAATTCAATTCAATAATTTTTTTTTCAAAACTTTATTTTCCCGTTGGTTTTTGTTTGAATAACATCAAAAGACTATTTCAGGTGAAAATTAGTAATGCAGACCTCGATTTTTCTCCTGCCACTTTTCTGGATTACTGTAACTGCAAAATCATTTAACTACAGTATTCCAGTGAATGGCGATCAGAACGATAATGAATTATCAATAGTTAGAAACCTCCTTGAAAGATTAGAAGAGCCGGCCAAAAAAGATGAAATCGTTCGAAGGAGGGGGCAGATAATCCGGCGACTTCATGGCGTGTCAACATTGAATCGGATTGATACGCCGCCAATTGTGTTAAACAGCAGAAGTGACAGTAGAGGTGGTAGTAGTGGCACGACGTCGAAGAAACGACGACGTCAAAAGAATCGTTCAAAATATTTTGGCCGAAAAATTCGGCCCACAAATCACGTGGTCAGTGTTGACTCTTTTTGTTGTGGTTTTTGTCGCAATAGAACACATTGCAGGTTGATTTTGAGCAAAAATTGGCTCGTCAAATTGAAGAAGATCAATTAAAATTTGTCGAAGACGAAAAAAATCCAATGAAATATGTGGTAGAAAATAATTTGCTTTACAAACAATCTCGATTTCTACCGTTAGCTCGAATCGATACTGCCGGTTCCGAATTCAATAAGGCGACGAAGAAAAAATCGATACCTTCGACACTGAAAAATAATGTTTTTCGCGGAAATTATAAGCAACAAACTGTGGCTCGTCAGGTGCCCAAGGTGTAGTCTGACGAATCGATCAAATAAAAAAATTTTCGAATATTCGTAGGCGTTCGCCACTGTTTCGCTCAACAAATTGCCTGATTCATTTACAATCGACAAAAATGCCGACAATAGCAGTTGTTCAATCAATCGATATGGTGAAGATTTGTCAATTTTGATGAAATTTTTTTTGAATTTTTTAGGTTTTATATGCTGCGATCCAAAACTGGAATCAATTATTGAAAAAAGCTACGCAAAACTGAAGCGACGTCACGAAAATGCTGATTTGACTAAAATTGCCAACACACTTCAAAAGGATATCAGAAGCGTGTAAGTGATCTAAAATTTTTCAGAAGTCAGAAAGCATTGATTTTTATAAAATTCTAGATTCTCAAAAAAACTCGAAATAATTGTGTCGCCTGCTGATTTCGGTACATCACTTGGGACTGATTTTTCGTGTAAAACCACTTTGGCACACGGCAAATTTTATGCGATGGCTTTTGTGCCCAAATTAAAAGTTTATTAATTATTAGAACAACATTTAAAAAAAAATGTATTTCTTACAGCGCTTTGGGCAATCTGAATCTCGTCGACAGAAGCTCCCATATCACGAGCTTTCACGAAATGATATAATGGAAAATGCTGATTTGGTGGTTTCTAAAAATGGAATTGTCGTATCTAGTGAAGAAGACATTGTGGATATCAGCAGCACAAATTTTTAAATTTTAACTGTTGTTGTTTTGAGAAAAACATGCCATTTTCAAACTAGTTTTGACGAATTATGTATAAATACAAAATCAAAATTTAAATATCACAATTGTGCGGAATTTAATGAATTAACCGTAGCGGCGAGATCTCCTTTTCCTTCGGCAAGGCGTTGTCGTATAATTGTGGCAATTGCTTTCTGTGTTCTCTTCTCCAATTTTGATAACTTGCTTTCAATGTCTCGTTTTAAATCCCAATCAATTTTTCTCGGAGCTAACGCTGCTAGATCAACACTTTCGACTGGTTTCTCGTAAAGAACATCTTTTAGATGATCAACGATTTCCTGTTCTACAATGTCAAGGTTGATATTTTTGTCTTGAATGCCGACGCTTGTTTCAGTTGGTTGATGATTTCGAAATTCTTTTTTTGACTTTTTGCTTTTTTTTGTTTCCATTTCAGTTGTGTCGTAATCGTCTTCCCTGAAATTATTTAATTTAGTTTTGTTAATTTACAACTAGAAAAAATACTCCATTTTTACGCCATTTATTTTTGATTTCATTGCCATTAATCGCCGTTTTCTCGCTTTTGCAGCAGCTTCTAGAGAAGTTTCGTGATTTGTAAGAGATTCAACATCTTTATCAGAATCATTTTGATCTTTGTCTGTCATTTCTGCAAAACCCTATTTATTTATTTACAAACTATTAAAAAAAACAAAAAATTATAATAAATATAATAAAATTCCCTTTGTTCATTTACGTAATTTGGCAAGCTGCCTTCATATAATCTCGCACAGAAGAGAAAAATTGAGGTACGGTAGCAGTAATGTCGGCTGTGTTCTTTCCTTCTCCGGGCGGTAGTTCTTTCACAGTTAATTTTTCGTTAATGTTTTCTTGGACTTTTTATTAGTCAATTTTTATTTTATTTAAAACTGAAAAGAAATAAAAAAGGAAATTTTACAAAAAAATGTTTCCCTTTTAATAAAAATAGATATTTTCAACAATTTAGAATTTTTTTTTCTTAATTTACTTAAGTTAACGAAAAATCAATTTCATTTTTTCTTGAAACAGTTTTTTTTTAATTTTTCTTTTTTCATGGATTCATTTTTAAGGGTTATCATGCTTCGTCAGGGATCGGGTACATTGCAACTCGTTGTTTCTAGTCTGGTCAATGCTGAACAACAACGTGGTTTTGCCACTCTTAAAGATATTTCCATTCGTCTGAAGTCTGTCAAAAATATCCAAAAAATCACCAAGTCAATGAAAATGGTTGCCGCAGCTAAATATGCAAGAGCTGAACGTGACTTGAAGGTGAGTTGTTGGAAATTCCCTAGTTTAAGCATTAAAGTTTGATTCAGGGAGCACGAGCTTATGGAGTTGGTGCAAAGGCTTTCTTCGATAACATCAACCCAGCTGAGGAAACAGAAAAGACTGAAGCTAAAAAACAAATTTTGGTTCTTATCACTTCCGACAGAGGACTTTGTGGAGCTGTTCACACCTCAATTGTTAAGGTGCAAGTGTTCTTTTTCAACTGATATTTGGTTCTTATGATTCATTATAGGAAGCAAGAAATATCCTTAACAACGCCGGAGATAAGGATATTCGAATTGTTGCCATCGGAGATAAATCAAGAGCTGGACTCCAACGTGTTTACGGTTTCAATTTTTTCTGTAAATTTTTCTGGTCTTATTAATTATTTGTAGCGAAACATTTCTTGGTCTCTGGAAACGAAATTGGGCGTGCACCACCATCGTTTGCTGATGCTTCTATTGCCGCTAAAGCAATTCTTGATTCGGGATTTGACTTCGAAGAGGTTCAGACATTGGAATAATTTTTTTTTGCAAGAAAGACAAGCGAATTGGGTTATTAGTTTTATATTTTAGGGAACTATTTTGTACAACAGGTTCAAATCTGTGGTTGCCTACGAAACATCGAAGATTCCTATTCTTCCACTTGAGGTCACTAAAATATATTTTAAAAAAATGTTTAATTGTTTTCTTATAGACAATCAAGGCTAAAGAAGCTCTCAACACTTATGATTCCGTTGATGACGACGTTTTGCAATCATACACTGAGTATTCATTGGCTCAACTTATCTATTATGCAATGAAAGAATCGGCAACATCTGAACAAAGTTCAAGAATGACTGCTATGGATGGAGCATCAAAGAATGCTGGTAGGGCACTTACAAAAAAAAATTGTTTTTTCAAAAATTAAAAAATAATGTTACAGGAGAAATGATTGACAAATTGACATTGGCGTTCAACAGAACTCGTCAAGCAGTGATTACTCGTGAATTGATTGAAATTATTTCTGGAGCTGCTTGTGTCTAGATTTTCGATTTAACGAAACGTCGACCATTGGTTCCATCGTATCGCAATTTCAACCAAGCCTTGTTCTATCCATTAATTTTAATTAATTAGATTTTTTTTTATTTTTTATTTCTCTTTTTCCCTCCCTGAACAATTATTGTTGTTATAGTGATGCGTTTGAGTAAATAGTGACGATTTTTTTATTGATGTTTAAAGAGAAAATTGGGATAGAAATAAAATTTTGCTTGGAATTAATAATTAGGAAAAGTTGAATGGTTTTTTGATCCGAGTGATGTATTCGACAAGGTTATTGTGTTTAGAAAATTAATTTCAAAGGTTCCATAACTTCCAGTTTTTAATGGATCTTACAACCTTAGAACGGGCCGCGGAGACAGTTTTGGTTAGTCAGATTATTATTTAAATCGTTTAAAAATCTGTTCTTTAATCTATTCAGGCTCCGCCTAATTTGGTTTCAGCTGATGATCGAAAGCAAGCTGAAATATTTTTCGAAAATTTCAAGAAAAATGTGACAGTTGGAGATTGCATAGTTTTATTGCGTAAGTTTCAAAATTAATAAATACATATTTTTAAAATTTAAAATTAGAACGTATTATTTTAAAGCCTGTTTTTAAAAAATTCTATAATTTTTTAAATTTCTAATTTTTAGTTAAATTTTATAATAATCAATAAAGCTAGAAACTGGGTTAAATCGATTTTTTAAGCTTTAGAGGAAGTATGTTCTCAAACATAATTATAGAACCGTTTCAGAGCAATCGAAAAATTCATTTGTTCTGTTTCAAATCGGACAAACCATTGGAGAAATTGTTCTAAGAGATTGGGCATTAATTAGTCAAAATGATGTTGAATTGGCGTATAAAACAATGTTACAGTTTGTGGCAACGTCGTCAGGGTAAAGATCGAATACTAAAATCGAAAAAAACAGTTTTTTTACAGAATTGAGCCATTTGTGGTAGGAGCATTCTTAAAATCGGCAGCAATGATTGTAAAGCGAGGAATATTAGACAAAAAATCGGGAGATCAAGAAGAATTATATCAGTTTATTCATCAAATGTTAACAAATGAATCATCAAGTTTAGTGAGTAAATTGAGATTCTAAATTTGAAAAAGAGAAACACATTTTTTGCAGCAAGCTGCTGGATGTTTATTCATCAGTGCGTTAATTGAACAATTCTCGTCAGCATGGAGGAATTCAAAATTTTCAATAACTTGGGATTTTCATTTGCAGGCGAAACATGAGTTTGAAGTGATTGTACACATCCGTGATATGAAAAAATTAATTTTCATTAAGAATAATGGTCTCCGCCGATTGCTTGAAATGTCACTGACCACACTTCATGCATTAGGAAACTATGATGATATTCTTGGCAACGATTTTGCACGGCGCCTCTGCGACCGTTTCCTTGAAGTTTCTGAAAATATTCTGTCATGGAATTTTTCGTCACGCGTTTTTCGACGATTCCTAGCCATCAATCAGGTTTTTTTTTACGTTTTCTTTCTGATTTATAAGTTAAAAAAGGTTAAAAAAAGAAAACTTCATGCATAAACAATGAAAAAGAAATGAATTTATTCTCTTTATTAACTACCACATTCCAAGTAAAAATGATAAAGCAAAACGAAGACTGAAAGATCCGCCCATTGGATCAAAGTTGAGAGCAGTGTCATTAGCGTATTGGGTTGTTGTTTTAGAAATTGCATTGTAGAGCGCAGTACGTTTTGCAGTTGGGCTCTAAAATTAAAAAAAAAAGCGTTGGATTGGAAGAAAAAAATGACAAACGTAGTAGTGACAATATGTGTACCATTCATTAAGACCGTCAAAAAAGGCGTTGTCATGTACCTTGTCAGTTTTCGCCCACATTTTGCGATACTGAAAAAGAAATAAGACTATGATTTAAAAAAATGAGTGAAACTTTGTTGACAGTGGCGGCGTTGAAAACTTTAGCGAGACGAGGTCGTAGATCATTCCAGAATACGGTGACACGTTGCCGATGATCAATAAGATTCTGAATACCCTTCAAAGCGTTTTCCTTGTTTGAGTAATAATCAAAAGCTGTAAATTGATGAGTAGCCTGAAAACTATGAGATTTTTTTCACTTTCTTGAAATTTAGTAATTTTTTGACGTACGAAATTATTGTTAATAAATGTTTTGGCGCGAGCCTTTTTAGCAGAAACAGTTTTATCTTTGTTGAGTTGTTCAACGAACTGAAATTAACTGTTAAATTTGGCTTCAACTCCGAAGTTTAAATGATCAGAAATTATTTAATGATGCAACTGACTGACATTAAATACTTTAGTGTATGGTGTTCCGATGAGAATCTGATAAACGGAACCAAACGTGAGCGGATTATTCTGAGCTTTGACGACGTTGATAAAAATGACCAGAAAAACAGTTGCGACAAGAAAAGGTCGGAGTAGAATCATTTTTGACCTATTTTTTTGTTTTTGGATTAGTTTTCAAGTGAGGAAAAAACAAGGAAAATAGAAATTGAACAAGAGAATATAAATGTTTAAAAAAATTGAATGAGCAGAGTGGTTCTGTTACCAAATAAGAGGAGATGAATAGATTTTTTTTGTGTACGGATTAGAGAACTTTTTACAAAGGGATAATAGGCAAAAATGATGATCATTTTTCGTTCATTGAAGGGGTTTTAAACTGCAGATACGTTTTTAAATAGATATATGTATTTAAAAGTTCAATTAAAAATATAAAGATTGATGAGTTTAACGAATCAAAAATCATCAGAGCAAGGGTGAAGCGTTGAAGTTTGGTTTGTAAAACTTGAACAGATTTATTCTAGGCATCAAATTCATTTCGGCCGCCTTTGTCATGGAAGGATTTATTAGACAACAATGAATTTTTCACGTTGTTTTTTAAGGTTTGTTTTGTCCCTTTTTTTCGAACAAAAAAGGTTTTCAAAATTAACTGAAAAATTCTACAGCTTCACGCGAAAATCCGGCACGATGAAGAGTTGTGTACAAAAAGTATGAACTGTTTAATTCAGTTGGCATCGTTGACAGGGGATTGTATGCCTGTGTCGGAGCAAGAAGCGAGCACACAATATGTTGGAATGTATATCACCAATTTATTGCAATTATTCGGACAAGGTTGGTTAAATTCATAAGAATTTGTTTCTCATTATTCACCAAGCAAAAGAAGAAATATTAGTAATTTAAAAAAAACGGTGAAAGTTGGTGTGACGCACGTTGCAAACGATTGATTTTAGTTTTGATGAAATTTAGGCCCATCTCATAATGAAACAAATCATTTTTGCACAATTATAAATCGATTATTTCTTTATCGGCCATTGACTTCAATTATGCGATTGGATAATGATTTAAGAACAAAGTTTTTTGCGTTTTTAAAAGATTACACTGTTCATTTAACACGAAAAGCAATGCAAAAGGCGATAGTAAGACATTTACTTATTTTTACTTCTTGAAAATCAAATTTTTACCGAAAAAAGCCTGCAAATTTTCAGGGAAAAGCTGAACATGATGATCATGTGTCACTTGCATTAATTTATGATTCAATAGTTGTGTTATTGAGAGGAAGATGGCGAACTTGTATTGGAAGTGAGGAAGAAGCTGATAGAATTGAAAATGAGCTGATCAAATGGCCAGTTTTAATGATTGTTAACGAATTCATAATGTCAGTATTATCGCCGCCTCAAGGTTTCCGGCCCGAATGTCGAGAAGAAGACGACGAAAACGAAGATAATGAAGATCGAACATTGTTCATTGATCTTTTAAACCCATTAGGATCAATGATATGCTACAGCATACCGGAATACTTAGAAATGATGAAGGTAAATTTACGAAACTCGTTGAACGAATTTACGACGATGGTGGCGTCGCGTCATACAACACAAGTCGATTCAAGACGATTATCAATGTGGCATGAAGATCAGCACTGGCTAATGCTGGTGCTGGGTAATTCGGTTGTGGGTGAAGAGGTTGATGGTTCATGTCACGTGTCAGCAGATATTTTCATCAACACTCATCACATGTATGAAGCCGGTAGGCAATTTTGGTAAGTGTAAAGGAAAAAAAAGGATGACGTTTTTTTATTTAGCCCACAAAGAAAAATGCAATTTCTCCAATTGTGCATGGAAGCACCGACACAAGATCGAACAGCATTTGACAACGATGTCGATCCATTTGTGTTGTAAGAGCTTTTAAATCGAGTTCCAAAATAAAGACGAAGAAAAATTTGCCGTTTTACAGGTTAATGGGAGAATTATTTTCGTGGGCAGCAATTGAGCACGAACTTTTTGCGGCTCGAGCATCGGACATGATATCGCCAGAATTATGTCGTTCGACGTTCTACTCGTTAAAACGTTTCCTGAATGCTGCAAGTAGCGCGGCAGAATTTGAAGTATGTTTTTTTTCTTGGTGATGACGTTAAAATTAAAAAATCAGTGAAAAGAGACGGAGTAGAACAAAGAAAAAACAATCAAAGCCAAATTGAAAACTTTTTTTGTTTAAATTAAGAAGGGGGGGGGGGGGATATGAGTTGAACGTGCCTGAATATTTTTCGTTTTTGAATATTCAGAAATGGAAAGATTATCAGAATATGCCGACGACTACGTTACCGTTAATACCAGACGAAGAAGAGTTTTCGAAAATTGTTGTCCGATTCGTGGTTCGCAAAGTGTTGACGGTTCTTGTTCATTATGGAAGCGAGGAAAGGTGGGGAAGGTAGAGGGAAACTGGCACGAACTTTTCACATTATTATTTTTTTTCGAATGAATTGTGATTGTGATTGTGATAGTTTCCTCGCTTTTCATTAAAAAAAACAAAAAATATTGAAAAAAAAATTTCAGATTATGTCAGGACGCCATCGACTGTTTATTAGGTTTAATTGAGTCAAGAGCTGCGACGATTGCCTCATCACCTGAGTTGTTTGAATATCTAAACAACTTGGATATTTCAAGATTGCCAAACCGAACAAATCTCATGAAAGCACTAGTATTGATTGGTGCAGCGGCGAACAATGCTGAACTTCAAGAGAACATGTTCCAATCAATTCTGATACCATTGTCAGAACAGTTTCAACAAGCGTCAGAAATTGAGTCGAGAGCAGATGTTGACTCGAAAATTGTTGATTATTTGCAATGTTTTATTGGTGTGACAAAAGCCTGCGAACAACACTCGGCCGCTGTGCTTTTCAGTAAGAACTTTTAGTAAAAAATCAATCAATATATTTTGTTTTTCAAAAGGGTTTTTATTTCGAATTGTCAATCAGTGTGTGCCTTTAATGAGAACAAGATCACACAATGAAACAGTGGTATCAACAATTTTGGTGTTTTTACAACATGTCACAACAAAAGTGTCCATATTTCTAGAAAATGATGTAAGATTCTTTTTTCGTCGAACAACAAAATATTTGAAATTTCAATAAAAACTGAATGAAAGTAATTTTAAGGATGACACGAATATGTTATATGCTCAATTACTTCAAGTTATTGATTTGTATCGAACAGATCAAGTCCAACGATTTAAAACAATGTCAGGGGACGACGAAGATAAAGGAGCGGATTTAGTAAGAAATATGTAAATTCAAATTTAAAAAATCAATTAAAAAACGGATCGAGATCCAAGCGTCAAACAGATTTCAACCCTTTTAAATTTTTTTTTTGGGTTTTTTTCATAGTTTGTCAATTTTTTTCACACAATCGTTTCCAATTTTTATTCGAAAATTTGGATTAAAATGTATGTTTTTTCAAAGAAAAAAAAATATATTTTCCAGGTTCTTTTTATGGATATTTTGTCAAATGTTTTGTCAAAAGATTTTCTTGTTCTATCAGAAGAATCCTGCTCAACTGGGGCAAAAGTAAGCTTTTATCAAAAAAAAAGACGAAAAGACATACAGTTTTAGATGTGCATGACATCATTAGAAATGCTTCTGACAATAATGAACGAAACCGTTCTTCAAATGCCCGAAGTGGCTCTAAAATTCTTCCGACTCATTTTGTATCTTGTTGAATTCTCGCCAGAAGCACTGGGCGAAATGTCGGAAGACCTAATGTCATCGTTGTGTCAATGCATCAAACTTGCAATGACCGGACAATTTGGAATTGAAATCACATCGACGTCATTGGAAGCGCTGACAGAAGTTGTGTTGCATTTTGCAAAAGTTGAAAACAAGCAAAAGTGTACAATAAGTTTGGCAGCGTTGTTCAAAGAGATGGTGCCGGTGAGAATAATTTCTAAAAACAAAAAATTATAAATTATAGCATGTTTTTTTTTACAAACACGGCGCGCAAAAAAAATCTAGAAGTTTGTCTTGTATTTTTTTCGAATTAAAAAAAAGTTTAAAGTATAGGCGGGATTTCAAGCGGCGCACAAACATTTTCGAAAATTATTCCGTATTTTTTTGGCGAATTTTCAGACAGTTTTTGAAACGTGCCTTGGAAACACTGCCGAAACCGGTATTTATAGTGAAGCCTGCTCAGCCTTGTATTCCATAATTGTTTTTGAAAAACCGTTTTTCACCGAATACATTGGAGAATTGTTATCAAAAAAGTCGAACGAAGCAGCGCGGCAAATATTGCAACAAGCATTTGAAGCACTTCTAGAAGATCCGCCATCACCAGCAAGCAGAAGAGGAAGGTAAGAAAATTTTTATTTTCTGTTTTTAACAGTAAAAATGTTTTAAAAAACGTTTCTTAATTGTTTCTTTGTTGAAAAAAACGAAATAGGAAATATCTGAAATTCCAAATTAGGAATGTTTCCTAAAAACCTTATTTTTCAATGTTTGCTCTAATTTAAAAATCGGAAACTCCAGAAATTCTATGAGGAAAAGCTTAAAAATTTTTTCATTGTTCTGAAGATTAAAAACAGGAAGGGCAAAGTTTGAAAAATCTTTTTTCAGAATACTGTTTCGGCAAAAAATGGAAGTTTTTGTTAACAAAATTCAAGGATTGTTGTCATATCAATAATGGTCATTTCGCTGAATCGTTATATCCTCTTCCTCTACCCTTTTTTTAAATTTTTGTCCCCTCTTATTATTTGTTGATTGTCAATTTTTATTTATTTATTTTTATATATTTATTTATTTATACTGTTTTTTTTTTAGTTTTTATCGTTTCTTGTGTGCTGTTATAACTGATTTTTGAAAATTCCTGTGTAGGTTGCAAACAATTTAAATTTACGAGTTTTCTGTTTGACTTTTTTAACCATCGATTTTAGGCTTTTTTCATTTTGATAAATTTGAACATTTATGAAGTTTTTTTCTTTTTTTTTGAAAATTTTTCTGTTTTCTAGTATAATTATTTAACTGGGTTGTTTCATTTTTTTTTGCCTCAATCCGAAAAGCATAAAATGGTGGTGAATGAGGGAAATAGGAGGTGGCTAATAGAATTGAAAAACGGAAGGAAATTGAAAATGGGACGAGTTGATGGTTTACTGAAATAGATATTTAGTGAAAAAATGCTGCGTGTTTAGATTTTTTATTCATTTATTTTTTTGAGAGAGAAAGAGAAAAAATGTGTTTTGGACTTTTCTTTTTGCTTTTGGATTTTTTTGAAAATTCCAGTTCGATTTTCAATCTTCTAAATGAAATTTCTTTTAAAAAGGGGCAAGTAACGCCCATTTTAAAATTTTTCAACTTTCATTAGAGAATTAAAAAGCTAAAAGAAAAAAAGCCTGAAAGTTATCAAGAAATTGAAATTTGTTCTGGCAAGCACAATTCCCTAGAGGGAGCCACGTCGGTCGAAGACTTCATAATTAACTGACTAAAGATCTTTCTTTTCCTTGAATTTTTCCAGAATTTTCAAAATGTCGATTTTGCTTTTTCAGTAGTCACGAAATTATTGAAACTCGATGAGAAAAAAAAGGGATGGAGGGGGGAGAGGGGAACCGTTAAGAAATGTTGAATTTTGGGACGAAACAAAGCTTTTGACTGAGTATTACTCAAAAATTGGTGTTGCCTTTTTGATAAAATTTTGAGTCGAATATCTTTTTTTTTAATGTGGAAAAGGTTGATAATATGTTTTTGGGCACCAATTTTAAAATATATTTCTATTTTTTACCATAAGAAATTGTTTTTTTTTCTTTTTTTTCCTCTCTTTTCTACTTAATTTCCTACCTAAAAATGTCGACGAAAAAGAAAATAATTGAAAAAAAATTGAGTTACGGGAAAAAGTTTCGCGAAAAATTGAATTATCAGGTTTTGTAAAAATGAAAAAAAGAACGAAAATTTTTATTTAAAAATTCGTTTTTGGTTTTATCATTCTTTCTTGAAAAAGATGAAAATGAAAGCAGACATCGTTACCGTGTTTTTTTCTTTCTTTTTTTTTTATTAAAAAAAACGTCGAAATCAAACTACATTTAAACGAATTTTGTGGTGGTTTTTTTTTGAACTCGCGTCATTTTTCGTGCCAAAAAAAATCTCACCGTTTTTTTTCGTTGATTGAAAATTTTTCCTTGCTTTATTTTGAAAAATTTATGATGCGAATTCAGTGAAAGAGATAGAATAAAAAACTCCTTTTCTGCTTTCTCGTCATCGTCGTCAGAAGCCATGATTAACTTCATTTATTAAAACTTTTTTTTCTTCTTCGATCGGTATTCACCAATTTTTCCCTGAGTTGCCTCCCCCGTCAAAATTATCTCTTATCGGTCCGGGGAGTGTTTCCCATATCTACATATTTGCTCATTTCGCTTGCGTCCAATTTTGAATTTCAAATTATTTTTCAGACCATCTCATATTCAATTGTTTCATTTTTTTTGAATTCGACACATGAATTCCGAAAAAATTTTTCCCAAAGTTTGGAATGAAATTTATTGAATTCTCTCGGAAAAAAAATTCTAAAATTTAGGAAATTACAGCAATAAAAAGTAACTTTTTTAAATTTCTGTCATGTTTCTTTAAGCATGTGTTTAATTGTCTTTGTTTTTCTTAAATCTAATTTTAAAAAAAATTTAAAAAAAAGTAGAACTTTAAAAAAAATTTTCAAAAAATGTTCGAAAAAAAAATGAAAAAAAATTTTTTTTCCCATCACTGAAGATTTTTTTTCTTCCTAATCACTTAATTGATGTTGACACAGTTTTTTTTTGTCGGAAGAAACGGAGAGAAGAGGAAAAGAAGAAAATTTTTGTTTTGTTTTTTTTTCTTTCAAAGTGTAAAAATAATTTGGTGAGAACAATTTGATTAATTGTGAAAAATTATTTTGTTGTTGTTCGACGCTACCGTAGTTTTTTGTATTTTCCTATAATTTGTTCGTTTTCTCGTGAAATAATCTAAATTTGGGATGAAGGGCTCATTGTTATTTTATGTAAATTTTCGCACTTTTCTTTATTTTTATAGTTTTCGTTCCATAAAGTCGGTTCAATAAATTATGCTGTGCTGAGATTTATTTATTAATGCTGTAGCAATAAGTCAACTGTGTTCAACGTGTACTTTTTTATTTTTTTTCTTTTACATAAAAACAAAACGTATCAGTTGAGTTTATTTCTGTGACTTGGTTGATGTATATTCGTTGTGAGACCCATAAAGTTGGTTTTTCTTTTTCGCAATGAATTAATTTCTAAAAAGTCTAAATTTAGAAGTCTCAACAATTTTCGCTAGAATGATTCCTAAAAAATTTAGCGAAATTCTTCAGAATTTTTAGTTGAGAATACTGTAACAATAAGACAGATGTGTCTTAAACCTTTCTTTTGCAAATTTTTTGAAAAAAAAAATTTCGTTGTGACACCTTCTTTTATTGCACAATATGTAGATGTCAGGATCAAAAACTAAAAGTAATATTTTAAAGTTTAGTTATTCCTGCTAAGTTTCGTTGGGGGACCCAAAACGTTTAAAAAAAGGCGAGTTTAATGAAATTGTTGCATTTTTTCCTGCTTGTGAAAAAAAACTGTAGCTTTTGTGTAAAATAAAAAAAAAATCAAAAAAGCCGTAAAAAAGCTCGAAATTCCATGAAAAAAAACATTGAACTAAAACAGTTTTCGTTTAATTTGATTTTTTAGTTTTTAATTTTTTTATTGACTTTTTTCTACGTTTTTTTACTTTTCATTTTACTTTCCCAAACAATTTTCTCGTAAAAAAACCTTTAAAATCTATTGTTTTTTTTTAAATTCAGATCTTAAATGTTATTGCTTTGCCTGATGACTTACATTTTTCCTTAGTCTCGCAATAAAAATTTAAGAATTATATTTTTTTAATCCACCTTATGGAAAAGAAAAAGGAAAAGTTCAAGTTGGCCACAGTTGAATTATTTTTACAGTATTCAAAAATACAATATGATAAACTTTTTTTTTTAATTTTTGAAATCCCACTAAAAATTTAATTTTGTAGTTTATTGAGCTGAAAATCAATTTGTTTCATATAATTAGGTTTTTCGCCGATTTTGTGTTTCAATTTTTTTTATTCACATTTTTTTAAATAAAAAAAAAGAAAATATTTTTTCCACAATCTTTCATTTTTATTTATTTTTGATTAAAATTAGTTCGAAAAAGCGGAAATTGCATTAAAACGTGTTGTTTTTTTATAATATTTATTTTAAAAGACAGTTTTTTTTTTGAATTCCTCTTTCCATTTCTTTCCATTATAAAAAATCAAAAATTCCCCTACGTCGTCATCTGATTGAAATTTTTCGGTTCTTCTTTTTTCCTTTCTTTGTGTCATAGAATTTCGACGTGCAAACCTCGTTTAATTTTTTAATTAAACATTTTTTATTACTTCAGTAAAACATCGTGAAAATATGCATTGGTCACGTTTCTTTAAAAATTTTTGTGACAGAAAGAAAGAGGGAGAGAGAAAACTTTTTTCACTATTCGCGAAAAAATCTATTTAAAAATTGTTCAAAAGATCAGAAAGTTGTTTTTTTCTCTCCTTTCCACTCTCTCTCTCTCTCTCTTTTTTTTGTTGCCAAAAAATCTCGTTATTATCTTATTCAAATGTCGCCATAAAAGCTCCGCCCAATTTATATTATTTCTACTTTTTAGTAATTCAATTTTCTTTCTGAATAGATTGAGACAGAGAGAGAGAGAAAAAGAAGGAATGAGGAGATTTCGAAATTAAACAAAATGTGAATATCACGGAGAATAATAAACTTGAAATATTTTGGCTCCTCCCCTCCCTCTCCTTCTCCTTATCCACCTCATTGCACCTCATCTTATTCAGATTTTTTTTGACATGTCTTCTTTTCAAAACTTTTTTTGTTTTTTTCTCCAAGACATTTTTTATTTTTGAAATCTGGTTTTTATGTTGTTGTTGTTTTTTTTTTTTTTTTTTGGAAAATTCCCGTAGAAATTTCTTTGATTTTTGGATTTCTTTTTTTCAATAATTTATCAAAAGAAGTTTTTACTTTTGCAAAAATGGGGATTTTTCAAATCTTGAAGTTGATCATTAAAATCACGTAAACTCTTGTGAATTTATGGAAAAGAAAGAAGAAATTCAAAAATATTAAAAATTCTTTAAAAAAAAATTTTCAAAGAAGATAAATCTCCAAAATAGAAAAATCAGGAAAAAATTTTTTTGTAAATAATTCAACTTGAAAATGTTTTTCCATTTTTTTTTAAAGTTTTTTTTCAGTTAAAATCAGAAAAAAAATAAAAAGGAATGGAGAATTTGACTGATCTAATTTATTATCAAAATTGTCACTGATGATATGGTTCTTGAAGCTTGCGAACCATCTGTCGTCTACGGCGGAATTATTCCAAATTGTTCAGAGACCAATGCGGTTTATGATGCTTACACAAAATCATGTGTTACCGCTCAAGTTATACAATTCGAAGATCAGGTTTGATGATTTTTTTGAGATCTCCAATTGAAATTAATGCATTTTTTCTTGATAGGACCCATCTTTTTGAAAAACACATTTTCTTTGAAAAATTTAAAGGAACATGTGTTGCTTTAATTCAAATATTGGAATTTTCACGAACATTTTCTGTTTTAAATTGTTGATTCAAATAAAAATTAATAAACCTTGAATTTCATCGTAGCAAGACGAGTTTTTGATAATTTTATATTAAATTATTAAAAATGGTAAAGTTTACTTGAAAAGACCTCATCACGATTTCAATTAACAATTTAAAAAAGCAGTCTCACCTCTTGAAAAATAAGCATGCTGCTTTAAAGTTGTTCAAAAGTTTTGAAATCAACAAACTATTTTTCCACTCTCCACGATTCAAAGTTTGTTTAAAAAAAAGACAAACTTTGTCTAGATTTCTCAAATTACTAGTTGATTTTCAGGAAAACGAGTTGAAAATGCAAATAATTTATGGAATCATTCTTCCAATGTTGGCAATTGTTGTTGTCCTTTCGAATAGTGTCGTCATAGTGGTGCTGAGCCAACAAAAAACGGTAAGAGCTCTTCATAAATTTTGTTGCTCAGGGCGAGCTCAAAAAAAAATGTTGTAAATCCATGGCTTTTTTGGTCTTGTCAAAAGTTCAGAAAATAAAAAATCTGAAAATTAGTTTTGTGCATCTAATTTTCATTCAAAAACAATTCAAGCTTCTCCTTCTTATTCTCATTTTAGCTAGATTCTTACATGTTTTCTGAAAATATTAGCAATAGAAAAGAAGAGAAAGTAAAGAGGAGCTGAAACAAAAGAACAGAAGGGAAACTGGTCTCACCTCAAAAAAGGGTTGAGGGGAAATAAACCAAAGATTTGTCTTGTCAATGAGATACAACAGGAAGAAAAATAGAGAAAACTTTGAAGCAACAATTTCAGGCATTCAAAATAAATCAATGAGCTTGTTTTAATACATAAATAAAATGTTTTCATCTTCTTTCTTTTTCTTCCTCCCTTTCTTACTTTCCTCCCTTCCTCTTCCTTATTTTTTTTCTTAAAAAGCTCAGCTGATGTTGACAGTAAAGAAAGAAGTAGAGGAAAGAAGAAGAAGAAGAAAATGTAAGATGATTGAGCTGTCAAAAAAAGAAAAATGTCGAATACAATAAAATGAGCAGAAAGGAAAAATATTATTAATATTTTTCTTTTTCTTTTTTCAAGCGAAAAGTACATTAAAATAGGCATTCCTCTTTTTCGTGTTTTTTTTTTTGCACTTTTGTTAATATCACCACATTTGAGGTTGGAGAATTTGTCTGGATTTTTGTTTTTTTATTAATAAAAATGCTTTTTTTCTAAACAAAAAAAAACCTAAAATTTTGATTGTGAGGGGAAAGGAAGAGGAGAAAAAGGAAAAAATATATATATACATAGATTAAATGTGTACATTTTGAAATACAAATGTACATTTAATATAAAAATTTATTGTATTTCAAAAGATTTGAAAGATTATCATTAGAGCGCGATGAGAGAAATAATTTTTGGATGAAAAATAAGTTTTTAATTGGTTATTAGAAGAGCCCAATTGCAAAGTCAGTAGAAAAATTAAATATTTAGAAATTAATTTTTTACCGCTTTAAATTGAAATTAATTGCGCCTTTAAACTTTGAAAGTGTTTAAAGAAGCAATTTTGGCAGGCTGTTTCTTGTTACAATTACTTGGAAAAAAGGTTTTTGTTGTTTTTGCAGAAACAAGCAAGCGTTGAGCCATTATTATGGATGGCAATTTGTTCATTATTAATGGCTTTATCACCATTACCATTCACAATTTATTATTATAATTTATCTCATCATTTGGACTTCAATCAGACCATATTTCTATGTTATCTTCAAAAAATTTGCATGGAAATTTTGCCATTTTTCTTTAATACACTCGTTACATTGTTCACAATTTTATTAGGCGTTCAAAGGTTTTTCATGTTTTAACCTTCGGCTAATGGAAGATGAATGCTTAGATTTATTGTCGTCCAATTTCCACTTCAATCGATTCGATGGTGCACAGCTCGAATGGTTCGACGATACTCGAAATTGATTCTACTCATCGCCACGTTATTGACTGGAATTCATTCGATTTATGACATTCGGTTAATATATCATTTTTGTATTCAGGTAAGAGCATTTTAATTCTTCAAAAAAACAAAAAGGCATCAATGTTTTCTAAATTGCGGCATAAAGAAATTGAATAAAAGTCGGTATTCACCATTCCGAGAAATTTTTTCCCAATGTCTGGAATACATTTATTGATTTTTTTCGGAAAAAAATCTTAAATTTAAGAAATTACAGTAAAAAAGTGAATTTTTTCAATTTCTGTCGTCTTTTTTAGAATTTTAGCTTGGAATCGATTTAAAAAAGTTTAGAAAAATTAAATTGGCTGAATTTTTTGGTTTAAATTTTAAAGCTACAGTTTTTACAATAGTGTGATGTTCCTTTAAAACCAAAAAAAGTTTTTTTAGTATGGTGACGACTCGTTTTGGGTTTCGCGCTGTTTCATTGGATATTCATCGCTGACATCAGCCATGGGCGCTGAAACATTTGCTGCGGTGAGCCTAAAAGAAAAAAACTTTTTAAGGAAGAATCTTGTTAATTTCAGATTTTTGACTATTTTCGAATCGCTTTAGTGGTTCTATCAAGCGGATTGTTGTTTGTCGTCACACTTTTATTGATTCAAACAATTCGAACACATGACAATCAGAAACCAGGGTAATTTTAAGCTTCACAAAAGGTTTTCTCTGAGTACCAGCTCAATTTTGTTTGAAAGTGTAAAGAGAAAAACAAATTTTTTCCAAAAATGTCCAATCGTCAGAATTCGTTTGAATTTTTTCTCACGCCAAGTTGCGTTTTGCTGACAACTTGAAAAATTAACTGATATTCAAATTAAAATTGCACATTTTTCAACGAAGCGCGATGGCTTCAGCTGCGTCTGTAAAATATTTTTAAAACTGAACCGTTGAAAAAAAGTGTCAATAAAGCATATGCTCAGGCGCTAAAAAAAATTCTCATAAATGTAAATGAGTTTCAGAGTTCATCATCATAAAAATCGAAAAACATCTACAAATACAACAATAATGCTAACAGTGATAATAGTGATCTACATGTTGGCACGAGCTCCATCAACTCTTTTAATTCTTCTCGTCAAAATTATGGATTACATGCCAGTTCCAAAAGTTGCATTTGAGATTGTCAATAATGTTTATCTTCGCGTTTTTGCCAACATCACCGTCATTTCTCTTCATCCAATCTCATTTGCCGTTTACATGTTCATGTCAAGAAAGTTTCGAGTATCATTGAGAAGATTATTAGGTAAAATTAGAACAAAAGCAAATCAATAAAATGATTTTCAACTAATTCTAGGCTGGCGATTTTTAGCGTCAGATGAAGAATTCAACGCTTTCAACTCATCATCAAGACATCACACAGCTCATCAGAAAGTATCAATGATTGAGAAAGATGAAATTTGGTAAAAACTGATTCACCATTCACTTTGCTCATAATCATTTTTAGTCATCGCTATCATTCAACAGCACGTCGCCATTTTTCGCATCAACCACTGCCTCGTCGCGGCACATCTGTTAATATTGACAACAATTCACCATCCTCTTCCGCGTTAGTTTCACCGGCCAATAATCATAATCGACGGCGCCGAGCAACGACTACTGATGCTCATCAGACGTCTGGAAATTATCGCAAATTCCAGTTTGAACCAGTTCAGAAAGATACTCGTCGCTCAGAATTCGACGACCAATAACTTCTAAAAAAGAAATCGCAGTTAGTAGCGAGATTCTACAGAAGCAATGTGCGGGTTTAGTCACTTTACTAAATTTTTTAAAATAAAAACGTGACAATAATAAACGTTTTCATTTTATCCCATTATCGTCATTGCTTTCTTTTTTGTTTTTATTAATTTTGTCCATACATATAAAAATGAGTTCAACATTCGAGGATGTGGACAAATTGTTCGGAACTGATAAACGCGATCAAGGATATGAAATTCTCAAGGAGGTCATCCTTTTTTAAATTTCATCAAATAAAATATCAAAGTTTCTCTCAAAGAGTTAATGTCTGAAAGTTAATATCTGAAACCTCTTTTTCAGCGTTACAACAAAGGAGAAAAATCAGTTGAAATTTTATGGCGCTTAGCTCAATTTTGTTATGAACGAGCTCAAAATCAACCAAAAGAACAACGAAGTCAAACAATTGATGAAGGTCTCAAATATGCTCAAGATGCCGTTAATACCGATCCCAACCATTTTAAAGCTCTAAAATGGTGTGCAGTTCTTACCGGTCAAACGACTGAATTTCTAAGCGGCAAGAAACGTTTTCAAGAGGGCAAAAAATTCAAGGATCTTCTCGATCGTGCACTTGCTCTTCAGTCTGATGATTATGGCCTCTTTCATCTTCGCGGTCGATTTAAACTTGCTGTTGCTCGTCTTTCGTGGATAGAGCGCAAATTGGCTGGCGCATTTTTTGGCACTGTTCCAGTTCATACTTATCAAGAAGCTTTAGACGATTTTCAGTCAGCTAACAAAATACTGCCTCACTGGACTGAAAACCTTATTTATATTGCCAAATGTTATGAGGCAATGAAAGATAAGGTAAACGCTCTAGAAGTTCGTCAGACGTATTTTTCAAAACTTAGGAAAACACTAAAAAATTCTTAACCGAAGCTCTAAAACAGGAGGCCTCATCAAATATTGAAATCGATTTGCAGAATGAGGCAAAGCAGCTTCTTCAAAAGATGTGAAAATGCATGCACTTACTGTTAAAAAAAGTATTTTCGCGTTAAAGGTCCCAATAAATGTTTAGCGCAATATATATTTTTTGGTTAAAAGAAATCTCAAGTTTTAAGACAAATTTTCTGCCTGAAGCTACAATCAAAACCAACTTACTTTCGCGTTTTGATTTTCAAAAAATTGCGTCAATAACAACCACGCGACGTATTTTTTGATCGAATTTTAAAAATTTAATAAACTTCTAATTTTTATTACAAATAATGATTTTTTTCATTCATTTCTTCTGTGGCACTATCGTAGTCCAAATTTTCTTGAAAACTCCAACTTTCGGTTTCAAACCCATTTGTTTTCTGCACGTTTCACTGCTTGCCAACTGAAAGCATTGACCAGTTCAACCTCATATTTTTTCTCATAATCAATATTTTTTTCTAAACCTGTAGATCTGCCAACTTTAAACCGAAAACACCAGACGTGTAGCTATTTGGATATTTTTTGATCACCTCATTATTGAGCAGCTGCTCTAAGGCTTGATACCTTCTCTGACATGCTGCAATATCCAAACTCGTAATTTTTCCCGGATCCTTGAATTGTCGCTCAACATCTCGGCTAAGAAATTGTGCAAAGTCTCGCTCTATTGATTTATTGGCATCTTTTGGCCATTTTGACACCAACCTCAAGTATTGTTTATACAAATGTTTTGACATCTGGAAAAAATATACAAGAAAAGTTTTTTTTTTTTTTTAAATAAATTTTGGCCTAAACCTTAAAAGCAAAAAAAACCTGAAAATTAAAAAAAAATTTATAACAATTAACAACTCGATATTTTTTTTGTTTAAAAATTTTCATCATCATCGCTATCTAAAATTGTTTCCATGTTTGCTTGTATCTCCAACATTTCCAAATCTAACTCGTCGATTTGTTTCTTCTCAACAATCCCAATCGACATTAATTTTTTTGTCAATTTTTCAAGAATATCTTCGCTCACTGACTGAATCCATCGGATATAATCAGTGATGAACAGATCATTCAGAATATATCGGAATTCACCGGACTCGATAAAAATTCGATGAATATCGCAAAGAATATGAAGAATCGTTGATCTACCTAAAAAAAAAAATCCAATTTTACAAAAAAGCATTTGTTTTTTTTATTTTTAAATATTGCAGTAGAAATTGAGCGGTAAAAATGTTTAAATAAAATGACATAAAGTTTTTAAATGATTTTTTACTTAAAACTAAAACATTGGAATCTCACCATTTTCAAACACTTTTTTCACGTCTTCGACTACTTTTATTGCCAAATTCCAATTTCTATACAGAGGATAACAAAGACTTCTTCGAATCGCCGCTTGAATAGCTTCATCTACTGATGACCATTGGACAAGATAAGCTAAGCTAGGTGAGAGCTTGGCAACTGTCCAACCACTTTCACAACTTTTATCCCATTGATTGACACGTTGATCATAACAATATCCGTAAATTATATCGATTAATGAAAGTCCAATACTAAAATTTTCTTGTTCTTTGAGAAGTTTATGAGTTTTCAACGCTGGAATGTCTTTAAGTTTTTCTCGATCTTCTGTTGTGATGTCTATTGAGATCTGGAATTGATCTTTAATTATCGACATCAGTTCTTCTTCTGGATCCAAAGTGTCGGCTCTGGAAAATGGAAAATGTTAAATTCAATTTTTTTAAATCTTTTGAAACAATTTTATTACAAATATCGCCCTCCATCAAAATTCATAACATCGATTTTTTGAGCTTCATCGCTTCTTGCACAAATCTCCATATTTTCTGGCTCGATCAATTCCACAATTTTTCCAATTTCTTCTCGCAATCGTTCAATTATTCCAATTTTTTTCCATCCGAACCCATATCCATATTTTTTTATGTTCTTCTCATTCTTTTGAACTTCGTGTTTTATATCAATCGGATTTTGCTCAACCAGGTATTCATTGCCTTCCAGAAACTCTACTTCTTCTTTTTCATCTTCTTCCTCCTCTTCAATCCAACTTCTTCCGTGTAATCGACTTTGATCGGTTGGTTTAAGAAGTTCAGTGATCATATCAAGATGTGTAAAATCTTCATTACGATGAAGCTTAAAAACTTGAACTACAAACTCATCTATAAAAACTCTTTTCTTTTTTATTTTTTTTATTTTTTTTTTCGCACCATTTTCAGAATTGTAATTAACTATGCTACGCCCATTTCCAAATTCATCAATCATTTGTTTGAAATATATCCTTAAAAAATACGGCTTACATGAAAATAAAAATGAGTATTCGCCATGATCAATTTCGAACTCAGCCAGATTTGCGTGTGGTGCTCGGATTCGAATGTTTAGTTTATTAGGGTCTTGAGTTATCCAAAACACTGGAGTTATCATTCTGAATATAAGAAAAAACTTATAAACAAATAACTGTTTTAAAAAAGTAATTTAAATAGAAAAAACGACTTTGAACTTTTAAAAAAATCGGAAAAGTCAATGAATCATTTTATTTTAAATTTTCTTCCGCGCTCAATAGAGCGCAACTGCCCATTTTACTTAAATTTGCAAGTTTTATAATCAAATTTTTCCAAAAAACTCGTTTTTCCCGTATTTTTTCCGCCGTTTCCATTTCATTCCTCATTTTTTCTACAGACTTGGTCTAAAAATTTAATAAAAAATTATTTTTTTCCTAAAATTTCTTTTACCTGAATCAACATTCTTAGGTATTCAACTACAAAAACCCCACAATCTGATCCATTTTTCTGCTGTACACACCAGTTCACTTCTTCTAACTCTCGATTTCTTTTCTCAGCTTTCAGCAAAATTTCAGCATTTTTTGCTACCTTTTTTGCCCAGTAATTACTGACTGATGAAAATGATCGAGCCGAGTTGAAATGGTAGAATCGTTCGGTCAACTTTTCATATATCAACAGGGTCCAGTGAGTTCCACCATAGATTTGAGATGGATCTGCATTATCGTTGAGCATCCATGCAATCTTTAAAAAGAAAAAAATCAATAAAATATAAGAAAATTTACAATTTTCATCGAATCCAATTGAAAATCTTTAAAACAAGATTCTAAGAAATCTTCATTTTCAGCCATTTTAAACATTTCAGTTTCCGGTGGTCCAAAAATATAAATTTCTTTATTTCTATTTTGATACTCTGCTACAAATGACAAAATTCGATCATTGAGCCATTTTCCAGGATCCAAAAGATCCACATCACTTTTATACAAATTTACGTTTCCGAAGGATAAAACCTGATCGCTACTCATCTGAATTCAAAAAGAAACTACAAAAATTATTTGGTTACTTATTTGAAATATTTCCAAGTTTGCAACTTTTTGAATTATTTAATTTTTTCATCATTTTAACAATTTATTCAACAATTTAAAAAAAAATTTTACTTTTTCCATTTCTTACCGAAAATGTCAGGTTTTTCATGATTCTTGTCTGTTGTCCACGGTTTATCAGTTAGTTGATATCTGAAATTATTTTTGCTGAAAATCTTGCATTTTTTCAACTTCCTGTTTATTCATTTGAGCTACCAAAAAAAATTAATTGCGCCTTTAAGCTTTTTGTTAAAATGCAAAAAAAGCTCGCAAGCTTACTGTTTCTGCCCGTTCCAAAACTTTTAATTAAAATTATTTTATTTTTGCAATTTTACCTAACAATTGGATAATCATATGGTAGTTGACACCGATTCGGATCTTTAATCAATACTCCAATTTCCCATGATCGAATACAGATTTGTTCACCATTTTTCTTTGAAATTTATTCATGTTTTATTAAAAAATACATCTATTTTTTCACCTACCTGTATTTCTCCCCAAGCTGCTTTTGACAAATTTGCACTTGTCATCAGCATCCATTCAATTTTCTGATCAACTATTTTAACATAACTCTAAAATTTTCAAAAATTGTTTTCCTTTTAATATTATTTTTCTACCGATGAAGCTTACTTTACAATGTGGCATAAGTTTACTTCTCAACGCTTTTTCACTTCTCCACTGACACAACCATTGGCCGAGCCAAATTTGTTTATCTGAAAAATATTTCTTTTTAAATACTTTTTCTTATAAAAAATTCATACCATGAACTTCATTACGGTATGGTAATGAGCATCCACCTTCATACCCTTCGCATGATTCCCTTACATTTTCCACATTTGGATAGATCACAAAAAATCTTGATGGTGCAGATGAAACCATCGGTCGGTTGGCTTCAAGACTTTTCAAAAATTCTCCTCGAAACCATGTTGTTGGCATTTTGCCTAAAGATCCTATTGAGCTACACTGAGCAATGAACAATGGACGTTGTGGCGGTTGCGATGACGCACTTTTGTCGTTTTGAATTTCTGTCTTTGGCTCGATTTCGTCAAGAAGGTGACGTAGTTTTAAATGACCCAGCTGCATATCGTTTAAAATTAAATATTAAAGAAAAACAAATGTTTACCTTTTTCATATTTTCACCTTTGTGATATCCGGGTACTGAAAAGACAAGTCGATCTTCAATTTGACCAAAATCAGTCTTTTTCAAAATTTCAATCCATTCATTTACAAAGCTTTCATAATATGAGAAGTATTCTAAAAGATCATTTTGAAAAGGATTTGGCCTGAAAATCCGATAATTTCTCACTCCTAATTTTTGAGCCTGAAAATTCTCACTTAATTTCTTCATTTTCTTTAATTCTTCGACCACATCCATGCCAAAACTGTTGAGTTTTAAATTCCCAATCACTTGTAATTAAATTGGCTGTCGAGATGATGATGTGCACATGATAATCGTTGGCCAAAATGGACAATTTTGAGTGATGAGTACCGTAAGGAATTGGTAACGAGGCACCATGAATTTTTACGTTTGGGTAACGGTTAGCGCTTTTTCGTTTCAAAACTTCTGAATCATCTGCACCAACAATTATCGTGATTGGTTTGCAATCCCGAATTGATGGGGGGTAACAACTGAAATATTGGTTTTCAGATTAAAAATATTTTGTCTGTCTTCAAGTTGAGAAAAAAAAATGAAGAAAACTATTTTTTTGTCATTTTTCATTTTTTACCTCATCACCCACTCCAAATCAACCATAAAGTTAAAATGAATCGAATTTTTTGGTCGAATAATTTCTATTAAATCTGAAAATCCAATCGAATTTTCTGTCGCGACTAAAGGGCTTGTAATTCCTCCTATCTAAATTTTTTTTTCTTTTTTCAGCTAAAATGTTAGTTTTTACGGGCGTGAAGTACAATTTTGCTTGCTCTAAAGCTGCTGGCTGAAGGACTTTTAGCGATTCAGTCCTGAAAAATGTATTGTTTTTTTCCTAATTGATATTAAAATAGTCACCTTTCTTTTTTTGTTTCATTTTTTTTACTCGACGATGGCTCGAGGCTTCTTTTCATTTTTTTGCTTAAATTTTTTTTTCTACGGATTTTTTTTCTACGGAGTTTGTTTAAAATAGATTTAACGGCCTTAACCTTATTAATTTTCACAAATGTTTACTTTTTAACCCGAATTTTTTATTTATTTTAAAACACAACAAATTATCCAGTCATATCTCGTTTTCTTCCCCTCAATCGAATTTCGTTAAATTTTTTCTCCACTGCTTTTGCTTGTTTTTCACTAACTTCTGAATATCCTTTCAGAACTCCTTCAAATATTGAATCACTGTTAATGTGTGTGCTCGTAATGGCTCTTTCGAGAACATAAAGATCAACTCCTTTTTCTTCCGGTGTTACCTAAACATTTTTTTTTCGTATTTACATTTTTTTTTAAATACTTTTGCTTGGGACGACAATCCAAAATCGATAAAAACCAAGTTTTCTGATTTCGAATTTCTCAAAATCACATTTGATGTTGTTAAATCACCATGAATCATTCCACCATTATGGATTTTTCCAATAGATCTTCCAAGAATTTTTCCGAATGACAACATTTCATTCTTTAAAAAAATTGTCTGCGGCTGAAAAAAAAGAAAAGAAAAAATACTTCAAATTCTGCCAAATTAGTTTTTCGTCTCTCTTCAATCCAATTTTTCGCTGTGGGACCTTCAATTCTTTCCATAATTATAATGTGTTTAACAGCATCTACAAAATATATAGAAGGCGTGACGACTCCAAGCTGAAAAAAGGATTTATAATATTAAAAAAATAATAATCTTTTCAGACTTCTCTAGCTTTAACAATTCCTCTAAGCTCGTTTTTCGTGCGCGATTTATTTAGCCGACCGTCCAAAATTGGATGTCGATACGTTTTGTGAAATCTGAAAATGAGATTCAATTTTTCAAAATCTTCTCTTTCTCTACCTTTCTTTAATAATCGCCTTTTTTCCCAAATAAACACATTCTATTAATCTTGCTTCTGCCCCTTGCCTCAAACTTTCTAAATCGATTGAATATTCGTATCCGGCTGCGAAAACGACATCTTCCGATTCAGAATCACTCATATTTGGGTTGACTGAATTATTTATTTTTTTAATAAAAATCATTGTGGAAACAACATGAATTAAAAGTTTTAACGAACAAAATAAAAATTTTCAAAAAACAAAGTTAAAGGTTTTTGCTAGAACTTTTTAAAATCTTAATCGATATATTAGAATAAAATTGAACAATACTCAATTTTTGGTCTTATCATTATCATCACCATTATCTTCATCTTCTTCACCATCTTCTTCTTCTTCTTCCTCACTTTCACTTGGTGGCAGATCGATTTCTTTTGAGCTTTCTTCTCTTTCTTTATCGATTCTTTTTAAATATTGATTTTGTTTTTCGATCACTTCTTCCGGACTGTGACATTTCGCATAAATATCCAAAAGTTCTTGGTTCAATTCTAAGAAATGTTCACCCCAACTGAATGGCTTCATAATTTCGTGTGCTTCTTCTTCAAATCCCAAAATATACAATCCAGCTGCTAACGCTTCAGCGCATGTTAAATGACATGGTTTTCCATAATTTACTGAATTCGCTGCTACTAAATAGGGGAGAAGCCGATGTTCTGGTGCTTTGACACGATGAAGAGGAGTACGCTCAACTTCTTTCCATGAGCAATCGACAACACATAAACCGTTTTGATGGACGAATTGACGGTCTTTTGGTGAAAGGGTATGAGTTCCTGTTGGGCTGAGAACAAGTCCGGGAAAACGTTGCCCTAATTTGACTTCTGTTATAAGCTTGGCACGTAACAATTTCCGACCAGAACATCTTTTAGGATCGCATTGATTGAAATCGTACATAGAAAGTCGGAATGAGAATTCAAATTTTTTGTTTTTGTCTTCGCCACTGTCTGAATTTTCTTCGAATGTTGTTTCTTCTTTATCTCTTTCTTCTTCTTCTTCTTTTTCATCATCTTCGATTTCCTTTTCTTTCAATTGTTTAGGAATTTTGTCTTTTCTTTTTGGTTTAACAACACGATTTTTTCCTTTTCCCATTTTCTGAAACTTTATAAAAATAAAAATTACTATTAGCTTTTCAGCTATTTATTTTAAGCAATATGTTGATTAAAAAAAAAGAATAACATTCAAAAATATTTTTTTTGAAAAAAACGAAAATACGAATTTTCACAAAAGCGTTGTGTTTAGCGTAAACCATGCACAAAGACACATTTACATTGATTGACTCTAGGTTCTTGCCACGAAAATAAGTGTAATTGTTCTTTCAGCTGCGACGCGGTCCAGCAACGCGAACAAGTAGTTTTCCCAAATAAACTAAAAACAATACGCAGAGTTCTGCAAAACTTAAAACGTGTTGAACGAGAAATTGACGCTTCGAGAAAACAACTTGATTTTATCAGAGTCATTAGGAGACGACACCCAAACAATTTGCAAATTCGTAAAAATGGCAGAGGATGGAATTGACGTCGATGCAATGCTTGATGGCGCTTTGACCAATGAAAATGGGGTATTTTTGCTTAAATAGTCAATATTTTCCATAAAAATTTAATTTGATATTTTAGGCCGGTGATTTGAAAGAAAACAATAGCTCACACCGAGAATCATCAAGATCTGAAAGATCTAGGTAAGAATTCTTTAATACAGCTGATGCTCTTAAACAACCTCTCAAAATTCTCATAAAAATGAAAAACAAATATTGTCAGAAAGCAAGCAAAAAAAAACCCTGAAAAAAAACTCACGATAGATCGCCGTTATAGACTTCGGAATCGTGAAACAAGCAACACAAGTTGATACATCTACTTATTTGAATCATCGTCAATTTTCCACTGAAAAAAAAACGGGTTCGTTGTGATCAAGGCTCTTATTCCAGGCCTCACACCCGCTCTCACAATTACAAATTGTTTTCAAATTGCCGATGAAACACGTCGAAGTGTCTCCATGCTTTATTTTAGATTATTTTTCAGACATTAATCAAATTGAAATACTCGGATATATCACAAATAAGTTTGCAGATCAAGATCAGCTAGTCGAGACAGAAAACGAAAACGTTCACGAAGTCGAGATCGACGAAGGAAGACAAGAAGCCGAAGCGGAGATCGAAGAAGACGTCGATCAGGCAGCAGAGATCGCAGAAGAAGTCGGAGTAGAGATCGAGGCAATCGAAGACGCTCAAGGTACTGGAAAAAAAGCCGATTATCTGAAAATCATGTTGGCGAAAATAGAATAAAACTTTTTCAGAACTCGTTCTCGTGATCGCCGTCGTCGTAGTCGTTCACCTGTGCGTCGCCCGCGAGTTCTGGATCATCGTGATCGTCGTTCACCACCGCGAAGATCTCCTACCTCATCACGCAATCGTCTACCGGGCCCCGAACGACGTGATGTGATGCCTTTTAACCCGCGTCATTCGCCACCAAAAAACGCGAAACTTGAATTAACAGCCGAAGAGCGCGATCAAAGAACAGTTCTTGTAATGCAAATAGCGCGTGATACACGACCTCGAGATCTTGAAGAGTTTTTCTCAGCAGTTGGAGCAGTTCGAGATGTACGAATTATCACCGATTCAAGAACTGGCAGGTCTAAAGGGATCAGTTATGTCGAGTTTTGGGATGAAGACAGTGTTCAATTAGCTTTAGCTCTTAATGGTCAAAAATTAATGGGAGCACCTTTGCACATTCAAAGAACATGTGCTGAAAGGAATAGAGCGGCGAGTGCATCAATTGCCACAACATTAGGATTCGGTTTGACATCAAATAAAGGCCCAACAAAGGTAAAATTAATTGTATTTGGTACTTCTGATATAAATTAAATTCTTTACAGGTTTCTGTTGAAAATCTGCATCCAAAAATTGATGATAAAATGCTGGAAGAAGTGTTTGAATCATTTGGTCGTATTGAAAAAGTTGATTTGCCAAAAGATTCAAATGGGGATGGTACTGGTGTAGCAACAATTTTGGTGAGTTTATGTCTAGCTAAAAATCGTGTACGTATAAATAATTTTTCAGTTCCGTGCAGCTGAAGATGCAACAAAAGCTGTTGAACAATTGAACAATTTCGAATTGGCTGGAAAGTGTATTCGACTATCAATCAATGACAGCACTTCAGCTAATAGAAAACAGCATGAAGAGGAAGAAGCATCAATTCATCAACGAAGCTTAGATGATTGTGATAATCGTCAAGGCATCTCGTTAGGCGCCGGCGGTCGCCAACAATTGATGGCAAAATTAGCTCAAGGTACCGGAAGTGGAATGACGTTGACACATTCAGCACAAATGGCTGCAACTCAAGCTGACAATTCATCAATACCAGTCATAGCAACACAATGCTTTCTGTTATCAAACATGTTTGACCCGACAAATGAAACTGAATCGAATTGGGATTCCGATATTCGTGACGACGTAATCGAACAATGTCTTCAAAGCGGTGGAGCCCTTCATGTCTTTGTAGATAAAGGCAGTAAAGAAGGAAACGTTTACGTAAAATGCCCATCAATTGCAATTGCGCATCAAGCTGTAACACGGCTTCATGGTCGATGGTTCTCTGGAAAAGTAATCACAGCCAATTATGTTCCAGTCAGCTCGTATCATGAATTGTTCCCAGATGCAATAAATGCGAAAACGGTTTTACAAGCAAGAGCAATTGTAACAGTTCCAGCACCGCCAATAAATCCTGTTGTAAATGTAAGTAAAAATGTTTTTTAAGAAAACTCAAATTGAGTTTGGCCTTTTTGAAGGGAGGATATGGTTATGGAATGATGCCGCCACCACCACCAGCTGGAGCACCGTATGGTGGATATTATTAATTATTTTTTGGAAAAAAAATAACGCTATTTGGTCTGCTAAAACTCTGAAAAAAATCTCGAATAATTGACGGTTTTCCAATATTTAGAATTGTTGTAATTGTAATCTTGCTCTTTCGTTTCTCTGCGTTTCTCCATTGTATCTGTTATCTTTCACAACCAAAAAGAAACATTTTCGATGAATTCATTTTTGTATCGTAACTTCAAATTTATTAAACATTTATCTGTGACATTTTTCAAGAATAAAGACAAAACAATTTTTTATTTTGTGTAAAGTGGCTCATTTCATCGTGGGTGGACCGTACCAAATCACGCCCACTTTTTTTTTGAGAACTTGATGATATAAAAGAAGAAATTTTTATTAAGAAACAAAATCATTCAATTCTAATATTTTTTAGTATTTTATTTAGTTGACCGCCTGTATTTAGGGTACCCCCTCGAGTGTCTTTATTGAAATAAAATAGTTGAAGACACTGGTTGGCGTAGCCTGAACATTGGCGAGTTGTGGTGATTCATTCACGTGAAGCAGAAAGAAAAAGTATCGAAAATTGGGCGCGGCGACTGTTTAGGGTACCAAGTGGCTGAATGTCATTCATTTCTCTATTGAAGACATTCCCCGCTGGTTCTCTATATGGTTGCTGACCGTCATTGGGTTATTTCAATTTAGCTTTCCTGACAATATTTTAATGCATGTATTTGTGATACGCAGTTAGACAAATCCTAGAATTAAAGGGTCGAATAGAAATTAATAAATCATACTTTTTGGGTTGAAAAAGCCAAGAAACGTTCGAATTAATTTAGAGCAAATTTCGCTGAGTGTCAGTGTCATTGCGATACGCAGTTAAAAAAATAAAGAGGAAACAATAGGAAGAAAAAGAACGGTGAAAATGGCTTGAAAGTTTAATTTTTGTGGGGCCATTTGAAAAATCGAAAAACTAATTTTGCGCTGGAGCGAAGTTACATCTGGCTTATATGTACATTGTAGTAACAGCATTTCAACAGCAAAAAACGAAGTTCGCCTGTGACAAATTTGTGTGAATTTTTTTGCGACAAAGTGCAAATGCTGCATTAGAAAATCTGTACGAATCGACGATGATCGATTTCAATGTTTTTGAAAAGTTCGACGATTTCTGTTTCAGCTCAAATACGAGTTTTTAAATTCAAAACTTCTGAAAACTTGGAAAACTTTTTGCAAGTTTCTTGATTTTGTTTTACAAAGCTCAAAAATTTAAAAAAAAAACAATGAAGCTTAAAAAACTTTGCCAAGTTTGAAGCTCAGGGAAGTTTGTGAAACCGAAACGTTTTTTTATGAAAAGAAAAAAGTATAATTGAATGTTTATTTTGTGAAAATCTCAAAACTGAAAATTTAATTCAAGAAAAATAAAAAATCAATATGTTGTTGGAGCAGCATTGTCAACTGGGGCCGAATAAGCTGGAGCCGCTGCTGCCGCTCCCCAAGCTGCCGCCGAAGCTTCAGTTTGATAAGTGTCAACCAATGGTGCTTCAGCCGAAGCAGTGTTGGAGGCTGATGTCGGTGTGGTTCTTGGCGCACAGCAAACACATTTCACGTTGGACAAATAATTTTTTGGCTTCCACTCGGCGTTGGTTAAATATGTTGGATCGGCACGATAGAAATGTTGACGACGATGATTGCGGTAATATTCAGATTGTTCATTGTCTTCTTCCTCTTCTTCTTCTTCCTCTTCTTCTTCTTCACCATTATCAAAGCTTCTTTTTGATCGTGTCACAGTCTCATCGTCCTTAATCTTGATAAGAGAAAGGAATCCGAAAAGTTGATCCTGAAAGAAAAGGAAATTATCCGAATGTGTGTGTCCTGTCACAAACGTTGGCCAATGTTGTGTCACGTCGAGCTGTTTGTTGACAACAAGCATTGCATGAATCCTCATCATAACTGGCCACTTCTGAGCATTTGACACGAACCGCACGATTGGCTCCAACAAATCCTGGATGATGACTTGGTCCATGATGATGATGATTCGATGAATCGACAACAAGAAGGACAGAAGCGTCAAGATCACAGACGTAACCTGAGAAAAAGATCATTTTTTAATTTGTGATGTTGAAGCAACTTACGGTCTTGAAGAAGTGGTGGAAAGAATCCATAAAATGGTGGATAACGCGATTGTTGACCACGATAAGATTGATAATGAGGATAAGGATGATGACGGAACCGGCCAGCTGCTGCTTCATCCTTCACTTCAGCTTGTTGAGATAAAGGTGGAATGCCGGTTGGAGCTGTTGTTGTGGTGGTGGTTGATGGTGAAGCAACGGTTGACGATGAAGTTGAAGCAAAAATTGCAGCCAATGTTGCCGACAAGAAAATAGAAATCTTCATGTTAGTTTTTTTGTCTTGAATGAATCGAAGAAGACGATATGATATTTGACAAGAATTTCTAGTGATTTTATAGTCATCGAACCGGAAATAAGCGAAAAGCTGAAGAGGAGGAGAAGAAAACGGAAAAAAACAAACCATTCGAATTGATTTATTGTATTTTCGAATCTTTTTTTTTAGAAAACTTTCAGCACATTGTTTATCATTTCAACATAACTCGTATGTTGATGAGTTTGAAAATTGAGAAAGATGTGCTGGAAATCATAAACATGTGTTTTTGTGACGATCGATCTTGTCACATAATTTAAAACTTTTTCAATTTTAAGAAAAACAAAGGGTTTTTACAGTTTTTTTTAAAATTGGTCGCGAACAAAAATCAACATCAATTTTTCACTGCAAACTAATTTTATATTTTTTCCGAGTTTTTTTAATTTCCATTCTGAGAAATTTGTTCAAATTAAACTTCCCCCCCCCTCGAAACGAATTTTGTGTAATTTTTTGTTGCGAAATTTTATCGTCATTTTCCACTCCCACACATACATGAGCAAAAAATTTACAAAAAAAAAAAAAGAAGATTTTTTAAAAATAAAATGTTTTCTGTGTAACAGTAAACATTTAGAAAATTGACCAGCTTTAAATTTTTGTGTAAAAAATTGAATCATTTGACCGTGTGAAGAGAGAAAAGAACAAAAAATTTGAAATTATTAGAAACAGGGGAGAGACGGCGGTCATGAAAGGGACATTTTGTCCCTTTTTTTAATAGAGAACTCTACAATTCATTGCCGAGTTCAGTTCTTTTCAAGACCCATTTTTAAAAGAGGAAAATGAAACTCGGGAAACATTTCTTTTTTTTTGATTTTCAAAGTTTCAACAAAAAAAAATGGAGGAAAAATTAATTAGAAAATTGAACACATTTACACCTGAAGGAGAATGAAGATTTATGGATTTTTTCAGAAGTTTCAACCATCACCAAGTAAAAAAATCTACACATAACTGATTTCCATTCGAGACCAAATTAAGATATAAACTTTCTCTCTCTCTCTCTCTCTCTCTCTCTCTCTCTCTCTCTCTCTCTCTCTCTCTCTTTCTCCTCTGTCTCAAATTGTGTTTTCAAATCGAAAATATCAAATTCCTAAAAAATATTTTGAAAATCAATTTTTGTTTTTATTTGTTTTTTTTTCAATTTCATCCTCCCTCTCCTCTCGATTTTCAATGATTTCCGGTGTGCAAATTTCAGTATAAAATCAGAATCAAATTGAGCTTCAAACCATTCATCATCATCATATCGAACAATAAAACATGCTCAGCTCATTGAAAATTGCTCTTTTCGTATTCATCTTCATTTTCGCTGCTGCTGCTGCTACTGAAACTCCAAAGGTTAAAGAATCGGCTGGTGCAGCTCATTATGGAGGTTACGGAGCCGCTCCTCCTCCTCCTCCTTCCCCAATTGGCTATGGAGCAGCTCCACTACCAGTTTTCAACTTTCCAAATTTCGATGTCAATTATTGTTCGGTTCATGCTTCATTTCCATTGATTGGATTAAGTGATCGTCGTATGATCAAAAATCGATTGAAAAAACGGATTTTATCGATTTTCAGATCATCATCATTATCCCCACAATCATCATGATCGCACAAAACGTCAAGCTTATGGTGCTCCAATTCAAGATTCAGCATCATCCTTCAATGGTCCAGCCTATGGACCAACATTTATTCAACGCCCACGTCGATTTGAACGACAAGGATGCCGTAACACTGCGATCTACTCTTTCGATTCATGCAATCGATGCTGTCAAATCGCATCAAAAGCCTCTGGAAGCACTTCGGTATGCTTTCCTTTTGGCTAGAAAATCTGAAAAATTTTCAGCCATCTGTTGGACTTCTCCTCGCTTTTGATCCAAAATTGACAGCCAACAAGAAATTCAATAAAAATGAAAACATCAATGAGGTAAAACAAGAAAGAGGAGAGGGGGGGGGGGGGGAGGAAGAGAGGGAGAAAAATTAATAAAATCAATATTGTTTCAGGCTGATCGGGCTGTTCAATGCGTCTGTTGCACATCGAGAAGAGTTTAATTTAAAAAAAATGGTTTTTGACATTTTCTTCCTTTTTTTTTATTTTTAAATAAAAAATAAATAATCAAATTATAGTAAAATTTGCGTTTTTATCTCAAAAAATCTGAAAACTCGAACTGAAAAAACTATTAAACGTCAGGTTTTTCAAAAATTCAAAATTTTTCGCTGTGTATTTGTCCAGCGCACAAACATTTAAACCGTAAGAAAGGTGGTGATTTTTTTTCTTGGCAATAGAGCGTAATTGTAACACGGTAGTGAAGTTTGTATATACCGTATTTTATAATATCTGATAAATAAATAAAAGTATAAAAACTCAAAAATCTTTCAAAAATCTTTTTTTTTTTAATAAAAGCATAAATTATTTTTTCTTTATAATTAAAACATTTAGCAGAAAATTGACATTTTCATTTTATTTTCATAAATGTTTTCAAAATTTTTATTATAATATTGAAAAAATAGGCAATTATCCATTCTTTTTTGCAAAATAAAAAAATAATTTAGGTGAAGGTGCGTCTTTTGCAATATGGTCTGCGTTGATTGCAAAAAGATGGAGCACATATTTTAATTGTTTTTTTTGTTTATCAGTTTAAAGTTTTTGTTGTTTTTAATCGTTTTTTTCATTTCATTCGCTTTTTTAAAAATTAGTTTGAATATAAAATGTTCATTGTCAAATAATACGAAATTTTTATTTAAAAAAACACACACAAAACACTACTCTAAAAATTAGACGAAAATCTACTCTTTCCCAAAATCAAATTGCTAATTTCTTATAATTTTTGAAATAAATTAAGAAGAAAGAAAGAAAAAAAACAGAACACCCGAATAATAAAAAGACAAATAAAAATGAGTTTAACAAAATATTTGTGAAAACTCAAAAAAAATAAATAAAAAAATGATGATTACAGCTTTTTGTTGTACTATTTATACAGAAATATTTGTGATTTTAATTTTCAAAATATAGTTTTTTTTTTCTTAATTCAAGTTTCAATTCCAGATTTTTTGATTGGTTGCAATTGATCATAAATAATCACGTCATCGCCGTCGGCTTCTCCAATTTGAACGAAAGGGTTCCAGAGTTGATTTGATTCTAAAACTCGAAACGGCGATTAATTTTTGAGCGATTCGGAGACATTTTCAAAATTGAGTTTAATGTGTTAGTGTCATTTTTAGCTATTTTTGCAACCATTTTATTTCAGAAAAATAAAATTGAAAAGTTCGATTCATTTTTTTCCTTGTTTCAGTTTTTAATGATAAACTTTTACAGTTAATAATAGGTATCAATTTATCTTTCCTATCAAAAATGAGAATAAAAATAAATTTCCCTCGATTGATATTTTTTGATAGTTTTTTGAAGAAAAAAACGTTCATTTGGTTGAAAATCAGTGCAACTCTGAGCCTGGCGCATAGATATTTTTGTTAAAGAAAAAACAAGTTGAAAGAGGAAAGAATATTTGTTTAATTATTATAATTAATATATGCTGCGTTGCACACTGTTTACAAATTAATTTTTTGTTTCTTTTCTTTTTTTCTCCGTTTTTTGGTTGTATTTTGAAAAAAAGAAAGCAACAAGAAAAAAAAACAAATAAAAAAGCAACGACGCGACGATGTTCTCTTCAATGATAAGGAAGTATATATTTAATTTTAGCACTAACCGTATAGGTTGGAACACACGCCAATGAAACGTTGATCACTTTCTCCACATATTTATCACATCCCTCAATGAATTCCATAACTCTCATGTTGTATCTCATTTCAACACATTCAAATTGACTTCCTGCAAAAAAAAGAAAAAAACGTGAAGTGAAACGCGGAAAAACAACGAGTCCAGATGAAAAACATTTTTTTTCTTTTCGAAAAATAGCTCAAAATAAATTACCATGAACATTCATCATTCCACACTCGCATTTCACTTCGGTTATCGTTTCCGGTATTCGCTGGAAAATTAATTGGGGTTTTTATTGCGGTATCAATAAGTAAAACCTTTGGATTATAATTGATCACGTGGGTGTATGGACAAACAGATTTCTTGATCAATGGATGATCAGGCAAAATTTCTCGAGATGATTGCGATGAAAAATCGCATCCTCGATTTTCAGAAACAAGAATGTGACCATCTGACGGTTGATGTTCAAGAAGGATCTGGAAAAGAATGTTATTTTCCTTTCCTTCCTTTTTGCGAACAAAAACGAAAATAGTAATAATAATTATGATATCTCTCTCTCTCTCTCTCTCTCTCTCTCTCTCTGTCTCTGTCTCTCTCTCTCTCTCTCTCTCTCTATTTTTTGTTCTAAATTCAGCTTTAGAGTTCAACTTAATTTTCTCATTAAGCACACATTATTTCCAAAACACAGGTTGGTTGAGCTTTCAAGATACGCGGAACTATTATTATTATTATTATTAAAGTTTTAATTGCAAAATTGTTTTAAAAAAAGTGATGTTTTACCTGTGTTTCTGGCTGGAAAAATGAAAACATTTTTTCATCTTTTCTATCGATCAACTTCACAAATGCTTCATGCATTTGTGAATTTGCCGTGCTTAAGCATCCATCAGCAATATTTCGTTTATGATGATGATGTCTTCTTGTTATTCGGGTATCAATTTGAATAATCTGAAAACGAGAAATTTGCCTTCCTCTAAATCTTTCTCAAAATTTTGCATTTGTTCTTCACTTCTCATCAAACACAAAATGTCAAATCAGTAAAGCTCGAAAAGTGAAAAGAGACGAAAATTACAAATTTCCCATTTAACACTGACATTTTAATCTTAAATATCGAAGCGACAAAAAAATGTTGAGGGTGGCAATTATTATCAAAAAGAAAAGTTCGGTAAACAATATTAAAGATCGCTCTTTCTTTTCCTTTTTTCCTTTATTTTTCACAAGTTTTTAAACTCTGCAAAAAAAAATTTCTGCTCCTTCAAAAACCAACAAAATCGATAATGAAAGTTGAAAATTTTGAAAGGAGGATCAAAAAATGAATGGCTCAGAGTGAATCTCAATTGCCAAGATCAGTTCTGCCGTCCAATATTCAATGATCGGATTATTTGGCCTTTTTCTTTTTCTCTCTCTTTCATTTTCCCGTTTTTACCAAAGATTCTGTAGTTTGGTTTCGTAGCAAAAATAAAAAAAAATTGATAATTCAGGTTTTTGAATATTTTTTTCGAAAAAAAAAACCTTCATACCATCAATAAAAATTGCAAATATTGTAAGGTTTTTGCAAAATTGAACTTCATGTTTCTATTGGAAGAAAAACGAGAAAAAACAAGGAATGAATAAAGGAAGATGAAGCTGATTTTTCAGAAAATACTAAATATTTGTCGTATATTGAAAGTCTGATGAAAGTGAACGACGAGGCTTTTTTAGCTGAAAATTTACAAAATGTCTGAAACTTTTATATAGGAGAGATGGCTGAACTGAAACCCTTTTTTCTCTCTGTCTCTCTGTCTCTGTCTCTGTCTCTCTCTTTCCCTTTCTTTTTCTTCAAACTTGTTTAATTCCAGACCGCCCCCCACCCTCTTCCTCCCTCACCTAATTCGTCTCTTCATCTCGCTTGCTATTTTGTGAGCCGAGACTTTTTAAGACTCTTTTTCTTTCTCTCTCTCCCTCTCTGTATCTCTCTCTTTTTCAATAATTATCAGCTTAAGAAAATAATCGAAAAGAGGCGGAGCCAGAAATTTCAGTAGTTTACAGAAAAAAAATTGCAGAAAAAAGGAGAAAAATTACTTTGAACTTATTCGTTTTAATTATCCAAAAAAAGACGAAGAAGAGGAAGAAGCTTTTTTAAATTTATTTTTACAGTGATGTCACAATCTAACACAGCGCGAGAAGAAAAAAATGAGGACTCCAACCCAATTTTCTGCTGCTCCCCCCCCCCCCCCTCCTCCTACTTTTAAAAAATTTTTGTTTTTCATTCCCCATCTCACGCACGCTTCAGTTCAAGCTCAAGACAAAGACGACCCAAAAAATGAACCGAACAAAAAATAATTAAACATGATGACGTCCCTTTCCCCTCTCCCCCCACCCCCTCCCATTCTCCTCTCTCTTCCCCGTCCTTTCCAATTCTATTTTTAATTGAATTTTTTTTGTTTGTTTGAAAAAGAGCAAAAAGTCGATGATCATTTTTAATTACAAAAGAAAAGACGGGACGGGAACGGCTCTTCCCGCCGACAAGAACAATTTTCAAAATTTTGTAAAAAAAAATTGATGGGTGTGAGAAGAAGAAGAGCTCTTTTCTCCTCCTTCTCTCTCCCCCTCTCTCTTTTCCTTCCCTCTATTTTTCAGCTTTTGGTATATAATTTAAAGCGTAATTATCTTTGAAAAAAATCTTAGCGTTCGAAATGTCACGAAGAGCAAATTTATTATATTTTTTATTTGTTGTTCATTGTGAAGGCCACTTCAAGATTTGAACTTTAAATTATTCTGAAAAAAGAGAATAGAGCTGACAAAAACATTTTTTTGTGTGATTTCAAGTTCTCAATTATAAATTTTTAGTTGAACTACATATTTTTTGTTGTAAAATTGGCAAGAAATGGTCAAATTTTAACAGTTCTTGGAAATGTGTCAGCAGCCTCCCTCGGTAACGGTTCGTATCGAGCGTCGCCTAAGCCTAAAAATTGTTCAGTGATTAGTAGAGAGCTTAAAGATCAAAGAGCACAAATTTCAAAACGAGAGAAGAAGCTCATCGAAATGTCTCTCAACATTCATCTGGCTTCGTCTTCCTATTTTTTTGGGCAAAGGATCATTTGAATTTTGATCTTTTTATTTGAAATTCTCAGCACGTAGTTCCAGATTGAATATTCCGAATAAAAGAAACAGAAAGTTTATTGTTTTGCCAAAGATCGTTCAACTATTAAACCTCAAACACTAATCAATTTGTCCAACCTTTTTTGATAATTCTGATAAGAAATTGATAGGAGAACAAATATTGTTTTCTTTTTCTTCTTCTTCTTATCGACTGGCTTTTTGTTTCCTTCCTCTCCCCCCCCCCCCCCCCCCCAAACTTCTCCTACAGTAGGAACCCAAGGCCATAATTTTGTTTAAATTCAAAATATCAAAGAAATAAAAAAAGTATTTTTTTTTCATTTTCCTTCTTCAAAGTGCAACAAATTTTATTTGTTTCTAACATAAATTTCTAGGTTTTTTCGGCAACGGAGATCGCGAAAATAAATTAAATTTTTCTCCTTTTTTTTCGGGAATCAAAAAACCGCGGTGAAAATATTCGTAACCAATTAATACATAGAACGCCTCCTCTTCGTCAGAGCACACAAAAAATGTAGCAACTTTGAATGAGCAATGCTGTTGTTTTTTGTTTTTCTCGAAGCTTCTTTCTCTCTTTTTCTCTCTCCCTCACTCACTCTCTTTTTTCTTGACAATCTCTCATGCGCAGAGTTAAATAAATGTTTTACTACGGTAACAAATGAATATTCGTCGGATTGAGTAAGCTCAGTCTCTTTTTGATACTACGTGGGCTCCCCCAAATGTTATCTAAAATTTTGAAAAAAAAAATCGAAGATTTTTAAAAAATGAAGAAGGGGTATATTAGTAGACTCTTTTTTTGCCTTTGACTTTTTGTTTTTCTTCCTGCACAATACAATTAAAATGTCTGTTGAGTTTTTCGAATAAAAAGTGCCTCGAAAAATAACTGAAAACCCCCCCATTTTTAATTGAAGAGAGCCACGTTGTTGATGAAACACAAACATTTATGCAAAAGCTTTTAAGGGAAAAGTTTTTATATTTTTGTTATTGAAAAAGCTGAAAATAATTGCAAAAAAATGGAACATTTTTAAACATTTGAACATTGAGCTCAAAGTGTTTGTTTAGATTAAGGTTTTCAATGGTTTTTCAAATCTCTTTTTGATTGAAGCTGAATTAGTTTGAGCCTCATTTCTTTTCTTCCATAATTATATGTTTTCAGTTTTGAATTTTCATTTTATTTTGATCTTTGATTCTTCTAGTTTCAGGTTTTGATTAAGTCCAATTAATTATTAATTCATAATTCATTACTTCAATAGAGGGTTCTTTGAAACATTTGATATCTACATATGTATGTTTATCACCGGGATCTGACACACCCCCATGTAGTTTCATTCTACTAAATTTGTCGATGGCTCGAAAAATATGAAGTTCCCATTGCGAATTTTGCACCAAAAAAGACAAAATCAAAATTTTTTTAATAAAATCAAAAAAAAAAACAAATTAAAGCTTTTTTAAAAATGAACAAGCATAGGCGGAAAAGAAAACCGAATTAGACCAAAAAGTTCTGAAACCCGTGAAAAAAAACAGAAATGGGAAGAGAAAAATAAAAGAAGAAAGAAGAGATAAGAGGGTGGAACCCGATGACTACAACGAGACTCACAAAAAAGTGAGGGTGGAATGATGAGAAGAAGAAGAAGAGGGGAAGAAAGAAGGATTAGGCTGATGATGTTCCATCGATTTCTAAAATTACGTGCTCAACTCTTGTCATATTTTTTAATCTTGAATTTGCTGATTTCTTTATTTCATTCGGATCATTGATCTGCAAAAAAATCGATTATAGATGTTGCAAATCGGCTTATTGGATAACGAAAATGAAAAAAAGAGAAAACTCAAAAATTATTCTTGTTAGCATGAAGAAGACAGGAAAATTAGGAGGCTTGCTCGAATTGAAAAAAAAATGCCAAACCTCATATTTTGGCGGATACAAGTATTGAATATTCAATGGTTGAACTCTAGTCGGACTTTGACATATTTGATTTGTTGGGGATGTTGATGGTGTCGTTCGTACCGGGCACATGTCTTTTCCAATATCCGAGTATAAAGGTGGCGGAGCATCAACTGACGTCACTGCTGTATGGAAAATCAAACAATAAATATTTCGATTATTTATACATTTTTATCAATTTTTCTTATCAATTTAATTATTTGAGAAAAAATGAGGAGAGGGCTTTCCCGAACTTTTAGAAAAATTTCTTTTAACAAATGAATACAAAAAATTTTTGAAAAGACTCATTCTTTTTCGGGTTTTATTGAGACATTTTTTTTGTTTTAATTCCGAAAATTTCTACAAACCAATATCATATTTTGGTGGTGGCGGCAGTTGACGAAGGATTGATGCAATTTGCGCAGCGTGACGACGATGCTGATGACTTTGATGACCATGAAGCGGTGATGAAGCTCCAGAATCAGATGATTGATTTGATGCTGAAAATTGTGTTTTTCAATTAAAAAAAATTTCAGAATTTTTAGACAAAAAAAGACTCACGTCTCTCGTAGCTTCGTACGACTAAACACACTACGCATAAACACAAAAAAATAATGAAAATAATCGGACACGACGCCACCAAAATAACTTCCCAGAGCTCTGTGCTATGCGATGCTCCTAGAAATCGGAAAAAAATCGATAATTTCTTTCTCTCTCTCTCTCTCTCCTACCTGGTCGCAGGGGATTCGTTTGCGGTGATGTCGGTACAACGAGGCTATCCATATGAAACTGCAAAAAAGCATTTTTTCTCTCACAAAAAGTCATCGATAAAAATGGTGAGGAGCAATTTTTTAAACCATTTTTTGTTTGTTTTCAGCTTTTCCCTTTTTGTCAAAATGTGACAACAAATAATCAGCAAGAAGCGATTTGAACAACGAATAATAAGGCAAGAGAAAATGAATGATGAGAGTCGATTCGAACACATTTCATAAGCGAAACAAATAAAAAAAGAAAAAAAAACAAGAATAGGCGGAACATTTTATCAACTGTTTGGTGAAAATGTTGAGAATCAATTGTGAAGAAAGGAGACGCGCTAAATGATATTCTTCTTCTTCATTTCTTTCTTTCTTTTTTGACCTACCGCCGCTTCAATTTTCTCTAAATTTGGTTATTCAAAATTTTTAAATACTGCCAGATTTTTGTTCTGGAAAATCAAACAAAACGAATAAAAAAATGTTTTTTTAATCTTTTTGCATCTTGGAACTCTAGTATTGAGGCGGAGCTTCAATGTTATATCGATAAAAGAATTAATCATAACAGTGATTAGAAAATTTTTTCCTTGAAAAATGTTTTGGAAAGTCTTTTTTTGAAATTTTCTAGAATAATTTTTGTTCTCCGCCCTCCATCATTTTAAAAGAGAGCTCGTAGTTCAAGCTTCTGGAAAAAAAAACACCTTTTTTTTGAAAATTTTCAACCGACAAGAAAAAAAAAACGTCAGATAAAAATTAAGGTCTCGCACAGAAGAACAGTAAGACCATTTTCAAAATTGTCAAGAGAAGATTCATCTTGACCCCAATAAATTGAAGTTTACCTTCATTATTTTTACTCAAAAGAAAAAAAAACTTGAATGACTTTTGAAAAAAAAGTTTTTGAATAAAATTTTAGTTTGAAAAAATCAATATGCAGATTTTTTGTTTCCAACGAAAAAAATTGGAAAAACACACAGAGACTGGGCTAGAAAATACAGAAAAAAAAACGTTTTTTTCACAAAATTGTTAGAGGAATTTCTATTGATTGAAATAAATCAATTTTTTTTCATTTTTAAATTGAAAAAAAAGTACAAACAACAAAAAAATTGTCGATAAGAGGTCAGTTTTGTTTTTGGCTTGACTGGTGATCGAAAAAAAAAAGTTTGTTGCCTAAAAAAATTTAAAAAACGTTTTTTCTCAAATCAAAATTGAAATCAAAACGACAATTTTAAAGAAGAATAGAAAAGCAAAATCAAAATCAAAAACCAGTTGGGTCACGGAATTTTTTTGTTTGCAGCATTCAGAAACAAAAAAATTTTAAAAAAAAACTAAAATTTTTTCTTTTAAAAAATCACCCATTTTCTTGACCAAAACCAAACCAGTTTTGACGACGACGGCAAAAATTTCTGATCTCCCTTCTCCTCACTCTCCCGTATTACCCGATTTTTCTCTTCACAATTTCCACATTAATATCGGACCGGAAAGGTCGTCTCACATATTTCTCGACGTCGTTTCTGATTGCATCTCTCTCTCTCTCTCTCTTGCAAAAAAAGTAGAGAAGAAGATTGATTTTTTTGGCGGGGAAATAGAGGCGAATTTTTTGGTTAAAAAGAAATAGATACACATGGTTTTTTTCGTAAAAAATAGAGAAAGAAAAAGTTGAGATTTTAAAAAACGCATCATTTTCAGCCAAGCTTTTCTGTTAAAAAATTTTCTGATAAGATTTTTTAGGATATGTTTTCTCTAAAAAATTGATTTTCTGATAAATTATTGATTTATTTGGCTGGAAACGTTTAGAGTAAAATGTATTGAAAGATTTTAAAAAGTTATATGAAGCACGGTTTTTTGAGAAAAATTTGAAGATTTTGATACTGGAAAAAGACCAAATGATTGTTTTTTATCAGTTGTTTTCTTTTTTTTGCTTTTATACATTTTTGATACGTTGCGAATTATCAAAATCGTCTGGAGCAAAAATCTACGAAAAATTCATGTTTTCTTACCATTTTATTTGTTATCAATTATTCTTTTTGATTATAAAGCAATAAAAAAATTTGCATCACCCTGATTTTCAGTTACATCAGGCGGCGAAAAAAAATGCTTAAAAAACTTTAGATTGGTTCTGAATATTCTGAAAATAAAAGCGACGGAGGGCGGCAAAAAAATTAAAGCAAATCTGAATAATTTAAGAGCAGTTCGAATCGGGGCATAGAACTGTTTCTCTTCCCTTTCCCCCTCCCAAATCTCACCTCTTTATCTTCTACAACATTGCAGAAAAGCCAACCAAGACACGCGGATTTCAGTGACATTTTAAACCAAAAATCTTTAACAGTTTGAAGTCGAGTCTGAAAACATCAAATTTAAAATCAAATTAAAATTTTTACGATGAAATGTCAAAAATGTATCAATAGAATTCGTTTTGTGTCGAACAACGAAACAAATTTAAATCAACGTGAATTTTAAAAATCATTGAAAATCGGATTTTGATTCTCTTTTTCGCAGTATTTTTTGTCAGAAAACAAAAAAAAACAAAATAATCCGTTTGTTATCGTGAAAAAAATGAACACTAAAGTTCATTTTGAAACAAAATTCAAATAATATGTTAAAAAGGTTGAAAAATAAATACATAGTTTAAATGATATGTTTGTAAATCACTTCATAATCATAAATTATTCTTTTGTTCTTTGTAAAAACAAACTAATAAACAAAATTTAAAAAATTGAGAGTGAAAAAACGCAGACAGTACAAGCGCGCCGCTGTTCGTGTACTACCCAGATACTACAATTTTGAATTGAAAAACGAGAAATCACAGGATTTAAACAAAAAATTTGAAACTCAGAAACCAGCTGAAAATATGCTTACGTTCATAAAAACGTGGTTTTTCACTAATTGGTTATGTCTAGATTACTAAAAAAAGCTCTCAAAGGTTTTCAATTTTTCAGATTAAAACTCGAATGATCAAAAATCATTCATCTTTAAACCCTTTTTATTTTTTTTATTCAAGTAGATTAATAAAACTCATCTTTTCACAATTGTGTCACTCAATTTTTTATTCGAATTTCTTGAAGCTTCGCACCATTTCCAGCGAGAGCTCATCAATCAATTCTCTTCACCGTATTATCATATAATACCAATCAATCTTCTTCTTCTTTCTTTCTTCCTTGATTTTTTTTGTTCCGATATTGATATTCCAACCACCACCGGAAATGTTCCTTCCAAGAAAATTATTTTGAAAAGTTGCTCTGTTGTACTCGTTTTCTGTTTCCACCATGCTAATTTTTCTATCTGAAAAAAAAAATTTGAAAAAAGAACAAAAAATAAAAACTTTTTTTGAGGCCACATCCCTTGAGAGACGTCGTCTTCTTAAAAGTCTCGTCAGATTTTCAATATTTTTTCGTTTGCATTTTTTTCTAAATTTTAAATAAAAAAAATCAAAACTCTTACCAATTTTCCAAATTTAGTTTAATTACTTTTTGAACTAAAAATAAAACAGAAAAAAAATGTTTTCCCATCCTAATTCTATCAAATGAGAAGTCTTGACACTAAAAATAAAACGAGAATTAAATTCCCCAATTGCTTTTTCTTTTCTTCAAAAAAAATCACACCGATTTTCTAGTGATGTTGTAAATGAATAGAGACGCATAGAAGCGAAAAAGGAGAGATGATACGTCACCCGTGCCAAACAAGTCTCCTGGGAGCTTCTCCTCTTTTTTTCCTCTTCCTCCAATACGTTTTTCTCTGAAGTGAAGAAGCATTGGTGTATTTGTGGTGTAGTCAATATCAAAACGATGTGTATTGTGTTGTATTCGTCTTTCATCTTTCTTTTTCTTCTTCTGTTTTCTCTCACATCAGAAAAAGCATCAGAAGGAAAGGCGAAGACGAAGGAAATACACATAATATTTGTTAGATTCCGTGAAGTAAACCCCCTCCTCCACCTCGTTTTTTTTCTTTTGCTTGTCGTATGCTTTTCATTGGTGGTGTTGGCGGTTGATGGAAAATCATCCCGTTTTTTTTTTGGAAAATAAAAGCATCTAAATTTGTTAGCGTTGCTGTTTTTACTTTTCTAATCCAACCACCTATTAGTCATTTTTTTTCAAAAAGAAAATCCTATTTTTTTTTAACTATTTTAAAATTTTGAAATGTTTTATTTGTTATTTTGAAAGACTTTACACAAAATCTAGTTTGAAAGTTTTGAAATATTATTTTTAGTTTTTTTTTTGTGAAAATGACCACATTTTTTTATATTTTAAAATTTGCTCTCAAATTTCGCGAAGCAGTTTACCTTTTTTTCAATGTTACTTGAACATTGCAATCAAGCGTCTCGAGTTACTTTTAAGCCTCTTGTGAGCTCGAATTTCAGCAAATTCTAATTTTTCCTCGTATTTTTTTGTTATAAAAAAGCATACAGAAAAGTTGAAAAAACTTGTGAAGCTTTGTTTCTTGTTTTTCAATTTTAATCGAATTTTTGAAATTAATCGAATTTTTGAAACACAAGCGGACAATTGAATCGAATTTGATTTAGAATTCAATTAGCCAAGTTTTTTCGATCGGCCTCCAAACTCTAAAAAAAATTAGTTTGCATGCTTTTCTTCTAACAAATCGAAAAACCAAGAGAACATTTTTGGTTCGGTTTTTTTTGAGCTCCAAGACCGAAACGACCTCATTTGCTCTTTCCACGAATCCATTTAGAGTTGGCTTCCTTTTTCTTTCTATTTTTCCTTGTTTATTTTTAGTTCATACCCTTTTTTTTCTTCCTTAACCAGTCGAGTTTTTCTTGCCTAATTTTCGTCTACTACCTTTGTTCTTTTAAGAGCTATTGAAATGTGCTTGGTGAGCAGTAGAAGAAAAAGAAGTAGTTGTGACAAATGATTGTCACTCAATCACAAGAAAAATTTCGATTTCAATTTTTTTTGTTCGGTTGACTGAATGAATATCTTTTTCTTGAATTTCAAATTTTCTAGCCGATTTGAATTCATCCCTAACACATTTTTTCTTTTCTGTAAAAAAAAAATTAAAAATTGTTTTTTTTTTAATTTTTGTTTAAGCAATTTAAATATTTACTTTTATTGACTCAAAAATAGAAATAGATCAATATATATCAAAATTTTCCACTCCCCTCGCTTCATGTTTTCTATCATCGTATCAGAAAAAGTTTGGAACACCTGACAGGTGTCACTACAACTCATCCACATTTTCAATAAAATGTTTTTCTTTCTTTCACTATTAGCTAATTTAAAATGTTCACTTTTTGTTCTTTTCGACATAACAATTGGTTTTGCAGGCGGTGGTGGTTCAAAAACAGATTTGTCGATCTCAAGGATATTCGACCTACCGCCGATGCCACAATGAGACGAAAGTATGAAGGTGAATTAGTCGCATCTTTACTGAAAACAAGGAAAATTAATTTAAAAGATATTTCATAATTTGAAATGTAAACACAATTTGAAAAAAATTACTCTAAAAAATTGTCTAGTGTACGAGTACGCAGAATGGTGTTTGCAGACTACACTCGGCTACCGTAGTTTATTGATTTTAAAAACATTGAAATAATTCAATTTATAAAACAAAACAAAAGGAGTTTCGCTAAATATCCAATTTTCTTGAAAAAAAAAGAAGAAAAGTGTTATTAAATTGGAGTTTTAAAAAATTAAGAAAAAAATAATTATTTATTCTAGGTCGACTATTTCGAAGTGACACTCGATAGAGGCATTGATGAACCCTATTTAGGAGGTGATCCAATTAAAGGAGTCATTGAAATGGTTTGCACAAAACAGGTTCAAATCACTGGCCTTATTATTCGTCTGACCGGTGTCGCTGAAACAGGTTCGAATAAAAAGCCTAGAAACTTCAGCTTCAAAGACTTTTAACACTGAAAATTTAAATAAAGTTTTTTACAACTTTTTTTTGAATGACTTTTCAGGTTGGAGAAGTCGACAAGACGAGCTTCCTTATGAAGGTCGAAACACTTTTATGGATGAAAAAATCGATTTGACAACGTTGGCTTTTAATTTCAATTCTAACGAAATTGGCACTAATTTCAGTAGCATTGCCGATCATTGCAATGACGATTTCGAACTTCAAGAAGGGAAGCACAGCGTCGAATTTGAGGGTCGCATTCCGCTCGACGTTCTTTCATCAATCGAACGCGAGAATCATGGAAGTGTTCGCTTCACTTGCACCGCATTAATGGCAATTCCAGAAGACGGCGACACTGAGCTCGTTTCAGAGAAGACGTTCAAAGTTTTTTCACTTCTGAATTTAGATGCTCCATATTTAAGAGACAAATCGTTTGTCACTGAAGAGCAAGAGGTGTTTTTTTTCAAGCGTTTCTCATTGATTTTTTTCCATCATAATTATCTTTTAAGATTACCGGATGTTGTGGTCAACGACGCGGATCAATGATTGCCACAATGCAAATTGATGAAATTGGTGTGATGCCTGGCGAAACGTCGCGTATCAGCATCACTGTCGAGAATAAAACACGCAAAAAAAAGCGGTGGCGGAAGAAAAGTGAAGGACACGAGTGTGTTTTATTGAGCTTGTGCCAACAGTTGGATTTTGTGGCTGTCAATCGATATGATCCAATGTTAGTTGATCATAAATCAATAACGATTGCCGTTGAAAGTCATGTAAGAAATTATCGTCGTTCTCACCTTCCGCCTAAACGTGAATTTTCAATTTTTAAGGGAACTTGCAAAACCCGAGCTGGAACTGGTCCTCAAACAAAAGAGATCGAGTTTAGCATTCCGTCAAATCTTCCGCCGACATCGATTCATGCAAATCGGCTTGTCACCATATCATATTTCTTCAAACTCGATCTCGAACATTTCGACTTAGTTTTGCCTGTAATTGTTGGCAGCCATAAAACGCCTGGAAGTATTGAATAAGCGTCTCCCACCCCCCCCCCCCCCTCTCTCTCTCTCTCCACAAATTGTGCTTGTTTTTCTAGAAAATTGAAAAATATTTTTTTTATTGATTTTTTAGATAAAAAAAGCTCAAAATTATTGAGCTTTCAATTATTGTCTGGTCTTGGCACGAAAAATCTCTTCCCCTCAAATTAATTTGTTGAGGAGTTCGCAGTTAATATGTGTTCGATTTATTTTATAATCTTTGCGGGTCTGAAAAATGTTGCTTTTTTGCCAAAATATTGATTTTTTCGTCTTCTTCTTCTTCTTCCTTCTTCTTTTTTAGGTGTTCAAGATCAATTTTTTTCCAACTTTCACTCATAAAAATAATATCATTTTCTTTGCGTCTCTTCATTCAATCTAATCTTTCTTTAAATATACATATTTTAAAATGATTTTTTAGAAATAAAAATTTGAATTTTTTATTGGTTTTACGTGACAAAATTATTTCAAATTTATTTCTACTGGATTTTCAACTAACAAGTGGGTGGTTTTCTTTTCTTTCTTTTCCTTTTTTTTCTGTTCATGACCGCGTTCTAGCTTAATTTTTCCTAAATAAATTTCAAAAATGTTCAAGAAAAATCAATAATGACTGAACGATATACTGATGGTTTACCATATTTTGATGGAATTTATCGAGAAACAACGTATCGGATCGATGTTAAAGATGGTCGAAGTTCTGGTGGAATCATGAAAAAAGTGAAAAAATGTTTCTGGTCGAAGAATGATGAGCTAAAATAATTTTTTCTTTTAAACGATTTTGCGAATTTTGATTGATTTATTTATTTTTAAAATATTGGAAAACATAAAACGATTTACAATTTCTTTGAAAACCGTGAAAAGCCAGGGGTTCTCAAACATTCGTCAGTATTTTGCCTCTAAAAACTTCCACCATCGTTTAAATAAATGAATTCAAAGAGTTTCGTCATAATATTATTAAATGATATTACTAATGTCACGACGCCTTGTTTTCGCTAGGGGTCGGACATACATATTTCTAGATTCTTCCCATAGTTTGATTAGATTTATACGACGAGTTCTTATAGGATTATTTATTAGTTAAACATAGATATAACAAAGTATGTGGTAGGGATTATTGATATGATAACATAGATAAAAAAAAATGAAAATTAAGACCCTAGGTCCACTCAACATAGACATGTTTCACAACCCAACTGTTCTTTTCTTCTTCTCCATCACATCTGCTCCAGAGGGTGTGGCCTAATGGTGCTCACAACAGTTTCAAAAGATACTTCAAATAAACTCCGAATAAAAAAATGAGCGTCTAAAATTATTCTGGCAAGTGCTTCTGGGAACAAACGTTCAAATGGGAAGAAGAAGGCGGGAGAGAAGGGTGTTAAAATAATATGAGCGTCAGTCAGTCAGTCAGTCACTTAGTCAGTCAGTCAGTCAGTCAGTCACTTAGTCAGTCAGTCATTGTTTATTAATACATTTTAATATTCATTTGTTTCTAATAAGTTAATAAAAATTATGACGACACCTTTTCGATATAATTATTATTTCAAAAATCGTGAAAAAAATCCTGCAACTTGGTACGATAATTGTGAGTTTCTATTGATTTTTAAATTATTAATTAAAAATCGCAAAAAAACAACAACAAATTTCAGACCAAAATATAACCTATGAGCGGATGGTTTATGGCCATAGTGATTTTCTTTATATAATTGAATCGGCAAACACTAAAAATTATCCAAAATGGTTTTGGGCCCATAATAGAATCTCATCGAAGTCGCGATTATTTCGATTCACTGGCCATAAACTCGATTCTTCCACATTTAATGACGGTAAATTTCAATTTAAAAAAATGAATAAATATTTTCAGTCTGGTCTGGTCGAATATTTTCTAGGTTTTGCTCGATCAGTTTTTATTTCAACCACTTTACTTAACGTGTGCAATCTTGCTATATCGCACAACTTATTTATTTTTAGACACAAAAAAATATTTTCTTCAGAATAAAAAAAACGTTTTTTCCAGTTGTTCAGTTGTCAAAATCTTCGGCCGATTGTGTTGTTTCATCATTTGGAAATCTCAACTCAGATTTGGACACTTTTTATTATTTAAAAGTTGACAATAAAAAATGTGTTGTGACAGCTGAAAAAGCTGAATTAATTTTTAAAGAACAAATTTCTTTAAGAAATATTGTAAGAGAAAAGGCCTAAAAAATTTGTGAGAAAATAACCAAATTATTTTTTAAGCAATTAATAACGGGAAATCAAGGCAATCGCTTTTTTATTTACAATTATTTTGATCGAACAATGCACATTGCAAACTTGGAGGTTTTTTTTTTTTTTGATTTTTTGTTTAAAAAAAATTGTTATTTTTTAGAAAAGTTCTGAAAATCAATTAATCATCAGAATTGAATGTGTGAAAAATCAAGAAAACGAGTCAAGAAATGGTTTTCGATCTGAAGGAATTTACGATTATGAAACCAACAAAATCATATTTTTCGGTCAAAATTTTCAAGAAACTGAATGGAAAAAATCATTTGTGATGGTAATAAAAAACAAATTCCAAAACGGTCTAAAATTCTGAAAATCAGAAAAGGCTATCCTTCTTCCCACCCTTCCTCATGTTCAATGTCCTTTTTCTTAAATTTTAAGCTTGACGCATTCGACACAATTTCTGAAAAATGGACAAAAGTAAAAACCTATGGAAATGAATTTGGGAATCATCCTTTTCCATTAAGGTAAATTTTGAAAATCAAAAAAATGTATTCTTGAATCATTTTCCAGAGGCTTCGATGTTTTGTACGAAGGAGCAAATGTGATCATATATGGGGGTCATCGAGACGAAGGCGGCTTTCATCTGTTGTCTCCAAATACAAACGTTTGGATTCTGAATTTGAAAACGATGAAATGGAGCATTTTCGATTTCGAAATTTTTGATCTCTTTCAACACCTCTGGTTTAAGCTTCATCCAACCGTTCAACGATTTTTTTTCGTTGAAACGGATCATCCGATTGTGTCGGTGCAAGCGACGAAATCTCTTCGATTAGAGCCGGAAAGTTTGAAAAAATTGTGTTTGAATCAAATCAAATCAATCAATTCTAAAGTGAGTGGAAAACTTTTCCCTCTTCATCCTTCTTTTTCTTCTTTTCCTTTTAAACGTTCTCCACAAATTTAACAATTTCTAGATTTTTGATGGAATCAGTGGTGAATGGTTGACAACAGATCCACGTGACGTCATTGAAATTGCATATCGATTTCAAAATGTTGAATATTTAAAGAAAAAACAAAAAGAAGATGCAGCTAAAAGTGTTTTGAATCTCCCAAAACGAAAAAATGAAAAAAACCCGTCAATTGTTGAGTTTAATAATGACGCAAATATTTTCAGTTGGATTTTGAGAAAAAAATAAATTTTTGTGTTTTTTTTTTTTGAAGTTTCTTATTTTTTATCGCTGAAAAATTGAAACAAATAATTTGCAAGATCCCGAAAAAAAATTGAATCGATCGATTCTTCATTCATCGGCTGGCGCTGATTGGATCGTTTCCAATAAATCAGTCAAAACAGATGTTAATGAGACGGCAACATTAAGTTTATTTTCAAGACTTGTCTGAAAAAGTTGTTTTTTTTTTCTTTTATATAATTTTAATCGAAATACTTGATTCGATGTCTCATCTCTGATTTGTTCGATGAGATGTGTTGGAGTTCGATGAGGAAGATGAACTTTAATCAATAATGTTTCGACATCAGAATCTGAAATTTAAAAAACTTCTTTTTTGAAATTTTCCCTTAAACCTCTCACTTGTTATATTGATTTCCTGTAAAAATGATGAGCTTAAATCAATTAGATCATCATGCTGAATTTCGATTCCTGATCCTGAACCTGATCCGGGGTCGGTTTCATCGAATAATAACTGGCCAGATCCTTCTTCAACCTGTACTACAATGTTTTGAAAAAAAAAACACTCTTCAATCTTCTTACCAAAATATCCTCAGCTTGTCTATAAAATCTGCTTTTTGCCAATATTGGAGCTGAGCATAAAAGAGCAAAAATTGTCGTTGAAGTAATAATTGACATCATGATTTTGGTTCGATGCTTTGCTTCCTCGCCTCGATCGCTTCATTTTTTAAATAGCAAAAGTTTTGAGCTGTTAGTGGGCGGGGCTTTGCAAAAATACGGTAAATTAACCAGTTTAATTTTTTGGTAATCTTTGAAAGTTTAAAAAGACTGAGAAGGTGTAGGGAAAAGTGATTTTAAACAAATTTTTATTGGAGATTTCTCAAATCTTTTCTTTCTTTTTTTTAAAATTTGGCGGCTTATTCTTGTTTTAAAAAGTCGAAAACTCTATTTTTAACAAATTATTTGAACAGTTTTTTTTATAAAATCGACAAGGACATACTTGTTGGCACAAAAATCAGACCACATTTTACTGTGCTCAACGTCTTATTACAAACATTGATGAGTTGTTCGTTTGTTTCAACAAGTTTTCACCAATTTTTGATGGCTTTGCCTTTGTCACTTCGACGCTTTGTGTGCATTGAAATGGTATTTTTGTAGATTTTTGTAGCCAAACTACACACAATCGGTACGCAAATACGCGTGAAAGTGCAACCACGCAAACTTGCACAGATGCTGTAGATTTACGCTAAAATGAGGAGACAAGTTATATGTGGAGTGTTGTAACCGGGTTGTTTCTTTTTAGTTAGAATCTTAGAATTTTTTCAATTTTTAGTTTTAAAATGGCGGATGAACTAGAAGTTCGCAGTATGAAAAAAAAGAAAAAGATGATATTCAGTCCAATCACTCCAGAGACTACTTTTCAATATGCAGATATCAATATAAAACACACAGACCCTAAAAAGTTTAAAAATGTATATTTAAAAGTTAAAAAAATGAATTTCAGAACACTGGCAATGGTTAAAAGAGCTGTTCGAATGGGTTATGATTCTGTTGCAATAAATATTGATATTGGAAATATTTCCGATTATTACACCGAGTCTGACATGCTTTGGACACCAGGCTCAAAAACATTGTCTGAATTGCCTGAAGAGCCGCCGAAAAAGAAAAAAAAGAAAGGAGCTACTCAAAACGAAGATAAAATTGCAGAAAATGGTTTGGAAGGTGTTCTGGTAAGTAAATCAAAAATTAATTTTTTTTCTTGGTAAATTTAATTTTTAGCGAAAAAAATTGCTTCCTGTTCCATTTTATATCGACGTTTCTGAATTGGATACAGAGGAATTAGAAAAACGCGGAAAAGTTTTTCGGCAATTCAGCCGAATTACATTTACTGCAAATGAACAAATCGTTCTTAACAAAACGTTTATTCATCCAACAATTTTGGTGAGTTTTTGAAAAAAAAATACATCTTTTAAAATAAAATTTTCAGAGTTTTGACTTGATTGCAGTTCGTCCAGGTGATCAATCAGTTTTAGATACTTTGTCTAGAAAAACGGAACTTTTTGATATCATAACTATTGATCGATTAGAATGTGAAAAATCCAAGTGGTTATCTCAATCAAAAGTTCTTGATCGAATGAGAAATGATGGCATTTTTTATGAAATTTCATACGCGGAAATTTTAATTTCAGCTTCGAGGCGACAGGTTTGATTCTTTCGAAAAAAACTTCCATTTATTTGAAATAATTTGAAGGCTCTATGTAATGGAAGAATTTTATTGAGATCATTAAAAGCAAAAAATGTTTTGATATCCAGTGGTTCTGAAGAAATGTTAGATCTTCGAGCTCCTGTTGATGTTATGAATATGTCAATTCTTTGGGGAATTCAAAATAATGAGACTAGAAAATTGATATCTGGTAAAGATAATTATAAAATAATATTTTCCTCTCAAAAAAAAGTAATTATTTTTATTGACCAAAATAAAATTTTAAAAAAAAGCTCTAAAAGTGCAATAAAAATATTGAAACATTTAGGAAACCCCAAAAATTTGTTACTTCAATCAGAATGTCGTGGAACAGAAAACGGTGACGTTCATTCAATACAATTAGCCGACGCTGAAACACTTGAGCTAACATCAAAAGGTTTTTATAAAAAAGTTTTTTGTTTTTAAATAAATATATTCAGATGACAAGGAGAAGCCACCAATTGAAGTGAGGCTGAATAACATCCAATATGAAAAATTATTGAAATTAACAAAAGACGCGCATGAAGCGGTAAACTTTAAAACTTCATCAAAAATTTAATGAAAAATTTAATTTAGGTTAAAAAAGTGCAAAAAAGTGAGTCATAGAAGTAAAAATTAAGCGTTTTTTAAATTTATTTTGTTGATTTTGATTGTTGTCGTTTTTTGTTACAAGAGTTTGATAAATTAATTCAAAAGTCACAAAAATGATTGAACAGCTAATTGATCAATGGTCTGTTGAAGCATATTATCAATATATTGATCAACTTCCTTTTTTCCATTTTTTTTTATTCCATTTTCATGTAAAATTGGGATGTCAGGAGTCGGTGAAGCTTCGGACATCAGTTTTATTGTTCCTAGAAAGTTCAAATAAAAAAGGAAAATTTTAATTTTATTTACCAAAAGAAACTCGTCGACCACGATTATGTGAAACTGAAAGACTCGAAGGTGTTGTGGTAATGGCTTCAGATGCTAGTGGTGGGGAAATCAGCTCAGCCACCGATTCCGATCGAGAGTATTTTGGTGAAGGAGGATTTAATGATAATAAGCGAGCAAGTGAAGGATAAACACCATCTAAATAGCAACAATTTGAACAAATTTCAGATTTTCTATCGAAAAACCTGGAAAAATTTGATCAATGTCGACGTTATGAACTGTGGTCCCAACACGAAAGCCAACCTGTTTAAATAATTTTGTTCATTTTTAATTTAGTTCCATTCTACCTACTTTATTGAATTTATAGGCGGTGCCACAGAAAATTACTGTATCAAAGACTCGTGCCAAAATTTTGTCAGATTCATAAAAATTATTTCCATAGGGAACAAATAAAAGCTGAAAGTTTTCTATTAGTTTGGCAAACAGTTTTTTTTCAAAGGAACACTACTGAATATTGAAGAAATGGATGATCAGCTAGAACTTGAATAGATTGTTTCAGGCTGATAGCAAGATAGGGCCAAATTAAACGAGAAGGATGAGTCGCTTCTTCACCTGTAATGTTCAAAAATTCTTATTATACATGTATTGTACAATTGAACAGTAACAAGTGTGCGGCTAAATACATAAATATGTGTGAAGGTCTTTGTTTGATTCTTTTAAGGCCCTTATAGCTCAGTGGCAGAGCGTTGGTCTTGTAAACCAAAGGTCCGTAGTTCAATCCTGCGTGGGGGCAAATCTTTTTGTCTATTTCTTACGGACTTATTCATTAATTCGTTTTACCTTCCAACTCGTCGACACAAATTCTTGCGGCAAATTCGATAAGCGTGTCGGAGAGACGTTGAACGTGAAGACGAATGGGTTCTGTTGTCAACAAAATGCCACCGCTCCATTCATAACTTGTCTCGCCATGTGACTTGAACGATCTAAAGTTTAGCTTCAGATAAATTTAGAAAAAAGGAACACAAATAAACCGGACCGACAAATATCACGAAACGTTGACTCATCAGGACCGGCCAGGGAAAAATTCATTTGAATAATGAATTGAATTTCACCGTCGAGTGGATCTGGCGTCCAATGTAAAACTGGTGGTTTATTGGATAACAACAAATCTTCATGATCAGAAATTGTACATGGATTTACACGAGTCAAAGAATCGATTTGAGTCTGAACAATACCCAGATTTTCTTTGTTTCGATGCTTTTTCTCACTTTCAAATTATCGTTCAATATCATAAAACTGTAATTAATTGCTGGAATTGTTCTCCACCCATTTAATTGCTGAACTCGTTCACGTCTCCATTCTGAATCTACCAGTTTATTTATCCGATCCAGAGCCGATTGATTAATATCATAAGCTCGGCGATATTCAGTTTTAACAAGATCATCAAAAAGTTCTTCTTCTTCTTCATTCCATTCTCGTTTAACAATAAACAGTGAAACACATTTTTCAACCTTAAATTTTTTTTTTGTGAAGTTTGGAAAATGGTAATCACATTTGAGAGAATGTATCGAATTGCTAGACGAAGGTTGCCGTCTCTTAAATCCTCAATTCCAATCACCAGATTGCCTGTAAAAAAGAAAGAAATAGAGAAAAAAAATGAGAGAAAGAGAGAGAGAGAGAGAGAGAGAGAGAGATAGAAATAGAGAGAAATAGAGAAAGAGAGCAATAGAATTAGAGCGCTTTGTTTCATTTCTAATCAGATCAATTTTAAGCCGTCGTTTTTTTTTTTGAATTTTAAGCGTAAAATGCAAATATTTCGAACAGTGTCTTACCAACAAACGGCAGTGGACGATAAGTGTCGAATACTCTTTCAGTCGACAACTGCAAAATTCCAGCCAGTGAATCACGTAAAATAGTGTTGTGAGCAATGGCGAACATGGTATTGATTGAAAAAATTGAAATGTAAATTAAATTTGTGTTTGCTTTCTTCTCTGCCTGCACAATAAATAAAAAATAAATGGAAGAATAAAAAAAGAAAAAAAAACGATGAGAAAACGAACAAGGAAAAGTGTGAAAAAAAAGTTTAAAAAAAGGGAGGAAGGGGGCAGGGGAGGAGTGGAAGTGGAGTAAAGTTGTCAAACTGAAATCTCCTCCTCCTCCTCCTCCTCCCTTATTTTTTTTTCTCATTCATTTTCGCTCAACACCGCACCCCCCCCCCCTCCCCCTCCCTTTTTTCGGCCGTCCATTTCTCACATTTTTTTTGTTCTTTTTCATGTCCAACTTATTCGTCTCCCTTTTTTATGGCCGATATTAAATTGAATTGAAAAGAAATCAAATCAATTTTATTGGAGGATTTTGTTGTAAAAACAGAAATCAGAAAAGTTTTGAAGTGACACAAAAAATTCAAAAAAAAACTTTTTTTCTTATTCAAGAAGCCCATTTTAAAAAGAAAAAAATTAGAAGAAAAATACAATTCGAAGAAAAGTGGCACAAAAGGCGAAAAAAGTGTTGTCGACGAGGAGATAATAAAAAACCAACGAAATTAGTCGTAAACGTAAACATGTCAAAAAACACATTGTTTTTCCATTCCCCCTCTCCCCCCCCTTGCTAATAACATTTTTAAGACGTAAAAGAAAAAAATCTCGACAGTATGTGGAGAATTGATGAATTGAAAGAATACCTGGTGTGGAAAAAAAACAATTCTCGAATAAGTAAAAAAAAAAAAGGAAAAAAACAGGATGAGAAGAAGTAGAAGAGAAAGAGGAAGAAGAAGAAGAAGAAGAAATTGTGCCAGACATGCATATTTGTAGCTTTTCAAAAGTATCATTTCAAACCGACACACAACCGAATGAATGAGAACGAGAAATTGGAAAAGCGGAAATTAATAGAAAATGGGCAAAAATACATTCAAAACATTGACTTTTTATCTGTTTTCAGGACGAGTTTTTTGAGATGAATTTAGTCGGTGAGTTTAATTAGTTCAACTCAGTTTTTCAAACAAAAACGGGCTTTGATCTACTTTAAAATTGTATTAAAAATTCAATTTAATTATACAAAAAGACAGATTTTAAATGAAATGTTTTCGATTGTTTTTTCGTTTCAAATTGGGAAATTTTTAAAATCAAAATTTTAAACAATTCGATTTATTGAATTCATCCATAACAATTTTTCATCATAAAAAGTGATCATTTTGAGCAAAAAATACGTTCATTTAAAATTTTTAACAGTAAACATTTCAAAAAAACATTTTTTTAATTTTAAGGAGCAGTGTTTTTGATCGATAAATTGAAAAAAAAAGTGTTAAAAACTCGGAAAGTGTTGCCGTGATTTTTTCATTTTCAGAACAAGATGAAGAAGAAAAAGAAGAAAGGAAAGTAGCAAAATTAGGTGCGGCTCGCCGAGCACATAGACCAGCCATATGTAGAGGCAAGAATATTGCTTTTCAGGCTCGACTCGACTGCCCAATGATATCAGAAAGCGGACGAATAAGAGATGACGATGGTGACGATGAGAAAACGAAGAAACAACAAAATGAGAGAGAATCCGAGCGCGCGTGGCCAGAGCAAATGAAAGTTTCAAAAAAATTCGAGTTTGAGAAGAAAAAAGAAAAGAAAAAGTTTTAACCAAATCGTTTTTATTAAACAAAAAACCAACTTTTGAAAAATGTTCGAAAAGGGGCAAAAAAAAACGGGAGACATCATTTCATACGATTAGAACCAAAAAAAAACTCGAATTTTTTGTTTGAACTTATTGATCAAAAAAGGTTGAGAGGGTGAGTGGGAAAGTGAAAATGAAAAAAAAAGATTCGAAAAAAAAATTCAGAAGAAGACAATTCAAACCAAAATTTAATTTTCAATGTTGAAGGCGCCGCTTTTCCAAGAAGAAAAAGAAAAAGCAAAAAAGACGAAGAAGAAGAAGAAGAAGATTTTTGACATTTTTTACAAAGGTTGCTTATGGGGCCCCACTTTCTCATATCGATTCACAGAATATTTAAGACGAGCCAAAAGAAGGAGAAGAAAGACAACAACTTTTTCGGGCATTTTAGTCTTTGCGTGTGTGCGCGCGTGCTAAAAACAGAACTTTTTGTTTTGATTGAGTTCTTCAAAAAAAAAAAATGAAATCCAAAACCACTTCAGTTTAAATTCGCTCTGTTTTTATGCGAAAATTTTCAATCTTCGCCTTCATTTTTATAAATAAAAAATTATTGTACAGTGCAGACACAGCGACATAAAATTGTACACAATTATAAATTTAAAAATTAAATTATTTTTATAATAAAACTCTGATGTGAGACGTGTTCTTTTTCAAAAACCAAAAAAATCGCTTTTGAAATTCAATTTTCATTATTTTATTTCAATTTACCCTAACTGGTTAGCATTCTTTGAAAAGAAAAATCAATTTTTTTTTGATTTGAAAAGAGAAATGATTAAAATTGATAACGAAAAACCATCAGCGCAACGAATTTCGAAACCGCCATTGTTGGAAAATGTAAAAAAAAAAACAAAAATCTCAGGTTGAAAATTAAAAAATAATTTGGCAGGAAGGTGATCGAATTCGAATTCCAGAAGGTGGCGAGTTGGTTTGTTGTCGAAGTTTCAATGAAACAAATCGATTATATTTGAAAGTTGAATATTCAAGACAAATGGTGAGCATATTTTGAAATATTTTTATGAAGAAAAACGTGTTCAGATTTTAGCTTTTGACTCTTGAATCATCACCATTGTCTCATATGCGTCCCACGAATTTTTCGGAAATTGTCAAATTTTGTCCCGAAGTGGTTTCACATTCATCAAAGCTTTCGCTTTTAACCATCAGCAAAGATCAAATCTATACGGATAATAATGATAGCGAATCAAGCGCATCATCAAGCTCAGCCATTTCTAGTATCGCCCCCGCACTAATTGAGCCAACTAAAAATTTGAAAAGTCCAAAACGTGGACCGATTCAACCGGTAGATGATGTGCTTGCCGCAATTCATTATCGACACATTATGGAACCGAAAAAAAATAATCTGATTCCTGACGGTGTACCATTAAGCCCGGCTGGATTTCCGATGTTTCCGATAGTATCGCCGATAGGGTACGTCGGACGTTCGACGTCGGCGCGTCGTCTGAATCGCCTTCAAATTTCGTAAAAAAAATCAAAATAAATATATTCATTGAATAAAAATAAACGAAAAGGCCGAAACAATCCATTGATCACAAAGATCTGGGAATATTAAAAAACATTTCACGTCAAGAATTTTTCAAATATTTAGTCTAGATGATTTTTGAGTTCATTTTTGAACAAAAGCAATGTGGAGAATGGAAAAAAAAGGAAAAAAAATAATAAAAACACTGTTTATTTATATTTAGAAAATAAAAAAATAAACGTTTTTTGCAATAGAATCAATAAAAAACTTTTTGTGCCACCTTAACATATTTTACTGAAAAAAAACTGGGCTTTAAGATGTTCTTTAAAAATTATTCGTATGGGTGGGAAATCGATTTTATTATGAGGGAAAAAGGTAACAAATAAAAAGAAGGAATTAGTTAAAATAGGATGCAAAGTAAAAATGCCTGTAGAACCGAGAAAAACTAAGCAAAAAAAAAGATCGAACTTTTGATGAAATTGGGTGCAGAGGTAGTCCACAGATTACTTATCTGAAATATTAATTTTTTTAAACTTTTGCTTCAAACTACGTGAGAAAAAACGATAAAACGTAAGAGTCATCCATTCCAGACGTTAAATCAACGTATACAAAGGTAATTAGACCCAGGGCTAACTTTGTGCTAAATGACATAAAAATAATTTTTTTTTCCCCCCTTTTTTTTTGTAAAAATATTTGTTGTAGAAAATAATAAAATTCAATAAAAAAACGAAATCTTTTGTTGACCTTTTCTTAAATTGTTTTCTTTTTTTTTTAGATTTTCTATTGGCTCAATTCGTGCGGTAACGATACTAAACTTGGTCGAGTTTGATGAGGTTCTCCATTCATTATCATAAACACCGGCGAATCTCTGTAATTTTGTCACCGAAAGACAATTATGCTCTCTGGTCATGTTTGAGCGATGACAATTTCAGCAAAATAAAAGGTAATCAGACTGGCAAAGAAGCATGGAGCTTTATCACAAGGTGAATAAAGACATTTATCTATCAGTCGCCGTTTATGGACATACATAGCTGCGTAAATTTATGTTTCCTAGAGACCAATCTTTTCAAAGGTGTTAATATGTGTGTAAATGAAAGAAAAACCAAAATCTCAGGTTGAAAATTAAATTATTAGAATTCGAATTCCAGAATGTGGCGAGTTGGTTTGTTGTCGAAGTTTCAATGAAACAAATCGATTATATTTGAAAGTTGAATATTCAAGACAAATGGTGAGCATATTTTGAAATATGTTTATGAAGAAAAACGATAGGGCGAGAAGTTGTCACAGCGGTCCAACACTTGATACATGGAAGCAGGAAAAAAACGACTAAAATCGATCGAATTTTTTTTTCAAAATGGTAATCAAGATAACAAAAGCTCGTAAACGCGTCTCATCAGTATCATAAACTTTTAATGAAAAAAAATAGTTGGAAACGAACATTTGAAAGATGATTCATTGATTAGTTTGAGTTCGACTTGTTTGCAACCAAACAATTATTCCATCTCTTCTCCTTCCTCCTCTTTCCACTGTCTTTTTTCGAATTTTTACCCCGAATTTATGATCGTTTTTTCGTTTCCGCTACTGATAAGATTTCTTCACAGTTTTATGATCAAAATTTTGGCAGAATCGTGCCTCAAATTTCTTCTTTTTTTTCAGCAGATTTCATATCACCATCAAAATCAACAACCTATCGAAAAGTCCAAGGTGAGTTCTTTTGACTTTAGTTTGACATTTCGCTAAACTATGTATTTAAAAAAACGGTTTCCCTACTTATGAGCCACCCCCACACTGCTTTTTTTTCTCTTGTCACGTGTCATTTTTTAAATTTGATATCTATCACCTTGTCTATGTTTTTTCAACCGCTACGCGTTGAACTGAACCACACGTTGCGTATCGGCAAATCGTTTTTTAATTAGTTTTTATAAAAATGAAATATGTATAAACCGCAACGCATGACTGACGCGTTGCGTATAGAACATTTAAATAATTTCAGAAAAAGAATGTTTCAATTGATTTTAATTTTCTTTTTTTCTTTTTATCGGTTCTCGTTGTCGGCTGAATGCAATGTCTTATATCAATTGGATGATATGTCATTTTGTCGGATTGGACAACCATTTGACGTTTACCGTAATTACGGTTGTTCTTGCTCTGGTTTTTCCCCGAATAAGCCGATTGATCAAATCGATAAGTGATATTTTATTGATTTCATTCATTCAAATTTTAACGATGAATTTTATTTGATATTTAAGATGTTGCTTTCTTCACAATCAATGCTACATAAATCTGACGTCAGCGAAAGTTTGTCAGAATCAAAATGCTCCGTTTTATTGTTTTTACAAGTGGCAATGTCTTAAGAAGACGTGCCAGTGTGACAGTAATCATTTTAAATTACACATGTAAACCGAATTTTTAATGACTTTTTTTCCAGATAACTCAAAATGTTTACAATCGGTTTGTCAATGTGATCAAGAATTTATTGATTGTCTAGCCAAATATCCATATCCAGAATTTCAGAAAAAATGTCCATTTACTTTTATTCGAACTACACCGCATAAATAAATAAATAAGTTGCTTATTTTTCTACGGTAATCTTTTTGTCCCCCCCCCCCCCCCCCCGTAACCCTGAAAAAAAGTATTCAAATTATCAAATTCAACTTTGATTTATTGTAATAGTTGAACAAAAAAGGATTGTTTTCCAACGAGAGGCGTAGACAAATCGTTTTCAAACCTCGACGTTTCTCCCTTCTCTGCGTCTTCTCTCTCGTTCAAAAGCTGAGCAAAGAATGGAAAAAATGGGATCCTTCAACCATTTTTTCCCCCATTTTTTATTCCAAGACATTGGCAACATTTTTCTATTGAATAATTTATTCTTCTTTCACTAAAAAATGCTCATTTTCACACAATTTTTTTAGTTCAATGAAACTTTGTGAATATGTCATAACGGAAATTGCGTGGAAACATGCCCCCTCCCCCTCTCTCTCTCTCTCTCCATTTCCCCCTCCTCTCATTCTTTTCGTTGACGATGATGAATAGAAAAAATTTAATTGGGTTTTTTCTTCTTCTTTTATAGTTTATTTCAGCCTCTGATTTTTTGCAGAATTAATTAGACTTCTCTCTCTCTCTCTCTCTCTCTCTCTCTCGATACCTTTTATTTCATTTTAATCTAATATTTAAAAAGTTGAATCGAATTCGAGCAATTTTCCTTCCATAATAATAATAAGGTGCCTTGTTTCAAGAAAAACAAAAAACCGGCCCTCATCAGAGCTCGAACCCCTACCTACAACTAAGGTCAAGCAGCTCAACCACTCGACTACAACTTTTTTGAACTTTTTTTCAAATTACTATGTATGTATGCTACAACCTTTTCAACTCTGCTCAAAGCTTTTCCAAAAGTTCTGAGTGGAAAAGAATGAACGTGGAGAAAAAAGAAAAGGGGAATGATAAACCTAAAAATAGGCAAATTGAGACAAAAATATTGTTTTTTCTTCTCCCATCAACCAAAACAATTCCACTCTGCCTGTTTTCATCTGATTCCTCGACACAAATGAAAATATCAAATTTCCATTTAACCTCCCCTCTGCTATCTTCTTTCTCTCGTTCGCATTCTATTGGTTTGAACAAATTTAATTTCAGATTTACAAAAAAAATATGTATTTTTTTAATTTTTGGTTGAATTCAAATCAAACAAGGCCACCCAGTTAATTCAAATCCTTATAGAACAATTTTTGAAGAGAGAGAGAGAGAGAGAGAGAGAGAGAGAGAGAGAGAGAGAGAGAGAGAGAAAGAACAAAGTACATTTTTTTCTCGAATGTTTTTTTTCACTACTGGTGGTAATATGAAACTGAAAATTGGCGAGAAACCAGTTTGTCGTCATCAAAAAAAAATTATAAATAATGGCCTTGAGTTTTTTTTTTCGAAAAAAAAAATGAAAGTTTTTTTTTGGCGCGATCAAAAATTGTGTGGCTAGGCCCCATACGGGGCAAAACTTCTGCTTTTGCTGTTTTCATTAATTTTTAACTAACCAAGACAAAACAAACGTTCGCCATCAATTTTTCATCGTTTCTTTTTCATCTTGTGAAACAATTAATTTTTTTTGCCTTCAATGTTCAGCTTCTTCTTCATTATTTACCCAATTTAATTCGGATTACGGTAGATGAGCTCAAAAAATATCCCATGCAACTTCCGGAGATGATGAAAGCGAGAAAGAGAGAGAGAGAGAGAGGGTGAGGTGTACGGTAGTTTTAATAATATAGATTTGTAAAAAAAATAATAATTGAGTCGATTTATTTAATTGACCAATTTTTGTGATTCTCTCATATTGCAAACCAAAGAGGCGGAGCTTCAACAGATGAGAAGATTTTCTTTTGTCTTTTGGGACTTAAACCAAACATTTTGTCGGTGACGATTGCCTCTTTCAACTTTTAAACTCATCAAATGTCGAATTGGTTTTTCTCTCACCTCCACCTCCTCCTCTTTCTCCTCTTTCTCCTCCTTCTCGTCTTTCATTAAAAAACAACGGGAAACGACATTTACAACCACCAACTACGAGCATAAAAAAGCTTATATTTCCTTCTTTTTTTGCGAAAAAAAATTTGACAGTGTCGTTTGTGTACTTTTTCAGCCACCCGCGGAAAAATGGTAGAAGGGGGGGGGGGGAGGCGAATTTGTGGTAAATCGTGGTCAGCAGAGTACACTTGCAACAAGGTCGTGTTTGAATTAGTGAGAAAAAAAAAAGAGAGAGAGAGAGAGACGTTTTAAATTTTCTTAAAATATTTTCAAAATAGAAAATAAGGGAAGAGCAGACTCGGCGGACTCAGTGAGCCGCCCATTTTTTGTTGAACAAAAATTGAAAAAAACAAGTTTTCCTACTTTCTTCGCTTCCAGTTTTTGTTTTTATTGTTCTAATTTTTTCTTCTTTATGATGGTAAAGCAACAAGACAAATTTTTTAAAAAATAATTATAAATTTTGTGTCTTTTTTTAAAAGCAAGAAATCAGAGAGGGCGGCAAAAAAATGGAGGATGGGGGGGGGGGGGAGGTAATTATTTTTTGAGCTCTCTGCTGAAAATTATACACACATATAGATATAGACACATTTTCAGCAAGTCTACTACATTTTTTATTTTTTTTTCTTGTCTGAAAATTTGAAAAATCGCTATTCTCCCTTCGCACCGCTTCGTCATCATCAAAAATATTTTTTCTACTTCTTCCGTCCCACCCGATTTTTTCAATGATGATGATGATGAAGCGGGTTCTAAAGCAAATAAAAAAAGAAGGGTTTTTTTCTTTCCTTTCATTTTTATATGTAGGAAAAATAAGGAGGGAGGGAAGATGGTTGGGTGGTTGGTTGGATGGTGGTTCGTCGTCCTTTCTGAATAGATGTCAATTCTTAAAAATTTTTGATGACATGTTCCTTTTCTTATGGGTGGAAAAACAAAAAGAAGAAGAAAAACGAAAAAATGCATTTTCCGGCTCTTTTTTTAGACGTGATACGACAGAGAGGGGAAAACATTTACACGTTTTTTTTCCTGCTGGAATTGACATTTCTTAAATTATCATTGTTTGCTTCTTCCTGCCTGCTGCTTTTTTTTCAACTTTAAATATCCTGACAGGGTGTGGAAAAGGGAGGGGGAGGGCGGGTTTTGAGCATCAATTTTTCTCCTCCTCCTCCCCCCCCCCCTTTATTCCTCCTTTTTACTTCCAACCAATAAATCTGTAATTTCCTGGCGTTTCTTTCCTTTTTTTTTTTTTTGGTTTTTTTTGATTTATATCCAGATATTATTCAAGTTGAAATATATTTATAGACATTTTTCAAAAATAAATTAGTTCGTGTCTTAAAAGGACAAAAAACAATGTATTTATTCTATTTTTTGATACATTTTACTCCATGCCTTTTTTGAATTTTTCCAAATAAAAAAAAAAGAAGAAAAAAACATGATTTGAATATATATTTTTCATTTTTTTCTTTCTCTCCCTCCATCCCCCTCCTCCTCCTCCTCCTCTCCCTTTCTTTTTTTCTAAGTTTTTTCTTGTTTTTGACATTTTCTCCTCTTTTCTTTTCAATTATAACTTTTAGCACATTTTTAGACTTTTTTCAACTTATTCCTTCTCATTTTTTTTCAAATAAGTGAGGAAAATTGAAAAGAAATGTTTTTTTTTTTGAAATTATGTGGGGAATTTTATCTTCTTCTCTTTTAACAAATTTCAAATTTTGCCCATTTTTTGTTTCTGTCTTCCTGTTTGCCTGAGTCTCTTTTTTTTTCTCTCTGTTTTTTTGATTAAATCATTTTCAGCTTCATGGGTACACAAACTTTTGAATCAATGTATGCTTCTCAGGAAATGCAAGAAAGTGATTATATCAAAGTTTCAAAACTTGAAGGTGAGAATCGTAGAAACACATTTTTTTGTGGCCAGGTTTAGGTTTAGTAGTTTGAATCATTGATAGTGATCTCGGTTCTATAAGTTTAATTTTAGCTTTGAGCCATGTTTTTGTTTCAGCTGATGTGAACTTTGCAAAAGGTATAATGACATTTGTATATTTGACAGTTTTCATTCTTGGTGTTCCCGGAAATGTTTGGATCATTTTTAAGCTTCTTCGTTCGAAGTATGTTGACGTTTTGTTTCTTTTTTTTTCTCTTGGAAACAAAACTTTTCAGTCTTTTTGCATCAATCAATCTTCAAATGACAGTTTCACAAAGATCAAGAATCTACATTTTCGCTCTTGCCTGTTCTGATCTTCTGTTGCTTCTGACTCTTCCACCCACCGCCAGTTATAATTATCATGGCGCATGGGTTTTTGGGGAAATTGTAGGTTTTTTTTGGTTTTAGAGCTGATCTTTGATGTGTCAAACACTTTGTTTTGAAAAAATGAAAGCGATGGAACCCGAACTCCTGACCTCATTACCGTTAATCAATCATTTGAACCATTCCGTAATACTGTAAAGATCTCATTTGAATAATTTTAGCCATGCTATGTTGTTCGAACTTTTGAAATGTTCGCCAAACTCTTCTCAGTCACACTTCTCACTGTAATGAGCTTGGAACGATATATTGTTGTCTGTACAAGGTGTGATCTTTAAGAAAATATTTTCAGAAAAAAAGAAAAGAAAAAACGATTTTCAGATTTTTCTACAGCTTTCGACCGGTCTATCGGTTTTGGCTTGCTTTAATGCCCGTTCTATTGTTGACAATATTTTTCGTCATCGGCCCAACACTTTTTCATCTATATTATCTGAAGCATCTGACTGTCGCCGACTTGCTCGATACGAATGATTATCGAAAAAGTGAGCCGGCGTTGACCGAAGTTTGGCTGTGTCTGCCAACGATGACAAACTTCGCATTCAACGCTTTTGCTCAATACACATTTGTCGCCGGCTTTATCGTTCCATTCATCGTCATGACTACTTGTTATATTTTGCTGGTTCGTCATCTCAGATTAAAATACCAAAAAAGACAAGGTAACAGGAAAAAGAAAACAAAATGGCTAAATCCCTTTCCTCTCCCCTCCCCCCCCCCCCCCCCCACCCCCTTTCAAAAAATACCGCAATGCAACGCTACGCTTCAACATCACCGGCGTCTTTATATCTCTATCCATTCTCTCAAACATTCATTCGCTTTCAAAAATTATTTTCAGCTAATTTACCATCAACAAGCTCGTCAAAAAATCGATCACCTCGCTACATGTGTGAAGTTCGAAGATCCATATGGCGAATTGCTGTCTATCATTTTTTGTGCTGGGCACCGTTTTGGGCGTTCACAATGACACCACATTATATGGATACATTTTTTAAGCCGGGATATCAATTTTTTGGTGGCATCGACTCAGTGACGTAGGGTTTTATTTGCACTAGAAACGCGTCAAAAATTGACGTTTACTGGTGCGTTTTTGTTGCATATCATTACATTGTATTGATTTCCAGATTTGCTTATGCTCGACTCGTCTTCAATTGTTTACCATATATCAATGCAGCTGGTAAGAAAAAATCTCGGAAACTTGAAATAAAAAATAATTGTTTTTAAGGAAATTGGGTTCTTTACGCATTTCTCAATTACGATGTTCGAAAATATATTTACAAGGCCCCTCAAAAAAGATCAAAAACCAGTTCAAGATTTCAGCCGGTTGCCACGTCATCAGTATGACATTTTGTTGTTTCTATTTTGAACTCTCTCCGCTCCCAAAATTATTGACGGGATAAAATTTTTTTTTGGGTGAACTTTTAGTTGTTAAAAAAGTAGAAAAAAAATTTCTGTCAATTTTTATTTTTTTTGCAATTTTTTTTTGGAAAAAAAAAAAAAGAAAAAAGAAAGAAATGCGCATATCGGTCGATAATCGATTGATGTTGATAATCTGTGATCACAACATGACCATATCATCGCTATCTCGACGATGAAATTCCGATTCTTCAGCAGCCAATTGTCGAACGCGTTCCGATGTCGAAGCAGCAATTCCAGACGGGCTGCTGATATCGGATTGATTAGTGTCATGTGGCAAAAATTTTGGTAGGCAAATGAGGCGACGAATGAGAAACGTGACGGCGGGAAGAAGAAGACACGTCGGCAAAACTATTACCATTATGACTATCTGAAAGTCTTCCTCTTCTTAAATGTTTTATTGGCTTTTTTTCCAATGACATTGTAGTGAAATTTGGTTGAAGGTTACCTGGGTTCAAACCTCGAGGTCAAGAGTTCAATTCTTTTCCTCGTCAACCGGTTTTTTGTGTTTTTTTAAGTCACAAAAGCTAGAATTTTTTCGGGTTTTAGCTGTTTTGTTACCTGAAGCCTGAGGGAAATCTGGAAACATGTGAAAAAAGAAATTCAAAAAATCACCCAAACCCGAAGATGAAAGCAACATTCCTTGTTCAAATGTCCACAACATTTGTAAAATGAGAGCAGAGTTTCTTCTAAAAATGATGCACAAATTCAATTCTTTTTTTTTATTTTGCCTTCTCTCTCTCTCTCTCTCTCTCTCTCTCTCTCTCTTTCTCTCTCTCTCTCTTTCTCTCTTTCTCTCTCTCTCTCTTTCTCTCTCTCTCTCTCTCTCTCTCTTTCTCTCTCTCTCTCTTTCTCTCTCTCATTTCTCATACCTGGACACTGATTGCCAACCTGACTTGTCGGACACCAAATCGCATCAATCAACACATTTTCGATTGTCGTTGGTGTCGTCTGAAAATTGTCGCGGCGGAACTACATACTTTGATGATGGAAGCCGCAAAATCTCGAATTCAGAATACCTGCGATGTTGTCACCTCATCGTCGGAAATGACCATGTTGATGAGAATCGTTGCGAGGCAGGTTTTCAATGGCATCTCACTTTTTTTATCATTTGCACTCGCAACCAATCGATTCTCACGCCAAATTCTTCTTCTTTTTTTGTTTCCTCTTTGTCTTCAACATTTTCGCCGTCAAAATTTCAGCCAATTTGAGCACATAGAAAATGGGCGCGGCCTTAGGTTTAACATACCCTTGTGGGCAAATTTTCGAAATTGTACTATTTAAACTGGTCAAAAAATTGTATTCCGAAAAAAAACTTTATCGAGATCGAATAATAAAAACAATTATTTTTAAAAACTAGAAAACTTGAGTGAGTTTTTCCAACAAAAAAATTAAGATAATGAGCAAGAGAAGAACCGCAACACATACGTGCCGCATTGTTATTGTCTGTATCTCTTTATCTCTAAAGTTTTAAATTCAAATCGATTTCAAGATTTAACAATCATCAAACATATACACAAATCAAAGAAGGGGAATGTGAATGAAGTACGGATGGTTATCGAGCAGAAAATAAAGTTAAAAAAAAAACAAATTTTTTTTAAATCCCTCAATTGAAATTCTACATTGGTCTGAAGGCATAACACGTGACGTCATCATTGGCAGTCTGACAATACGTTTCAGTGTAGGCGACGTATGAAAAATCGCCACGAGCACAAATAACCTAAAAAGTTTGAGACTGCTATGTACGGTGGGTACAGTAACCCTGTGACTCACGTTTATTTTGCCGAACAGTTTCTCCTCGGCTGCCTTTTGAATGGCTCGCTTCGAAATCGTTGGATCCGACGTCATATTCTGCAAACAAAAAAGTTTTCACTTCTTTTTCTTCTTCTTTTTTTTGGCTGTCATCATTGTTTGTTTTTCAAATTTCCATTTTAATTCGTGAAAATTTGAGAGGGAGAAAGTTTGTAATTCGCAAAACTTTCACCTTAAAAATGTTTTTCTTTAGCCTTCATCTATTTGAAAAAAAGGGAGAGAGAGAGAGAGAGAAAGAAAGAAACAAGACAATAAAAAAAAAACCTCTTCCATGACTCTTCTCAATTTTCTGCTGCTACACATTGGATCCTGCTCTTCCGCACTTTCAGCTGCAAACAATTTCGAGCCATGGTAACGATGACGAGCTCGATATTGGCACGGTGTTCCGCACCGACAGCAACAATCATTTGCCGGCTGATACGCGTATTGAGCAAACACCGGAGCCGGCGCATACGACTGACACGGGCTCATTGGCGGTGGCGGTGGCGGCGGACACATTGGTGGGGGTGGTGGTGGTGGAGGCGGTGGGCACGGTGGTGGCGGTGGGCAAAATTGTGGTGGACAAATTGGAGGCGGTGGACACGGTGGTGGAAGTGGTGCACACATTGGTGGCGGAGGCAACGGACATGGTGGCGGCGGTGGCGCCATACCGCAACATCCACCGAACGTTGCCGACGATTGTCGAATTATGGCGATGAGAAGAAGAAAAGACAAACGCATTTTTGTTGTTTTCTTTTTTGTCGCGTCACTTTTTGTCTGAAAAAACATTGACAGATTTTAAAGAGATTTTTGTTTGGATAGTCACAGTTGGAATAAGTGTTACAGTAAACTAAAAAAAATACTTTTTTTTTTTTTGAAATTTAGAAACAAAAAATATGAATTCATCGGTTTTCCAGTTCGTGAAGTGGAAAAAAAATTGAGAAAATTAAAAATCAAAGAAAAGAGAGAATAAAAAGGATTTCAAGGTCGAGAAAACTAAAAAAAAATTTTTGTTGAAGTAAAATTGATAAACTGCGTTTTGTTGCCCTTCATTTCTGCCATTTATACCATTTTTTATGCTTGATCATCCCCCGCCCATTCCATCAATTCTTCATCGACATGATTTTTTTTTTCGAGAACTCGTCAATGTTGTTGATGACCTCTGTGTGAAAGACGAAAACTGGTTTTTTAAAGCTTCATCACCTCTTTCTTCTTTTAGCTTCACTTATGTTTTTGAGGGTTGAATGATGAGTAATCGTGTTACGTAATTCCACCCTCCTCAATTCCCCTTTTTTCTATTACCTTCACCAACTTTTTTTTTGTTTAAAAAACGATAAGTATTAATTTCCATTGTTCGTTGTTTTTTTTTTTGAGAATTTATTGAATTCAAAATTTGAACAGATTTTTGGTTTTCGAAAAATTGAATAGACAAGGTCGCCGCAAAAGCTTGGTTATCTTTTTTTTTTGTTGTGTCACCACGCTTGATGTCTCATCATTTTTTTGTCAATTCTCAAGATGTTCTCAAATTAAAAAAAACGATCGAAATTTCAGAATGTTAAATTGATTGAATACTTTTAAAATGATCTACTACTTCAACACTGATACGGAACAAAATAAAGATGCAAGATATTTTTTTTAAACATATTAAAACGAGTTAAGAGAAATTACCTCATAAGATTTGTTTATGACTTTTTTCTCGAAACAATTCTAGGAAATTAACTGGTATTGATAAAATAGCCGGATTACAAAGTCTGCTCAGCATATTTTCTTTCAAACAAAACAATTATTTCTTTTGGAAAATCTCTTCCCTGTTTCAAATAAATTTTTATTATACGATTTTTTTTTGAAAACTATAACAAAACATTTATTTGTTTGTAACAAAAACAAGAAACCGGCAACAAAGCATTTACTTAGCTCTTTTGGCACGAATCTTGCGAAGGTAAAAATCGAGTTCTTTTCCTTCGAGGATGTATCCATTGGCTTGTCCGACTTGTCCTGGTGATGATGAAATGCGAGCTAGAAATACATGTTTAAAAATGATTTCTTTTATTTTGAAAAAATACCGAGAAGACGTCCAGTGTTAAATTGCTCAGTCAAGAGGTGATCAACAGCAGCCGTCTTTTGACGCTCGGTGTACTTCTTGAGAGTCTTGCGGGATCTAATATGAAAATTTTTATGAAAATTGACTATTTGTTTTACCTTTTCTTGTTTAAAACAGCTGAGTCTTCTTCTGAAAGCTTGGCGTTCTTCTTTCTGGCGAGTGGAAGAGCATAGTGAGCCTCATACCATTGACGGAATGGAGCGGCGTCAACAGTTACGATGGCTCCCTTCACAAGAGTTTTGGTACGGACCAATTCGTTGTTGGTAGCGTTGTACATGGTATCAACGATACGGGTTTTACGGGTAGTTTCTGAAAAAAAACTTGGTAATATAAAATTTAATATCAAAACATACGTTCCGAAGCCCATGAAAAGTTTCCAGCATCAAGGCGAAGCGCTCTGTACTTAAGATTTCCTCCGCGAGTACGGACAAGACGAACACGATGTTGTCCGATCTAAAATAATCGTTTCATCTCAGTTCGCTAAAAAACAGATATTACCTTGGTGTTGGCAGCTGGCCGACCAAGCTCGAACTTCCTCTTTTTGTGTGGAATTGGGCGAGTAGCCCCAGTCTTATAGCGCTTATGCCAAGAATCGCGCGAGATACCCATGCTGCAAAAAGAAGTTTAAAATCTCAAAAACGGAATTATTCAACGTTGGAATATTTTGAACAATCAAAGTTGTTCCTTCTCATGCTACCTATACAAAACAAACATATAAGTTTGAATACGAGTAAGATTTTTTTTAAATTTTCTATTACGAAAAATGTGTTTGTTCATGAAAAAATAAATTCGTTTTTTAAAATTAAACAAGTAATGAAACTAGATTATTATTATTATTAAACATTAAAATAATTTTTTTAATTTCTTAAAACTATTGAAACACATTAAAAATTTGAGGAAAAGTAGAGGAAAACGAAAAAAATAAGAATTGGGCCTAAATTTTTGTTCTCCACTGGAGCGCAGCAGCTACACAAGAATAAATCGTGACAAGACCCAGTGCAGAACAATTGTCACCCCCCTTTGGTTCGATTTAAAAAATTTCTTTCACGCGAAGAGAAAGAAAAATTTTTTTCGTGAAATATTTTGAATTTTTGAACATTTGAACAATAGAAAAAATTAGCAATTAAAATTGAGGAATTATAAAAACCCTAAATTGCGATTTTTCTTCCTCAATCAAATTTCATGCAAGAAATCAATACTATTTTTTGATTTTTCGAGTTATTTTCACTAATTTTGTTTTAATCAAAACTTTATTCTAAACGTATTATATTTAAAAACGATAAAAAGTTCAAGTTTAACGGCGATATGCGTTGTTTCTTTAAAAAGCAATAAAAATTGTATTTCCTCCAAACACACAAACGAATATTTTTTATATCAAATTTCATGTTTTGGAAAAAACATCCGTATATTTGAAAAAAATTATATTCTAGTTTTGTAGTTTATCAAAAATAATAATAATAATAATGCAGGAGTATAAGCGTTATTTTTAAAAATTTATTTGTTTTAGCTTGAAATTAAAATATTTGATCTTATTTTTTAAACTATTTTTTTTCGCGCGAAAGTTTTAAATGTCCGATTTATAAAAAAGGTTTCGTAGTCCATTTAATCAATATTTTTTTGAAATTTTAATATGATTTGATTATTGCAGACTTGTTCACTCTCTCGACAAAATTGGGAAAAATTTTATAAATTATATTCTGTAGACGATTTAATGGCTTCGAAAATGTCGAATGATGTGTTAAAGCTGACACAGGTATTACTATGAATTAAATTGATTACAATTTTACTTCTTTCAGGAAATCGAAAATCTTAAAGTTCTACTTGCCAAAGAGCGAAAAAACAATGCTGATGTCATAAGTTCGATTAGATCTGAAGTTGAGAAACAAGCAAAGTCGAACGCTAAAATTTTTGACGCAGTTTTAGGGCTTGAAGAAGAAAAAGCTAATTTAAGAAAAGCAGTTCACAAGTTAAAAGTTTATCACAAGAGTTAGTTTCTTTAAAACATAACATATTTGTAGCTTCGTAATGAAATGTTAACAAGAAAAGTGAACAAAATCAAGGAACGAGTGAAGAATACTCAAGCGAGTATTGACGATCTTGCTTCGGAAGACGAATTTGATCTGATTGATTACGATGATATTGGGCGTAACTTCATTGTTATTGGTGGAAAAAACGATCCTTTAGCTTTTGGATATTCGGCGAAATTCAAAGATGAAAATGGACTTGAGCATCAAAGTGCTGAAAGATATTTTTGGTTCTTGATGGCCAATCATTTTGATGATAAGTCGACGGCTGAAGCGATTCGATGTGCTGAAAGTTATCAAAAAGCAGAAGAGTTAAAAAATTCTATTGTTGGTTATGACGAGCAATCGTGGAATAATGTTAAATTGGATTTATATGTAAAAGCTCAACAAAGAAAATTTTTGCAATTAAGAATTCTTAGAAATACTTTAATTCTCACTGGCCAAACGTATTTAGCTGTGTCTCTTGACGACAAGGTTAGAGATTATCAATCAATTAGTAAAAGACCAATATATTTTCAGTTCTTCGGTACAGGTTGGCGGAAGCAACGTGAAGAAGCATGCAAACCATTAACATGGGATGGAGAAAATAATGGCGGGAAAGTTCTGATGCAATTGCGAAAAACGTACACCAAAACACATAACTGGCTTAGCGATGAAGAGAAAACGGTTAAAAATATATTCAAATTAATTTTTTTCTCTGGACAATGACATTTTCAGGAAGCTGAAATTCGTTTCCGCGAATTGAAGCATTTTGCATGGCGTCGTTTTCCAACATATGAAAAGGAAAAATCTTCAAATGGAGGTTTCAAAAATAGCGTGTCGGGTAAATGGCGCCGCGGACAATCAAGAGCTTAAATCGTATTATTGACGGGAATAATTTTAAACTTTTTAAACTGATTTTTTTTCCAAGTTGTTTAATTTAACAATTTCAAAAAAAAAACATTTCTTCCAATTTTCAAGCCAAGTGTTAAGTTTATTAAAATTATAATTTAACAAAAGATTTGATTCTTCTTCATTTGTTCGATAATAAATCGTCAATGCTGGTTTTCAATTAACAAAAAATAACGAAAGTTTATTTAAAATAAGTTTAACCAATTTCACCTGACTTTCTTTCACTGACTACTTTTACGCTTTAAGTTTTTCATTCACTTTTTCAAAAATGTTCGAACTTTGCGATCCTTTTGAAGACTTTGAGTACAATGTAGTTGGAAGTCGTGAGTTAATCGATTTAAAAATTGAAATTTTAAACTTTTGATTCAGATCGAAACGTTTTTATTTTTCTCGAAGCACTTTTGGTTTTAGCTTTAACAAGTTTAACTTTAATAGCTCAAAGTTCGCCAGTAAAAATGTTCTTATTAAATATTGGTAAAATTGCAAAAGGATTTATTTCCATTTATCAAAGACATTTTTAGTTCTTCTTTGTTGGCCTCTTGTTATTATCAGATGCTCGAAATCGGTTTTCACGCATTTTTTTCCCTATGAGGCATCGAAAAGCTCTACTTTTTTGTGTTTTTTATTGCGAACAGAAATCACATTGCAATACAATTTTGCAATTGCACATTTGTTAACAATTTCTTTATTTTTGATTTCAGTAAATCGTCAAAAATGTATCAACTTTTGTGTCGATTCTAAAATGAAGTTGGCTTAAATTTGTCCAAACATATTTTTTTTTCTATTTTTAAGGAAACATTTTCTGAAAATTGATGGATTTTCCCTTGTTTTCTCTACTATTTTGGTAAATTTAAATGAAATATTGGGATTTCTTATAATAATTTATGCATTTTTTACTATTTTTTTGTTTTATTTTTTATTTTTCTTAATACCGATGGTAGGATTAATAGAGAAGATTTCGGAGGTTGTTGAAAGTTTTTTCGAAATTTAGGTAACTGTGCGATGCCTTATTTATCAAAGGAAAAACGAAAAAAAAACGTATGAATTTATTTGGGTTTTTATATTGATTTGCCCATCAATGTTCTGCCATTTTTATCATACTGGTAATGCGAGAAAAAGTATTTAAAAACCATACATTTTTTTTAGTGGCGAGCATGTTTCTTTCTGCAATGGTGTTTTTTGAAGAATTTAATGGAAGCTTTCAAGTGGCATTTCGAACTTCGACTGCAACGTTAACACTTCGATTTTTGGTTCAAATAATAATTTCTTTTATTCCAATGTTTTTACTTCCACAAATTTTAAAACCAGTTGGGAAATTTTTGCAGATGTTTAGAACGAAACGTGTTCCGAGACAGATTTCTGTTCTGACAAATTAAATGTATTTATTGTTTTTAATAAAAAAGTGAATATTTTTCAATTTGAAATTTTTCAAGTTTTCCATCGACGTCTAAAAATTTAGCTCTTAAAAATTTAAAAAAAAACTATGTATGTGAAAAATAGATTTCTAATAATTGGAATCAATTTTTAGACATGACGTTAAATTTTTTCTATTTTAGGACAAAAGAATGTAATAAAAAGTGAACATTTCAAATATTAACAGTTCTCTAAAGCATTTAAATAAAAATATTATGCAATTTTTAAAGAAACTGAAAATACGTCAGCTGAACACTGACGCATTTCTCGACTGTCGCCGCCCTTTAGTAATGCACAACAACTATAACAGAAATTATGTCACTTTCGATATATTAAAATGCATTTTTTTAAATTATAAAATTCAATATAATCTAAATTTTAAAATTCTCTTCAGAAAAAAAATGATTAAAGAAGCTGTTGAAGTAAACAACGACGTTGTAAATGATGATTTAAACGAAAACGAGACTGAACAAGTATTTTGAAATAAAACTAACAAAAAACAAAGTAAAATTTAAAACATTCTTTTACAGAATTTTATCGAGGAAATTTACAGTCAACATGGAGGAGATCCGCGCAATCTCGATATTTCATAGTAAGAATTTTAGTTTAAAAAGAAATACAGAAAAGTTTAATTTAGCTGTGTTTTGATAAGTAATCTACCAACAGAATTTCTAGCCGATACATTTGATCAATTTGAAGAATTTATAAAGAATTTATTATCGGAGGAGCATAAATTAGACTCAAGTACTTTAAAACAAGTAAAATTATTTTTCAATAAAAATATTAATAAAATATTATAAAATTTAGGTGATTCGAATTCCAAAATTAGAAAGTAACGCTGCAGATCAGGTAAGAAATCAATATTTTGTTTTATTAGGTTTTAAATGTGTTCTAGAAGTGTTGTTTACGTAGGAAAATGTTTATGATAAATAATATTTCGTTTTTCGTCATCTCACCATCCTCTCAGTAAACTTAAAACATAGCTATAAGCTGACTTTAAAAAAAGCAGTAAAGCTTTGTTAGAAAAGTTTATCAGCGTGCTGTATCGCCTCCTCGAATTGCAGAATAAGGCGTTGCGTGCTCTACTGTGCTTCAACGAAAAAACGCACAAGCATCGTATGATGAGCCGAAAAAAGGACATTGAATCAACCGGCATGCAAATCGAAACGCTCGAACAGCTGCCGGCGGATATTTTAGAGATAAGCGATGAAGATTTGAGTGCACTTGAAGCCTCTGTGGATTTTGAAATGGCTGATGAGGTTGGAGAGGATGATTACGGCGACCGTGATGAACGTGATGAAGAACATGAAGAAGAACTTGATGATAATGACGCTAAAACTAACGGGAATGACGACGAAAATGTTGAGAAAGGTGGTTTTTTTGTTGCTAGACAACGATAGCGCCCAGAAACGGCCCTTTCTTAACATAAAATATCACATTTGATACAATGTTAAACGGTTTTTCTTTTCAACTTCAAAAATGAATATTTTTGAAAAACCGTACCCGTTCAAAAAGGCACATGTCCTAATTTCAATTCGAATGATCTGAAGAAAAGACATTCATTTATTTTTTATGTGGTTATGGATAAATCAAGAATTTTATGGAGAGTTATTACGAAACATAATTTTAAACAAATTGATAAGCAAAAAAAAATTTCTTCAACTCCAAAAACTAATTTTCTCATTCTTTGTCAGATGTTCAAAGTTCTTTTATAAAAAATAATTGTTCAGGAAAAAATGACGATAAAAAAGATGGAACACAAGAAAAAAAATTAAAAAAGAAAGTTTATGAAGATGAAGATGAAAAAGCGCCGTTTGAAGTCAGTTGGGATGGTGCTCCAGAATTTCAATGGAGAAGTAACAATTCGTTTTTGGAATATTCCCACATTTTTTTGTTCTAATTTTCAGTTTGTGACTTAGGAGTTGATGAGAAAAAATTGATAATTGAACATTTGTTGTGGGCGGATTTAAATAATGTTTTCATTTATCGATGTATTCAACGAGCCACATCAGTTGACGTATCGTTTCCAATGAGATTTTCATCTGATGCATCAAAACAGATGTTTGGGTATTTAACATTAAAAAATAAACTTAAAGTAATTGGTGTTTTGCAGAAAATTAACCTTAATTTTTCCTGGTTGGGTGTCGATCATGGAAGAAGCAATGAAGCATCTTGTATTTTTCAGAAGTGGTGATGGAAGAAGAATAAAAATTTTCTTGCCCCAAAGTAGGAATTCTACAATTTTCCCCTAATAAAAAATTCAAAAATGTTCTTACAGCCGGTACATCGTTGAAACGAAAAGAAGAATTTGAGAAACGTCTGGGACGATTAATCCAACCGACGCCAAGAATGAAAGAAATCGTCGTCAAAATTTTGCCAGCCGGATATGAGCCAACACTAGATGACGCGTGCTCGTGGTTTCCAAATCAATCGGTAATTGGTTGCGAGCTGGTCCATGATGAAATGGGAAATCCGGTTGCGGTAGTGAAAATTGAGACGGCCGAAGAAACTGTGGCCGCTCATGCTTCCAAATCGTTTGTAACAATCACCCAAGAAGTGATCGAAAAAGATAAAGATGGAAACGAAAAAGAAACGAAAAAAATAACAAATTGCAATGTTTTTTTGAGAGGAGGTAAGAAAAAGAAATGGGTAAATTAAGCAACTTATTTTGGAGTTTTTCAAAAAAAATTTTAATTTTTAGTTGCTTTTTAAATTCAGCAAAAAAAAACGTTTATATTTTTTTTTACATTTGTTCCCTTGAAAAATACAAATAATGATTTAGTAGATGGCGGTTAGTTATGAAATTAATTATGCTTGTTTGTTTGTTTTTTGTGGGTGGATAAGTTTTGTTTTTTGATGACGAGGGAAAGCGAAATAAAATGAGTTCATTAATATAGGAAATGTTTCAGTTGAGGCGCATTTTGGATCTCTTCTTACTTTTTATGATCAGAAAAAGAAAATGCAAGAGGAACGTGATGCAAAACGACGTGAAAATCGAAGTCAGTTTAAATCAAAAAAATTTAGAAAAAAACTTGTAGTTGTAGACGATGCACCGAAACGACCAGCTGGATCGTCTATTCGTGCAGCGCCAGCAACTAAACGAGGAAGACGATCACCGTTACCATCGAGGATTAATAGAGGTGGAAGAGGTGGAGGAAATGTTGGAAGAAAACGATCACCACCATCAACAAGACGAAGACCAATGAGAGGTGGAAGAGGACGTAAGAAAATTGGAAAAAATCGATTTTTTCATTCCCTTTTTCTAAGCTTCACAACGTGCCGCATCATCAACATCAGCAGCGCGCTCATCATATCGGTCAGACTCATCATATCTCGAAGGGCCGTCGATAAGAACCGTTGGGCGTAGTAATATGCTGGAAAGACGAGAAATGCCATTCAGCAGATATGGCTAGTGAGTTTGATAAATGATTAATGATTGGCTTAAAATTATTCACACGCACGCAATTTGAATATGCGATAAAAAGAAAAAATACGTGAGCAGAATTTTTAACCAGACCGGATATTTGCGATGTGAAAAAGAAAATGGCAAGTAGAAGGAGGAGGGGGGAAAGAGGAGGAAAGAAGATTAAGAAAATATGAATTTTAAAATTATTTAATAATTTAAAAACCACGCAAGACAAGATGGGGAAAATATTTTTAGTGTACCTCAGCAATTCAACGAGCGACCAACAGTAGATCCGTTTGGACGGCCAATGTATGGACAAAGTGGTGAGTTATCACAAAAAAAAAAGTTTTTTTTCATCATATCATTTAAAAACTTAGTTTTAATTTTTTAATCGCTTAAAATAATGTTTTTTTTGTTTCTGATAAAATAAAGTTGATGATGACACCTTTCTTATAGAAGATAAGGGAATTTTATTGCAGAAAGAAGAAATAGTTTACTTTTTTCCAGGTTACACGTCATCGCCATTCAATCGAGGAAATGAGCAAAGGGGTTACCAACCACAGTCCTATGAGTAAGTCTTTTGGTTTAATTGGAAAAAATAATTATAGAAAAAGAAGGTTTTTTTCAAATTAATTCAATCTTATTTTCAAGAATTTTTTGAATGAAATTTTATTTTGTCTTTTTTTTTCACTTAAGATGTTTCATTTTTCGCAACTTTCAATCAAATAGCATGTCTTCAACATTTCCTAATTAGAATAAGAAAATTGGACAAATTACGTGCAAAGTTGAACGTTTTGAACGTAAAAACGTAGGTGTAGGTGGAAAGGAGGCGGGCGAGAAAGAAAAAGGGGGAAAATGTTTGAAAAATTGAGTAAATAAAAAGAATTTTTGAGAGAAGAGAAAAGGGAGGAGCGTGAAAAGACTATGACGTCTTTATTTCGGATAGATACAAGACCTTTCATCATTTTTCATCTTTTTTTTCTTTCATTTTTCACATTTTAACCACGTTTTTCTTTCACATGTTTTTTGATTGATTAACAAACGATAAAAAATTTGACTCTTTTATAATTTTAGTTTTCGGTTGACATTTTCCGTTTTTTAAAATGTGATTGGGTTCTCAAATTATAGCTTAAAAACAAAATTTTTTCAATAAGATATATTCACAAAAAAAAATATAAAGAAAAAGAAAAATTGTAGTTCAGTAATTAAAACGAGATATTATGTAAAAATAGGAGAAAAAATGATTGATTGTTGAGTGTCTCTCGATCTCGATTGGTATTTCTTGACTCGTGGGACATGTTATTTTCCTTGTTATTCGTTACAGAAATTGCAGTTTGTAGTTAATGTGGGCTAAATTGAACCAGGAAACATTCTTTTTTTTTTGGTATTTGTTTTTCTTTTATTTCAACCTTTTTTCAACACGTGACGTTATCTTGTTGCAAGTTTAAGTAATTTTCAATAGTATATGTACGTGTTTGGGAAAAACAATGGTTTGTAGTTTTGAAAAAAGTTGAAACAAAAAAAATTTGTATCCCACGGTTTGGATCATTGAAAAAAAAAACATTTCGTATTTTATACTTCATAAATCGATAAAAATTGTGAATTGCCTCTATGAATAAAGTAAACCAGCTTTTGTGAAGAAAATAGAAAACGAATTGGAGGCTTTTTTTTGCAGTCGTCGCCGAGGATACTAAATACAATAGAACATCGTAAATTGAACAATGGTTTGGAAATTAATGAGGGATGATGGTATTCTGTTGAATTATTTTTAATATTCTTATTGATCTCTTTTAATACAAAAAACAATTATTTTGTTGAAATTGATAATTTGTGAAAACAAAAAATGATATTTTTCAATTAAGCAACGTCTAATTAAATTAATTTATTGATTTTTTTAAAATTTATCCATTATATTATTATTCTAAATAAATGGTAAATGTTGTTAGATGTTACTTGTTGATGCTTATCGGTGGATATTAACCGATCCGTATCTTACCTTTTTTCTTTCTTTTACTGTTTGCCGTTTATTGTTTTTTTTTTAATTTAGAAAAAAATATATAATTTGAAACTTATTTAGACCAAGTAGCTTGAAAAAGCGGTTTTGTGTGTAGCGATGGGTCACATTTCAGGAAGACAAACATGTCCAATGATAATTTTGATCAAGTTATTTTTGCAGGTTTATTAAATTCTTTTTTTTCCGTGTTGTTAAAATAATTATTAATAATTTTTAGATAGCCAGTGCGGTGTCTTCAGAATTGACAAGATCGATGAGCGTTTCATTCGAGTCGAATGGAATTCATAACTTGGAAGAATATGCTCGAGTCGATGTCAATGCGACGTTGAGATTTCCGAAAATTGCATTTGAACAAGATGACATTGAGCAATATTATTTGGATTTAAGGTAAAATTTAAAATAAAATTTAACTTTAGAAAACCAATTTTTTCAGATCTTTTCATCCAGAAACTGCGTCGGGTGAAGTGGGAAATACGCTGAAAAAAACTGATTTTCAAATGACCGGCAATTTTTATGAAAAAGAGGTCAGAAATTCAGAAAGAAAAACCAGCGAGCTTCATATTAAAAAATATGAAATATTTTTCCAGACAGTCATAACGGTTCACGGAAATTTGTTGGGAAAAACGGCAATAAAACTGCGACTTGTTCCAGCCGACGAATTTCAAGCGAGAAGCGAGAATGCTAAAAAAACGCGGAACGGAATGCAAATGTTGCCAGAAGATGTTGTTCGAGAGAAAGATGGATCATGGTTGGACGTTTGGGTCGTCAGATCAGCTGAATCGAGACGTTGGACAAAATATTTTGTGCTGTCAGTGGTGATTTTGATCTCACTTGCAAATATAATGATGGGTTGTGAAGTATGGATCAGTATAATTTTAAATTTTTAAAAAATTGAAACATTTCAGCTCGACATTGACGCCGTGTTTGCAACACTAAAAACGCCTGTTGCTCCAGCCATTGGTCTATTTGCGCAATTCATCATCATGCCAGTATTATCGTATCTCATCGCCTATGCAATTTTCATGCCACGCGGGCTGTACTCGATGGCTCTTGGTCTATTCGTGACGGGCTGCTCGCCAGGCGGTGGAGCGTCCAACTTTTGGACGTTGCTGCTCGATGGAAATTTGAACTTGTCGGTGACAATGACGTTTATCTCAACAATATGCTCGCTTGTCATGATGCCGACATGGATTTATTTTCTCGGGCATCCATTTTTGCAGGGATTCTCGTCAAATTCAATTATAAAAGTAAAAAAAAATATTTGTACAAGAAAAAAAAGTGTGGAGGAAAAAAAAGCTTTCAGGTTCCATATACGAAAATTGTTGGATCACTGGTGTCATTGATTATTCCATTATTGATTGGAATTGGAATAAAAAAATGTAAACCGTCATGGGCGGCAAACGCAAGACGTGTCATGCGGCCGTTTGTAATTTTTGTAATGATTTTTGTGGTCATCTTTGGCTCCCTCACCAATTTGTACATGTTCCGAATGATTACGATACCGGCATTGGTTGGAGGTCTAGCACTTCCATGGTGTGGCTTCATGTTCGGATGTTTCACGGCGTTATTGACGAAACGATCACCCGAAGATGTGACCGCAATTGCGATCGAAACTGGTATTCAGAATACAGGAATAGCAATTTTGCTGCTAAAGGCGTCATTCGGGCAGCCGGATGCGGATATTGGAGCGTTATTACCGGTAATTGTGGCAGCATTTACACCGGGACCGCTTTTGCTCGGAGCAGCAGTGCATTTGAGCTTTAAAGCGATGAGAAAAAGAAGAATGGTAAAGAGAAATAACATTTTAACAAAAAAAAAAAAAACAATATAAATCCAGGAGTCCATGAACATTGAAACCATTGAAAAGCAAGCGATCGAAATGATTAATGCATCGAATGAAATGAAAAAATCAAGGATGGTTGAAGAAACTATTCTGCCAACCGCAAATCAGAACCTTCTTCAGCAAAATGTGGCAAACGTTGAAATACAACAAGCTTAACTCATTTTTAGTAGAAATTTTTATTATAAAAAAACTCATTAGTGTTGTGAATTATTTTCATTTTAAGATATCGTTTTGTTTTATCGCGAATACCTCCTAGTCATTTAGGTAGTTTTTTTTAGAAAATTTTTTATTTTTTCCTTTTTTCACTCCATCGACTTTCTTTCTTTTTTCTCTCTTCAATTCTAATTATTATTGTAACACTTTTGGTGATAATCAACCGAAAATGAGAATTTTACAGGTAAAACAGTGTGGTCTAAAATGTCGTAGAAAAATGAGTTTTTTTTGTATTTCAAATGTTCGTTTATCGAATTTTTCAATGGCCGATCTCGATATTTTTGCTATGATTAAAGAAGAAAAACCCAATGAAAAGGATAAATGTCTTCGTTTTGTTGTAAATTTCGATTCTTTATCCATGTTGAAGTTTAAGATCTCAAAGAAAAAAAGAATAATTTACGATGGTCATAATTAAGAGGAGGCAAATAAGATAAAAAAAGGGAAGGGAACAAGGAAAATAGATCATTTTTGCAGATGATGTACATATTGACTTCGGATGGAAGGCAATACAGTGATATATGAATTTATTTTTTTTAATTCTAAAAGTACTGTAGAGACAAAATTGATGAGTCTAACGAAATTTTGACTTATAAGAATTGGAAAGATGTTCGATATTTTGAACTTCATTTAAATTTCACGCCAAGAAACTTACTGAATAGCGGTATTTTTGAAGCTTAATTTAATTACAAAAATAACGTTTTCTTATGGTGAAAAAAACTCTTAAAACTTGGAGTTTCGCTCCAAAAACATGTTGGAGTTTTATTGCCAATTTTTTTTTGTTTATTTATTACAATAAAGCGGAAAACGAATAATTTTTTTTAAATTGTGGAAACAAAACAAAAAGAGAAATTCCCAGGCTCAAATATCCTATAAAAAGCAAAGTGGTGAATTAAAGTTTATAACAGCGGCCAAAAAAAGAAGAAGAAAGACAACTCTTCGGCCATGAAACTCGTATTTTTTCATTCCTCTTGTGTCCCCCCCCCCCCCTCCTTGCCGCTTTTTTTCCAACATTGAAATAAATTTTGATTTTTCAAAGTTTCTATCGCGCTCTATCAAAGAAACTTTGAAGGAAGCCCCAATTGTTTAGCTGACGATATTTTCTTGTATTTGCTGCGAAGCAACTCTTTCCTTTTAGATTTGATGATAGTCAGATTGAGACTTTGTCGAATTCTTTCCTGGCGTCAAAAGAAACAACAAAAAAAAGACGGTTTTTTCGATCCTGCGCACACAAAAATTTTGTTGAAGATGATAAATGAAGATGTACATACATACCACGCTGTAGAAGTTTCTTCTTTTTTATTGGGGTACTAAGAGCACGTTTGGTTGTGCTCCTCTCTCAGCACCAAGTGTAAGTGTGAACGTAGAGAGAAAAGAGAACCACACGCACACAAAAGTTGACAAATAAATGGGCCGGGCGCGCTGGCGCCCGCGTACACAAATAATTTCGCCTTTTTTTCTCATTTGTTGCGGTTTTTCTCTTTTTTTTTCAACGAACCTAATTGCACTTTTATCGATTTTCACTTGATTTTTTCTCCCCCCCTCTCTCTCTCTCTCTCTCTCTCTCTCTCTCACCCTCATCACACCACTGATAGAGAACGGTGGAAGAGTGGAAGGCTTTCAAAAATGATTTGTAAGCGTTTTTTCCCCCAATTATAAACACTGCTGCAAACAAACAAACGGTGTTAATGTTGCGGAATTTTGCCCTTTCGCCCTCCCAATACCCACCTCCTCCTCTCCTCTTCTGTGTGCCTTTAAATGTGCACTTTAGTTGTGGGTGGTTGGTTGGTGATGGCGGCGGCGCGGCTGATTTTGTTTGCTTTTCTCCTTGGTTTGTCGTGTGTATTTATATATTCAAAAATGAACGACGAGCCTTCTTCTCTCTGTCTCTCTCTCTCTCTCTTTCGAGAATTTGAATTTTGATCTCAAACTATATATTTCTCATTTGCAAAGGTTGTTCCTCAACGATAATAAGGTTTTAAGGGTAGGAAATGGATAGGTTATTTTTTTATAATTATAGGTTTTGAATAATATTTTTGTGTCTAGTTTGAAGAGGGGGGGGGGAGGGGGGGAAAGAAGACAACAATTTTTATTATTTTCCAAATTTTTCTGGCTCGATGCCAAACAAAATTCCCCTCCAGCGTTGAGCTTTCTATTTCTTCCTCTCTCTCTCTCTCTCTCTCTCTCTTTCTCTCTCTCTCTCTCTCTCTCTCTCTCTCTTTCGTTCTCTTAAACTTTATATAAGAAATATTAAACAGCTGTTGTTGAACCATCGTCGGATGAGTTCTAGGCAGGTAAAAGCCAGAAATATTTGGATGGGATGTGTGTGTGGTGCAATTTGATACAATCATTGAACGCTTTTTATGTTTTCTGTTTTTTCCCTGTTATCTCTCTTTCTTTCTTATCTCTACCTCATTTCTCTTTGCATTGATTGTTTACAGGGTGCGGCATAATTACTGTCTTAACTTCAAATTGAAATATTTTCAGAATCCGAGTGTGATTTAAAACAAAACTCAAAAAACAACTTATTAGATATCTAATCAACACATTTAAGCTATTTCCCTTCGATTCTTCCTTTTTTTCTAGCTATAACACCACGAAGACGCTTCGGGTAAGAATCAATCACTGCTCTCTGGTAGTCATCGGACAAATTGTTCCATTCCTCAACAAGTGTTTTCTTCAAAGCTTCGACACTTGAATGGGGTGTTGCACAGATTTTCTCTTACAACTCTATAAATGAAATAGTCGAGTGGGTTGATATCGGGGGATGAAGCTGGCTATTCGTCCGCCTTGATGAAATCTGGCACTTGATCTTTGCGTCACTGCTGAGTGAATTTCGTTTTTTGAGCCGGAGCCCCATTCTGCTGAAACACCCCAATGGGTGTTTTTGAAGTGAGATTGGGTCTACTGCAGCAAACTTTTTCTGTTCTCGGGCACATTTTTAGCATCTTAAGGCTCCCGAAAATTCATTTAAAAAAATCGATAATAGGAGCACGGTGGATACTTGGTCTCGGCATTCATCTTAAAGTTTACAGATTGGCTTGAAAACTTGCAAAACAAATAAAACCAATGTGTTGATTTAAAAAAAATATAATATGCACTGTTAATGAACCATTGTTCGCTAGCTATGGCGCGAAAGTTTGAGGACAGTAATTATGCCCCACCCTGTACAATCAAGCGCTTCTTTTTGATTTTCGAATAAGCTTCGTTGATTTTCACAGCGTCATTTTATTTTAAAAAATTTTTAAAGTTTTTGATTTTCATCAGGTTTATTCTTTGAATTTTTTTTCTGCGGAACCTCTCTCTCTCTAATTTTTAGAGAAATTTTTTTTTTTTTTAATTTTTAGTTTAGATTTTCTTTCTTTCTATCAGGTAAAAGAAACTAAATTTCAAAAAAAAAAAGAGAGAGAGAGAAAAGTTTTTATCGATGATCCAAAAAATAACAGTTAAGGTCGATCGGTAAGCGTCACAAGATGGTAAACACTGTACCCCAAAAAATATATTTGACTGGCAGTAATTTGACCTTGGACCTCAATAAACCCTTTTCCTCCCTCCTCTCGTCCCCTTCCTGTTCTATATCATGTTAAATCCGATCGGATCATCAGAAGATCGAAAATATCGGTGCTCGCTTTGAAGGTTATCGAGCAACAACAACACAACAAAAAAAATAAGCTAGAAATTGTCTAAAAGTTTTCATGGAACCAGAATTGCACCTTTCCCTTCCCTTCTCCTCTTTGTCTTTTTTTCAATTCTAAGTTTGTAGTTCTACCGTAATTTTTATTTATTTGTTTTCAATTTCTTCCCGGTCTGAATTCTAGCAAAACTAGGTGAGGGGGGAGGCGATCAAAACGAAAAAAAAAGAAAAAAGATTTCCAAGAATTTTTGTTAGTCGTTCGCTCTTTGCGCTTTTTCTTTTTTCGAAAAACTATTTGAATATAAAGATGGAAAGAGAGAAGAGAGAGAGAGAGAGAGAAGACGCAGAAAACCGCGCAGACAGAGTTAGAATGGAATGTGCGTTCATTCAACAAGAATTCAATGGAGGAGGAGGGGAGAAGGAGGAGGTTGTGATGTGGTTTCGTCGTCAGAATTTACGGACGAAAATTTGTGGAGTGGAGAGAAAGAGAGAGAGAGAGAAATAAAGAGTGGGAGGCAGGTTGGCATCGAGCCAACAAAACGCCTCTTCTGTTTCTCTCTACTCTCTCTGATATACAACTCTTGAAAGATGGAAAAAGAGAGAGAGAGAGAAAGAAAGAGAATTGAGATGGCACGTGATGTGTCTATGTGTGTGGTCTATGTGACAAAGAAATGGGAGTATAACAAAAGAGTGTGGTCGATACGGAGAGCACTATACAATTGGGCAAGTGGCCAAAAAATTAAGGGCATGTTAGTTGTCGGCATCTCTTGTGTTTCTAACACTGTCTCGTCATATTTTTCACTGCGTCCTCTTTCTTTCTCTCTCCCTCTTCCCTGTTCTCACAGGGGAATAGCGAAACAAAATGGGAGGGGGGATAGCCGTTTTTTGCTATACCTCCCTCCCTCCCACCCCCTCATCTCTCTCTCTCTCTCTCTCGCTGTTTTTTTTGTTGTATTCAATATATACATAGTTGTTCTATATTTTCTTCTCCCCCTTTTTTTTTTTTAAATTTTTTCCTTCTGCTCTCCCTCCTTTTTTGATTCGTTTTTTTCTAGTTCTATCTCTCTCTCTCTCTCTCTCTCTCTCTTCACCCGCATACCGAAAGATGAGTGAGAGAGAGAGAGAGAGAGTAAGCTTTAAAGATTTTTCGTTTTTTTTTTGGCTCGTTGCCAACCCAACCTTTTTGAAAGTTCAAAAGCATTTTTCATCACTTTATTTTCTTAATTTCTCGCCCTCAATTCATCTTAAATCGTGGTTAAATTTGGCGGTTGTTGTGATATTTCGGTTGCTTTATTTAACTTAGTTTATTTTTTTTTCGAGTCGCTTTTTTTGTTGTTGTTTTTTTTACCAAAAAAATTATTTTGTAATATTTCGTCATTTTTTTTCTTCGTTAACTTTATTTTTTCCTCACATCATCATTGAACATGCTCTCATTCACATATTCTATTAAAAGAGAAAGAGAGAGAGAAAGAGAGAGAAGTCCTGTGAGAAATGAGTGTTGAAATGGAAATGCGCGAAAATGAAGATACACGTGATTCTTTTTTGTGTTTGAGTAAAGTGGAAAAAGAGAGTGGGGCATCGACATCGGCACCCTCTGATTTCACTGACCGACCCAAGTTCAACCGAACAAAATGAATATAAGGAGAAGAATAGAGGAAAAGAGAGAGAGAGAGAAAGAAAAGGAATCAGCTGATTTTTATTTTTTAGAGAGGTACAAAACGCGCGATTATTTATTTTTTATTTATTCTCTTTTTTCTTTTTTTTTTCCTATGAAAAGCGTTGTTTTCGTTTCTTCTCTTTCCTCCTTCTTCTTCTTCTTCTTCGTCTCTTTCTCGGTTTTTCGAGAAAAAAATGACATCATCAGACTTTTTTTCTTCAATTTCTTAAAAAATGTTTTTGTATTTTATTGTTTTTGAACTACTCTCGGAGTTTCTTCTTTTTTTTGGCTCGGGTTTGAATGACGTCATTTTAAGTGAAAACGCCTGCCTGTTGAACTTTTGTCCGAATACTTTTAAGCATTGATTTGCTGTTCTTAAAATTTTTTAAAATTTCTCTCGGAGTTTTGTGTTATATTTTGATGGTTTTTTGTTGGAAAATTTGGATACTTCATTTAAGTCACTTCAATATTGGTGGACTTCTCTCGGAGTATTTAAATAAATACTTTCTCAGAGTATTTTTTCCTTATCTCGATTTATTTTAAATACTCTCTTGATGTGTGTGTTTTTTTTCGCAAAGCATTATTCGGTTTTTTTCGGAATATTTTTATATGATTGGACTTCTCTCGGAGTGCTCTTTTAAATGTTAAACTTCCCCCAAAGCAGATTTTAAACTAAACTCTTTGAACAATTTTTCTTTCTCGCAGCTGGCTCGTTTCGGCTGACGTCATTTTCAGAGACTTGCAAATTGACACGAATTTATTGGTAATTTAATTAATTATTGCTAGTTGTACTACTCTCGGATTATCTTTAAGTAAGTTTTTAATTTCCCCCGGAAACTTTTAGATGCGAATCTTTATCTATGAGACATTAAAATAAACAGAGAAAGCATTTTGAAAAATGTTTGTTGAACTTTTCTCGGAGTAGCATTTTGAATTTCATTTTTTTAAAACTTTTACGATATAAAAATAACCAAAAAGGATAACTTTAAATTCATATGTGTTGAATTACTCTCGGATTAATCTTAAAACATTCTTGGACTTCACTCGGAGTTTGGTCGTATTAAGTTTTGCCAAAACAAAAAGGCATCGTTGGCATGAATCCAACGAGAGAAAATATTGCGCACGCGCGAGCAGATATAGATCAAAACACGAAATTGTGTGCTCATCAAGAAAACATGCGGCCGGTGAAAAAATGTTGATTAGGTTTTGAAAAAAAAACGAAGAAGAAGAAGAAAAGAAAGGAAAAGGCGATAGATATATTGTTGATAGTGTAAACGGAAGTAATTTTATTCATTCCCTCCCCCCTTTTTTGCAACGTTTATTTTTTTTCGGGAAGAAAAAATAAAAAGGAGAAGCTGTGTTCTTGTTGTTTTCCTCCCTAATTTTTTATTGATTTTTCATTATGAGGAGAAAAAGAATCTGATCTGATCTGATTCTATTCTATTTAGTTGGGTTTATATGTTGTGTAGTGTAGTCCCCGCCCCCCCCCCCTCCCCCCCGAATTTCTTTCTTTTTTTCTGTTGCTCAAAATATTGGCAGTGTCGCAGCGAAGACAAAAAATTAAAAAAAAAAGTCAGAATACAAGACATAAAGAGAGAGAGAGAGAGAAAGAAAGAGAGAGAGAGAAAGAAAATGATATCTTGCGATTGATAAGAGAAAAAAGGAAAATCGATATTGTTATCTGATATAAATGAGTACCAGCCTATCAAAAGAATAGGGGGGAAAATTAATGATTTTCTTCTTTTTCTTCTTCGTTTTTTCCTCAAACCCCCCCCCCCCCCTTTTTTTTTTTTTAATTTTGCTCTGCATGCTTCTCTTTCATTGTTTCTCCCTCTCCTCCTCTCCTTCTTTTTCCTATCCATCAATGTTCGATTTTTTTCGATTTTTTCGATTTCAACAAATTTCTAAAAAAAAAAAGTTTTGACACAAATTCTTGGTTTCATTGAAAATGATCAGTTTTGCAGTGACAACACAATTTTATTTAATCAGGAGAAAAAAAGTTTTCTTTTTCGGGCTGCTTGCTGGGAGAGAGAAAGCCCTAAGCATCTTTTTTTTCTCCCCCCCCCCCCCTCTTTTTTTTTTTGTTGAACCAATTGGTTCAGCACATGTGGTTGGTGGTTCATTTTCTTTCTTTCTCGTAATGTGAGTAATGGGCGGTCGATGAAGAGTTGTATAGCTTTTCTCTCTCTCTTTCTGGCTCAGTTTTTGACGATTTAAGTGGTTGAATGGTTGAAAAGTGTAAAATGGGAGTAAGAGAGAGAGAGAGAGAGAAGAAGCAAGCAGTGTTTTTTTTTTTTGCTTCTCTCTTTGCGCTGCTCCATAAAATTTGACACAAAGGAGCAAGCTAAGAAAAAAATTTTTTTTTGACAATTCTTCTGTGATAGAAATGCAATTTTTTTGCAAGACCTGGAAGAGAAATGAAAAGAAAAGGGCGGGGCGAAGAGATATTAAACTAACCGGATAATTACTTTCTTTCCTTTCTCTTCTTTTTTCTTCTAAATTTCAAGAATATTAGTTACGCGAACCACATGAAAAGAGATACGTGGACTACGTGGAATCAAATCATTCAACTACATATATCAGTTGCGCTGTTCCCGCAGAAGAAAGTTGGTTTTTTTTCTTTTTCTTTCTCTGTCTCTTTTCTCTTCTCTCTCTCTCTCTCTCTCTCTCTCTCTCTCTCTCTCTCTCTCTCTCTCTCTCTCTCTTAAGCTTTTTAGAGTTACCTGTACCACTTGAAGAAATGATTATGTTGATGCCGACGGATCAAATAAGTACTTTTTCCCTCCCCTCTTTCTTTAAACTTTCATCTCTCGTTTGAAAAATGTTAAAAGGTGACATTTTGTTGGTGAGGGTGAAGAGATAAACATAAAGAGAGAGAGAGAGAGAGAGAGAGAGAGAGAAAAGCGCGAGGCAAGGTTGGCCGTGTTCCAATAAATAAAAATTTGCACTTTTATATAGTATGTTTTCTCTCTCTCTTACTCTCTCTCTCTCTCTCTCTCCGTTTCTTTCTTTCTAAATGTTGCAAACTCTATTGAAGGGAGAGGAAAGGTGGTGGGAGCCCGCAAAAAAGTAATTTGTCTCGTATTCTCTTCCCTCTCTTCACCTCATTTTCCACATTTTTTTTCTATATTCTTTTTTTGTTTTCTTTCCGATTTCGTTCTTCATCGAATTCTCTCTGTCTTTTGTCTCTCTGATTTCAGTATCTGGGTTTTTTGTGCTTCTTTTCTGAAAATTATTTCTCTCTCTCTCTCTTTCGCTCATCTGATCATTTGCACTTGACATTTTTTTTGTTTTGGTTCGTCTAGACAAATTCGAAATTAGATTAATTCAGTCAGTATTGTATTCTGCCTCGTTTCGAGAAAAGGGCGGGAAAAGAAAATTGAAATGCAACGAAAAAAAGAAAAAAAGGGAGGGGGGGGGGGGGGAAGAAGAGAGAGAGAGAGAGAGGAATCGGGGGCGGGGCAGTGCGGGGAGGAAAAGAAGAAAAAGAGAACGAACGATGCCCGATAGAAATGTTGCTTCCGGTGCCTGATTCCAAAATTTCTTTCTCTCTCTCTCTCTCTCTCTCTCTCTCTTGCCGTCTGCAAAAAAAATAAATTTTTGAAATAGAAAAAAAATCTCTGGACAGTGAATGCGTATGCACTTCATCATCATCATCATTCGATTTCATTTTGCTCTTCTCCCATTTTTTGCTCCTCAAAAGAGAGAGAGAGAGAGAGAGAGAGAGAGAAATAAAAAAACAACTTTTTTTTATGCGGAAGAACTTTTAATCTTTTGCTCCAGGAACTGTTCTTTTCTTTACCTCCTTCCATGCCTCATTCTTTTGCCGTCTGCTCTTCGTCGTTTTCTTCTAACCCATCTTTTTTTTTTTGCACTTTGTTTCAATTTCAAATTTTTCAATGAAAAAGAGAGAAAGAGAGAATTGGAAAAGACTTATTCCTGGAATGATGATAAGGATCAAAAATCAAAACGAAACGCCGGGATCCCCCTGCCAGTTGGATGGTGTGACAGTCACTCGATCGACACCTTCCGTCTTTTTTAATTTCTTTTTCGCTTATCCTCTCTCTCTCTCTCTCTTTATCTTTTCATAAATCTATTATCAGTAATTTGTGTGATGAAGGAAGAATCAAAAGATCAAGATGTTTTTTTTGAATTTTTTTTCTGTTGAAATTCGATTCGAGTTCTTCTCGAATTCAAATTCTCACCCAAAAACCAACGGTTTTTGCAAATTCAGTCAATAATGATGGTGATAATGGTGTCATCATTGCGCGCCACTTAAAAATATTGTTGGTTTTTCTCGCCGAATTAAAACAGCCGCCGAAAAATGCGGTCGAAAATAAATCATCAAGTTGAAATTGAAACTTGATAACAAATCAATTTGTTGAAAATGCTGCAATCATCATGATTTGATAGAGAGAAAGAATGAAATAGAGGCAAAGAGAAAAAGAGAGAAAATGTTGATCAATGTTCGCATTTTTTCCATCTCCCATCATTCTGTTAAAATATTTTATCAAAAAGGAAGTACAAATTGAGAAGAAAAGGCCAACCCTTGCCTCCTCCTATTCCTCCTTCATTGTTTCTCCTTTTTAGGTTTTGATATTGAGATATAATTGATCATCTCTTTATCTCTCTCTCTCTCTCTCTCTCTCTCTATTTTTCTATCTCTCTTTCTCTCTCTCTCCTATTCAAATAAGTTGCAAATGTTTTAGTCGTTCCACCCCCGGCTTTTTCCTTTTTTTATCCCAAAAAAAATTGAAGGGGATCAATGGTGTCAGCTTTTATTGAACACAATTTACTCTCCCCTCTCTCACTCTGTTTCTCTCCATCTCTTTTTCAATTGGTTTGTTTCTGGGTGAAACGAAAAAAATGAGACAGAAATGTTGCATTTTATTGTCGTCGTCGTCGAGGAGCAACGACGACGATGATGAGGATGGTGATGATGATGATGATGCTCTGTCTCTGAGTACCAGTTAGAGCTATTACTCTTCCACTCCACTTTTCTTCCACCCACCCACCTCAGCCCTCTATCCTTTCTCTCTCTCTCTCTCTCTCTCTCTCTCTCTCTCTCTTTGCCAAAAAAAGAAAACATTTGAGAGAGAGCAGAAAGAAAAAGACGAAGAAAAAAGGGTTCAGCTGGGGCTTCTCTCTCTCCTTCTCTCTTTCTCTTCCTCTTTCTCAGTCTCTCTCTTTTTTTCGTCATTTGCAATGGTCCAATACTGGTTGCACTTTTAGCCTCTTTAGCAATGTTCTATGTATACATTTACAACACATATTGTTGATTAATTATTACCGGATTTTTATTGTCAACACTGTGTCTCTATTACAAATTTGACGCTTTTCATGTTTTTATATAATAATGGAGAAGGACGAGTTTGCTTGCTCTCAAATTCTGAAGCTCAAAACAAAAAGATGCAATGAGCAATTGAGCACGATTGCAGCGTGACAAAAATTTGAAATTTCTCACATTCAACCCTCGGCGACTTTCGATATCATTTTGCACTTTTCCTTCAATAGTCTAGTAAAATTTGAATTCGATAAGAAAATGGTTAGCAACAGTGTTGCTTAGTTTTCTCTAATTCTCTCTCTCTCTTTCTCTCTCTCTCTCTCTCTCTTTCATTTTATGACATGTGGGTAATTTTGTACTTTAAGCAAACGAGTGCCCAATATACTTGGTTAGATCAAATTTGTATCAACAATAGATCATTTCAAAACCGTTTTATTTTCAACTTCTTCTTTTTTCTTCTTTTTCTCTGCCTCTCTCTCTCTCTCTTTCTCTCTCTCCCTCTCTTGCTGTCACCAACCGTAGTTGTCGTCATTTTTCATGTGCGTGTTGCTTTTTATTCTTCCTTTCCTCTCTTTATGAATTTTTCGCTCCTCTGTTAGTCGTGTCGAGTTTTTTTGGTTCAGCAGCGCGCGCGCCCGCTCACTCGATCGCTGGCGCCCTGAAGAATGTTGCCGTTTTACGCGACGACACATCAGCCATCAACATTGAAACGTCGTTCGGTTTTTTGTGTGTGTGTGTGTGCGACGAATTCCTGAATGATAGGACGACAGTATTTTGAAAATGTAGCGAGAAGAGAGAGAAAGAGAGAGAGAGAGAAACGAGAAATTAGGAGCGGGAGGCGGGGGGGGGGGGTGAAACGATATGAGGAAGCAGAAAAAGGAAACGCAAACATTTCACACTTTTTATCAAGTTTTGATCTAAAATGACGACGACGACGATTTTTTTTTTCATATTTTTATGTCCTTCTCTTGAAATTCGTGATGACATAAATAAATTTTAAGCAAAAATATAAATTTTACGGCGATCAACCTCCCCCCTCCCCCTCTTTTTTTTCTATGCCGCCGCGTCGCTTCTTTTAATCATTTAATCATTTCTAGATTTTTATGCTCATCTTCTGATTTATCGTATCAATAAAAAATTATCAGAAAAAAAAATCAATTTTTCTCACTCTCTGTTGCAGCAACTTTTTTTGTGACGTTTTTGAAAATCATTGATATATTGCGATGCTTCTTCACTGAAAAAGCTGAAAGGTGAAGCACAACAAGGACGAAACAAATTTCAAAGTTGTTATTTTTTCTTTCTCAATTTTCATTATTACTGAAAAAGTGAGAGAGAGAAAGAGTAAAAGAAGAGGAAGAGAAAGAAAGAAAGAAAAAAAAAGATTCGTATCTGTTTTTATTATTCGATTAGAGGATTATTATTGATTTATTTGAAAAGTGAGTTTTTTAAAGTTGCTACCGTAAACTAAATTTAAAGGCACAATTAAATTTTACCTAGTATAAGTTTCTCTTACACTCGAACTCTGTACTATACTGTGCCAAGCTTTAATCAAAATTGCTGTTTTCTTGCCATTTTAATTTTTTTAAATTAATTCATTTATGGCAATAAAACTAATGAAAAATTTAGAATAAATAAAAAAAAATTAATATTCAAATAAATTGCGGTCTCACACTGAATCAAATTTAAATTTTAAAACTAAATTAACCGCCTCCTACAGTAAAACCATTCCCCCCACATGTTTTATTTGTGTATTTGTGTGTGCGTTTCTAGTCAAATGATGATTTTAAATCAATTGTTGCAGGTTTTATTTATCACGTGTACACACGTGATTATAAAATAAAAGTTGAAAATTGATGTTTGATAATTCTACTACTAGTTTTTCTACGAAATGAGAAGAAGAAGAAAAAAATTCGATTTTTTGTTTCATGTTTTTCCTTTCCTGCTTCTCCAACATACTTTGTTGGCTCCTGCTGACGTAAAGATAATTGTGTTTTACCAAAATGGCGCCTAGCTACATTTCTCCTTTTTTAAATGTGACATTTTTATAGCCTTTTTTTTTAAAGATTTCGTTGAAAACTGAGGCGAGTTTTACGGTCTTAAAGGTGCAAACATGTTACTATCAGTAAATTCGTTGCGAAACTCTTAAACATCTACTGTAGTAGCTTAAATGTCACGTGATAATTTTTCATTTTCAAATTGAAAAAACTTTGAACTATGCGTTTTCTTTTAATGTTTTTTTTTTAAAAATCGAAAATTTACAATTTTCGTATTAATTTTCAGGAATGACCTCATTTATGCGCACACTTTTTCCAAATAAGAGGCGTAAAACAGACTGTAAGTCATTTCGAGTTTCAGAATTAAACATTTTCTTTCGTTTTTCCAGCGATTACAACCAGTTTAATTGTTGAAAGTTCATCAGCATCAGCTGGGTCTCTATTTCCAACTTCTTCTTCATCAATCGCTCTATCAAGCATCATTAAAGAATCTAACAACGGTTCAACATCACCAACACCATCGACGTCAGCAATCGGGAATCATCGTCGTCAACACTCAACTGGAGGCGTCTCAATGACGTCGTCTTCGTCCACAAATTCAGGAGCTCATCATAATAATAAACTAGGGCTGCCACCACCGGGACCATCAAGAAATGGGACGAGAAGGAAAGAATCGAATAATAATCATAGTGGAGCTCCCAATTCTCCATCGTGTTCAATGCCTTTGAGTGATTTATGGTAAGAAATAATTTTGTTCTCTCAGTCGAATTCCAAATTATATTTTCAGTACTCAAAGCACTGTAACTCTTCGAAAAGAAGATTTAAGAATGATTTTGATTGAATCCGAGTCACGCGTTCTTTATGATACGCTAACTGTAATACCGCTGAAGAAAGACAGTACAGAAACATCTTCAAACGGAAAAAATGTCTCCAACTGTAAAGAATTTCAATTTTTAAGACGACGAAAAGATATCAGACACCTTTCACAATTGCTCTTTGGCGCTGTGCCAACAGCAAACGGCTCTGAGTCTTTCAAAATACACATTTTAGAGTATGAAATATTTTTACAATAGGAAGGGAGTTTTTTAATCAAACATTTTTTTCAGAGATGACGACAAAATTTTGGTGAGCAAAAGTTTTTTTGTGGCGCGACAAAATCAAAAAGAGATGGGATCGTCTGATTCCGATTCGCAAAGCACGTTGAAGTCCTTTGACGGTTGGCAGCCTCGAACACATTTCACAAGATCGACAACATCAACGCCAGAAACGTTTAATAGGGTTCAGTTTTTTTTCCTTTTTTTCTGAACATTTTCAAAATGTTTGAATCAACAATCAAACTCAATTTTTAATATTTATTTTTGTTATTTTATTTGCAGATTCGTCATATTTCTATAACACTCGGTGACGACGATGGAGATTTGAACTGTGGCGCTTCATCGTCATTGAACATACCGCGTGCTTTTTCACCACCACATCGATTGTCACGAAATCGTCGACGGCAAATGGCAGTAAAGACAAGTTTAAGTGAAACGAGTGAGTATTCATTTCGGCTGTATGTACAGGGAAAATGAAGTGATGTCATTTCGTTTTCTAGTTTGAATGTGTTTTTTAAATAAAAAAGATACTCACTGTCAGGGTTTTTCAATGTGAGTGAAAAAGTCACTGAGTCAGCTATTTTTGATTTCATTCTCAGTTTTTAACAATTCGTTCTTATTGACGAATTCCGAAGCGATGATTCATATTAAAATGTGCCGCCGATTTTGTTGTGAGAACACGAGAGGTCAGAGACAACAAAATAAAAATTGAGGGGGCAGTGTTTCATTTTCAAAAAAAAAACGTAAAATTCTTTGAATTGGTAATTGAAAATGTTTAATATTTAATATTTAAAAAAAACTCGCATTTTTTTCGTTTTGGAAAATGAATTGATTAGTAATTAAAAAAACATATGGAAAAGAATAAAAAGGATTTGTTTCCTTTTTACGGTTGCACTAATTCCGCGTCTAGACCACACAAGTTTTTGATAGACTTTAAAAAAAAAGCGAAAGGAATGTTGATTCAATTAAATCGGGGCAAACATTTAATTTAGTTCGTTTTTTTGTGGTTTTTGACCATTTGTTTGAAACTTTGAGAGAGGAAGAAAATAGAGGGAGAAATGAACTAAAAAAACAGACAAACAAATAAAAATCAAAAAAGTAAAATTTTTAGCGGCCTATGCAATACCATCAAGTCTTAAATCGCGATCACGTTTAAGTTCGATTGGATCCCAAACTGATGATGAGCAACACACAACTGTTGGTAGCCGGCACGTAGCACTGGGACTGCTGTTCCCAGCATCGCAACGATTCTTTTTGTTTCAGGTAAGAGACGAAAACGAGAAAGAGAGGAACATAAAAAAATTGAATAATAAAATTTATTAAACATTTTTCACACTTTCAGCACATGCCATTGATCGAAGCTGAAATGTCACGTTTCGAATCGCGTATTGCCACATGCGCCGGTCATCCGCCAACATTTTTGCACAACGTTTCGAGAGCATGGGACGAGCTTGCCGAAACAATTTGCACACTTCACAATGCTCCTCGTCTTCGCAATCCGGTATGGTTGACGTTGAACGAGCGACGAGAATGGGACAAATGTGTGGCTGTTCAATTTTGTCATCAACTTTCGTATCTTGTAAAAAAATATGATATTAAAGAGACAGGATAGTGAGTTTTGAAAAAATAAATTATACATGTATATTTTTTTCTTTAGTTTCATTTCAAATTTGGTGACAGCGATTTTAATGCATCACATGAGCTGGGTGGCCTCCGTCGCCTCACCACCAGTTCGTAACGATCCAAGACTGAGAGAGACAGTATCGATGAGAAATTCAATATTCGGAATGGTGAGAAATTGAAACTTTTTTTAAGCTCTGCATTTTACACTTATTCCTTTCTTCTTTTGCAGATTCCTAACGATGAAGCGCCATCTTTAGGCTACAACGCACACATGGCTCAATATTTGGAATTGTCAGGAAATTGTGGTCCTCATCGTTCGGCGAAAGCTGTTATTTGTGGTGACGACGTTGAACTGTTGACGACAATTTGTCAAGTCTTGTCGTTCTTCATACGTTGCTCTGCAATTCAGCACGTCGACGACGACAAATGCTGGGAACTACCGATTGAGCAGGCGTTCTCGCCTATCAATGTTTGCGCATCGTCAGAAGCGTCAGATTCGGCGGCCGCCAGTCCACCAGTAATTCATTTGGCGTTCAGTCCTGGCGATGAGGTGGAAGAGATTGAAATCGAAGTCGAAGATCATGATATTGAAGACGATTTATTGGCGTCAAGACGATCGCGAACAAAATCAAGAAAAATCCGAGCCAATCACAATAACAATAATTTTAATGAGCTGACATTAGTTGAATCGCCCACCAGTTCAATGGAATCATTGCCATCAGTAGTGGCAAGAACTGCGGTAATTAAAATATTCTTTAAAAAAGTCTTGTTATATTTTAAATATTTTATTTATTTTCAGATAGTCGTAGAAACTGACCAATCTTCCTCAATAACAATAATTGATCGGCTCGAATACCCGTGTTGTGGCAGTCACACCGACGATGAAGATGATGATCCAGCTGAGCTGTGGACACCTCGTCCATCATCGGATGGACTTGGACGTAGTCTTTTCGCCGGACCGTTAACAACTTACTGTCCACATTTTGTGGTTTCGGCGATATTGAAGAATCAGGTGAACATGCCGGATACGATATCGAAAATGTTTGACGAAGTTCGTTGTACCGATTCACCGTGCCATCGATCAGCCGCGGGTGCATCGATATCGAGCTCGCAATCGAGCTCATCTGTATGTTATGACGTTCAAATGCCAGAAAATGTTCTAATCATGGCTGATGTTACCGATTGGACAGTTAAAATAATCTCAAGTGAAGGATTCGACGAAGTAACGTCGCCATCCGAAGCTGTCGTATCGATGTTTGAACAATTTGTGGATTTGCATTCGGCGGCGCCAAAAAATCCCGAATTTTTAGTATCAGTAATTGAAGATTCGCTGGCGCACATTGTCGGAAAAAGTTTGACGCTAGTTGAGATGGTTGCAAGAGACGGAGCGGTAAGAAAACTGAAATTTTACATATAAATATGGTTTGGTTTTTGTTTTCAATAATTTCTTGTTTTTCAGACAACCGAACTGACACCAGAACGAGTAAAAACCATTGTTGGATGTGACCATTCGGATCTTCGACTCATCGTCAACGTAGCAGCCGTTTACTGGCCACCCGTATTATCGTCAGTATTTGGTTGAGCCAACCGAAAAAAATTGAATAAAACACTTCAGCACTATTTCCTTATTTTTTTCTGTACCGCCCTTTTTCTAATTTGTTTCAGAAAACACAGATTTTTATTTTAGTCTAACTTATTGTTGATTATTATGGGAGTTTTTAGTTTGATATGAGGGATATATATATATATATTTTATTTATATTTACAATTATATATATATATATATATATATATAATTTTATATAATTTTCTCTTAAGATTGTTCACTCAGCCTCTGTTTCATCCACTCTACCCGGTGTTTATTGGTTAAAAATGGAAAAAGTTGCTTTTTTTTGTTTGTGCTTGTGTGGGTTTTATTAATTTTTTTGGGTTTACGGTTCTACCGACCACTTTACTTCCAATGTTCCACCAGCCACTCTCGCCGTTTATTCGTTAATTTCTTTCATTAAAATTGGGTTGTGACAAAATCAAGAATGGTGCAAAGAGAAGGCGGTGTAAAATATTGAAAGTTGTACATAAAAAAAGAGGATTTGCCTTTGAGGAAAAGAGATTCTTGATTATTTTTTCATTTTTGTTTTGTTGGTCCCAGACCGTGTTGTACAGAGCTTTTACTTTTTCTTGTTATTTTTCCCCGTCAATTTCTTTCTCTGTCTCTTCTCCACTGTTTCTTTCCTCTTTTCAATCGCCCCCCCCTCCTTTCCTTCAACTTCCCCAATTTGATATTGCTCAAAATGTTGTTGTTTTGGTTTTGTTTTGCTCTTCTTTTTTTTGACGGATGTTTCCGCTGGATCCATGATGCCAAGTGTACTTTCAAACACTGAATTTTATCGGAGAAAATGATATCAATCAATATTATATGAATTGAAATAATTTTATATGTATGTATATACAAAAAAAGAAAAAATATATATACATATAGATTTGGTAACAATTGTATCGATTTTTCGATCGATCTGTACTATTTTTTGTTTCGAGGTATTTTCCTGCTTTCTTTGTATTTGTATTCGTTCTTCTTTTCTTTTTTTTATTTTATAGAAAATTAATAAATTTGTTCGAATAATAAAAAATTTATTGAAAAAATAACAAAAATTTTAAATCTGACCTTTTTTAACTCCTGAAATTTAAATGATGTAAACAAAGAAAAATTAATCAATTAAACCTACTGGATGGTCGAATATTTCCATTATAAGAGTTTGACAAACCATCAGGACTGAAAATGACTTCAGTAAAAGGCCTTTTTTTATTAGAGCCAGATTCCAATGATGGTGGAAGAAGACCTGTAAAAAATATTTTTTCTCGATAGGATGAAACTAAAACTTGAGCTTGAACGGATGTTGCCATTGTAGGCGTTTGACAAGCCGTCGGCACTGGAAATGATTTGTGTAAACGAAATTTGATCGGAGGAGCGTAGCTCTAAAAAGAAGCGAGTTTTTGGGGATTCGAAATTGGAAGATTAGTAAGGGAACGCCTTTCAAATGAGCCATCGGTTCTAAATTAACCGATAAATTTGGTTATGTGCTTTGAGGTTTTTTTTAAGAGGGCGAATTTGGGTATCAAATACTTGCCGTTAATTGAAAAACATCCAGAAAAAATAAGGAAGAAAATAAATAAGAAACGCATTGAAGACAATTTAGAAAAAAAACAATTTTTTTCAACATTTTTTTTGTGTATTGAAAATTTTTTGATAGAAAAAAAAACAAGTTTTTCTTTCAAAAAAATTTCAGAACTTCAAAACATGAAAAAATCTGATTAGATGTTTTTTTTCGTATTTACAAAAATCGTAACGAAAAATAACAATAGAAAACGAGAGTATTGAGATTGCAGAAAAAAATGTGTTTTTTTCTCGGTGGAGCGCACTTCTAACATGAAAGTGAACTTGTTCCATATTTTTCAAAAAAAATTAATATGTATACAAATAAATAATTGGCACACACACACAAATACCACAATAAAAGTTTTTTTTATAAAATTCCTCGAATACAATCTCGTCGAATTCGTTTCCGATTGAAATTGAACGTATTTTCTAGTGACGTTACTCGCTGTTTATAATACAACGTTGTGTGCTGAAAATTTGAGAAAAAAAACTTTCAAAAAATGTAGTTTGCAAAAATTTACAGAAAATGAGGTGATCATATGAGTCAGTTCCTCATCAATATTATTTACAATACTGGTGAGCCTGACTAATTGCTCATCAACTGACAATAACCCAATCTGGAATAAATGTTTGATTACTTTTTTCAAGAACAATGTAAATTGATATTTTTAAAAATTATATTTTGTGTTGCCGGGTTATTAATTTAACGCCAAGATCAATAACTTGTCGGGTAAAAAAAAGAAGAAAAAATACCATAGCTTCATCGTCGATATCGTCGTCAAATTCGCACATTTCGCCAAGTTCAGAAGTTTCCAACAGCCCACGTGAATGAAGCATGTGACGAGCTGAAAATTGTAAAAAAAACGTCAGAAAATTTATTTTTTAAATCGCACCATTTTTCAATAAAACTTCTCGATCTTCCGGATATTCTTGTAACAATCTGGCGACGTCGTCTTGATGCAAAACATAAATATCTGAATAACCAATCGAACGAAGCGAAACACTTCGACGATCACCAAGAAGATTTCCTTTGACATGAATAATTGACAATTCGCCAAACGTTGATCCTTCTCGAAGTTGTTCTAGTTCGGTTCCAGTGTCGTCGTCAATAACACTCAATGTTCCTTTTTTGACGATGAACATTTCCTAAAAGTCAACAAAAATTCAAGTTTTTTCCAGCCAGAATTCAAAACTTTATATTACTTTTGCTTTTTCATTTTTACGACAAAGATAATCATTAGGTGAGTAAACCTGTTGTTTTACCAGCAAAACAACTTCCTGTAAAAATCGCGGATCACAAGCGCCAAATAGTTGGACACGTTTTAGTGTGTCCAAATGAAGATTCGCAGCAATATTGGATTGAAAACGAGGTGGAAGAATTTCGAGAATTTCCTGCAATTGTTGTTTTAAATTTCAAAAATAAAAAAGAATTCAATCAGTCACGATGCGATTTGCAAGCGGTTTTCTGTTTTCTTTGCGCCTTGAAAACATGGGCGGTTTTTCGTTGGGACCTTTCATTTAAATTATGGTGAAAACGTGGTCAGTTTTGCAAACATCGCACACTTTTTTATATGATTTGTTCTAAATTAGGAAAAAAGAAAACCTTTTCATCAAAAAGCTGATTGTGTGTATTTAAATACATAAAACAACTGAGAACTCTCTCTTGAATATCCGCATGAACAGCTCGATATTTCATATAAAATTTGATTCCATCCATCATTTCACGAAAATCATAAACCGTTTGATTCATTTGTGTGACGACGTTACCAACACTTCCGATGATTGTGGCGAATACGAGAACTCCGATCAACGTGTCAATGACTTCAAGCATATTTTGTGGGGATGTTGATGGCCATGGCTGTTGTCCGCATGTTGTTATTGTGAGGGATGACCAATAAAGTGTCATGCTGTATTCTCGCGAAAAATTGCCCATTTCAAATTTTGTATGCTTATTTTCCCAGTAGCGGTACATTTCCTTAATTAAAATTCATGACACAGGCGTTGCGAATATATCGATAGAGCGAACTTTATCGACAATTTTGTAATAAAATAAAACTCTCTACAACTACCTGCATATATTTCGGTCGTTCATCATCTAAATCGAGCACACGATCTTCTTTTTCATCAAACCAACAGTCAGCATCAAAAAAAGCGCGACACGTCGGAAATCGAGGATCGAACACTTTGTAATAAGAAAAACCAAACGCGCTCGTGTCGTCTTCAGAAAGTCCTTCGAACAATGAGAAGAGAAAATAAACGCAGGCGTTCCAATGAAATAAAATGTAGCACGAAGTTGAAAGAAGCGCAATTTTCATTAAATGCGGAAAATTTGTTTCTTTTTGTGTCAAACCAATGAAATCAGCAAGACGGTAACCTAGGTATTTCCCATTGTTTTTTTTTTAAATTGCGAGCAGTAGTTTTCTCACATTTTAAGAGTCGAATCATTCGAACCAATGACAATGATGGATTGATAAACAATATAAAATCGAGAGGAATAAGACAAAGAATGTCGGGCATTGCTCGCCGTCTGAAAACCACAGAATTATTCAAACTTTTCGATGAACAAGGTAAAATGCTCACGTCTCAAAATAATGTCTGAATAATTTTCCAGTATTTTTTACTTCTTGTCCTTCGTGCATGAAAGCTGAAAACCCGAATACACGTGTTCCTTTCAAAAAAAAAAACTTAGTCTCGACTGCATTAAAATATCCAAAACAAAAAAAGCATCAAAAATTGAGTTGAGAGTAAGCCACTGGTGGAAAAATCCTAGGAAGACGTCGTGAAAAATAAAAATCACCATTGCCAACATATTGTACAGACATCCCAACGCAATAAGACATGTCCAATAATAATAAAAGGAAGATGTTTCAATTACATAAAAATATAATAATCGGCTGGAAAAAACGTGGAATTTCAATTGAGAATTTAAATACAAAAAAAAAATTGTTAATTGTTATGGTTTACGGTCTGTTGAAAGAGTGTGCAATTGTGTATTTCTTCATCGGTAAACACACTGAACTTTACGCGCAAATAATATTTTTTTTACAACCTTTTCGTTTGTTTAAACATAAAAGGCTTCTAATTTTCAAAATAAAAACTCACTGAAGCCAATCATTCAAAAATTCTTTTAGAATCATCATGCCAGTCGGCTGAATTCCATAACCGATAGCATCACGGTCATGATAAGCGTTATTGCCAAGAATTGCGTGCTCATCATTGTCGTCAGTCTCTTCAACAAAATTTGTTGTTGTCGCATCGCGATCTGGCTCTGATTCACGCTCATCGTGCTCCATTGCTGTCATCCAATTTCGGAGAAGCTGAAAAGTAAAAAATTTTTTTTATAAGTAAATAAATAAAAGAAATAAAAATATTGATAAAATGATAAAAATAATAAAAAAGATATTTAATACTGCCTACCCGGATAATCTACCTATTATGAGAAAATTTCTCATTTTCGTCTTTTCTTTGCTTCATTTTTTCCTTTATACAAACGGAAATGAGGAAAATGCAACATTATTCACAGAATTTTCCGAGAAATTTTTTTACTTTTTCTTTTTCAATTTTAGAATTAAAAAATTGAAAGTCTTTTTTTTTAAGTTCCTTATAAAATTTCAAGCTTCTCAAAGTATTTCTTTGAATTTCTTGAATAAAACGAAATGATTTTAATTTTTTTACACCCAAAAAAAAGAATTTTTTTGAATTTAATGTTTAAAACTTTTTTTTAACTAACCATGGCTGTTTTGACGACATCACTAAAGCTTCTTGTTGCATCATTTTTTGTCTCAAGAAAATGGGTTGTTGGTTTTTCGTTTCCTAAAAATCTAGCAAGTTTAAGACTTTCTTGTTTTCATCGAAAAGTTATAAAAATTGATTTTTTCTGATTTGAGTTTTTGAGGTGAAATTATTGATTTCGTAAAGTTAGGTTTTTTTTAAATGTAACATTCCTGATCGTGTTGCCATAGCTTCCGATCTTTTATTCAAATCCAAAACGCTTATTCGCTGATCTCCTTTCTAGAAATTATAAATGTCGGTTAAAAAAAATCGATAAACATGACGGCGCTCACCATTCGAGCTTCAGCCAACATTTGTGGCGTTCGATTGCGTACCGTCGCCCATTTCGACATCTGAATCACCGGTGCCACAATTGTTGACTCAGTCGTCGTTAACAATTGTGCCGGCATCATCACCTCCTCCTTCCGTTTTTCAACTTTCTTGGCGCTTTTGGCGCGTAAATATTGAAGGCTTCGGTCACGTCGACGATTTCGATGAGGATCGTTTGTCATCGGCGTCAAATGCATTCCCTCCCGACCGTCCCCAATGGTCGAATCGGAATAGAAGCCGCCACCAGCTCCATTATTCGTCGATGCGTCAAACGGAAAATTTGTGAACATTTTTAGCGACGACTCAGAAAAAGTTTGCGAAAATGAGTTGGTTGTAAATGTGCAAAAGAGAAGAATAGATAAAAATGGAGAAGGAAACCCGTCAATTTTGAATCACGAGATGTCATGACAACCGATAAGAACAAAAAAAAGAAGAAAAAATTCGGAAATTTATCGCGCTCGTCGCTAAAGACGAAATTAAATTTCAGTACGAGCATCATTATCTCGGTGATCACATTTCTAAAAATATTGATTTTTTCTTTAAAAAAACATACAAAAAAGTTCCTCTCAACTAAAATAGTATTGTTGAAGAAGGAAGTGGTTGTTGAGTGTGAGAATTAGAAGAAGTTTTTTTGTTGTTTTTTCTAACGTAAGTTGAATTCCCGTGGCGGCCATTTTTTTTTTCTTATTTTCTTGTTCGTAGAATATTGAGACTTTGAAGCTTGGAAAGTGTTAAAATTTAAAGTTGTTCTTTTGAATCAATTTTTATGCTTATAAAATTTTTTTTCAGAATTTTTTTTCACTTTTTTTTTCATAAAAAATAAGTGCTCACACGACAAACTAACGGAAATTCATTAAAACTCGATAAAAATTCAACGACCTCTTTTCCTTTCCTTCTTTATGAAGCGGGGTTTGTTGGGTTTGCCGTTTTCAATAATATTCACAATATTTTTAACCCAAAAAGTTTGTACATATAAAATACATATGTACTCTTATTTTCCTGCAGCTTCTTCCCTTTTTCTTCGTCTTCAGCTTCTTCGTCTTCATTCACGCACCACTTGTTTCTTCATCATCATACAAATTTTCCTTCTCCATTTTTCTTTATTCACAATATTGTGTTCATTTTTGTTGGTGAACAAAATTTGAGTGAAAAACAACGTTTTTTTTTGTTAACGTCAGACTGCAAAAATTTACCGTATTGCGAGCAAATTGTAGTTGTTTTGTTATTTTCTATTTCTTTTCTTTCTTTTTTGGTTGATGACCCCGTTTTTTTCAAGTTACAGTACTTTATCGATTTTTATAAAATTTTAAAAGCAAACGATGAAACGTTGTTCTCCATTCCTCTTAGTTTTTCATCGTTGTAGAAACTGATGTTTATTGATTTATTCTTTTTTCGATACCTGCAATAGGGTTGAAAATTAAAGGGACATTGGTTTTTTATATTAAGCTATTGGACAAATTTGAAATTCTGAAACGTAACTGTACAATCTACCATAGCTCACAAATCCAAAACTGAAATGGTTGAGTTTCGAAGGCACATTACTTTTTCTCTTTTTTACATGATCTACTGTACCTCTCATAGATCTATAAAAAAGTTACAGTGAACATTTATTTTTATTTTGAAAAACAAATCCTAAAACTGTAGTCTCCATTAATTACCAGTTCTTTCATAGGGAAATAAAAAATTGTTTTTCACGGTCTCCCTCCCCCCCCTTTTCTTCCTTTCTTATTATTTTTTTATTTAAATTTGGAAACAACAAGAAAAAAGCGCGAAACAAAAAAGTGTTATAAAATGCAGTTTTAAATGAATATTTGAGACAATTTTTTTGCGCTTTTTCTTTCGGTCATGTGATCTTTCTTTTTTTTATTTCTCCACCCTCCTCTTCTCTTTTTTTCGAGACATACACACACGCACGAAAGAGCACTAATTGGATGTTTTATGTGCTCCCTCTCTCTCTCCCTCTCTTCCCTCTCTCTCTCTCTCTCCGGTCAAAAAATGAGCTCAATATTTATTTCCAGTTTGTCTCATTGTTTTTTTTTCATTTATTTCTTCTCCTTTCTACTTTTTGTCTACACTTCTCTGTCTCTTTGAACTTTTTTGTAGATTCTTGGAATTAATTGAGGATAACAATTCCTAGGAATTCAACAGTGCAACGAGCCAAAAAGAGGAGTGGCTTAATGAGCTATTCATTCATTTTTTTTTTGGTAGAAGCTAAATTTTTTTCTTTTAATCAAAAATTCGTTTGAAACTACAAAAATAATGAAAAAGGGGAGGAGTGGCTGTTGGTGCGGGAAAACACAAAAATGAAAAAAGAGAAGCTTGAGCTTCTTCTAAATGTTGAAGTTTTCTCATTTTCTTCTTGTTATGTTTATATATATTTTTTCTCTCTCCATTCTTTTTTTTCTTCCGCCACCTCATTGTTTTATTATTATTATTATCATTATTTTTGGTTCAGCTATTGCTGCATTTTTTTGCTGTTTGAAGAAAAAAAAACTACAATTTTCTAATATTTTTTATTTATTCACACATTTTTTTTATTTGAAATTATTTTGAGCTGAACAATTTTTTATTCGTCAACGACTTTTGTTGCTCTTAAGAAATAAAAAAAGGAGAGAAAAATAGAGAATTAGAGAACAATGTTTTTTTTTCCAACAATTTTCCACACAAAAAATATTCTAACATTTTCAATTGTTCTCTTCACACTTCCCCCCCCCCCCCCCCCTTCCCCGAAAATATTTAAAAAGAAAATCTCGAAAGATATTTATTTTTTATTTTTTCCTGCTTGCAGAGCACCGAAGGGAGCAACTCATTTTAAAAATCATCAGCTTTCTTATTTTTTCCGTTACGCATTTCTTCTTTTTCTTCTTTTTCTTCTTCTTCCGCCATTTGTTCGGGCGAAAGTGGGGTCTCGAAACGATATAAAAGAAAATTAACCTACAGTAATCCGGAGGAGATAAAATTTCATATATTCATATATATATACATATATATATATGTAGAAGTATATATATATGAATTTTTTTATTGTTCACAAATTAAACCCAAGGGGCTGATGGTTGGCGGAAGAAGAAAAATGGGAAGCTGGTGGGCATAACAATCAACCATTTCTCCCCGAATTCTATTTGGCAACCAACAAGCTTTCCCAATAGAATAGCAGAGAGAGAGAGAGAGAGGGGGGGGGAGAAAAAAGGGAGCAAAAAATGAAAGAATGAAAAAATGGAAAATAACAAAAGCAACCCAGGCCAGTATAGCACCATATAAGATATATAAGCTGTCATCTTGTCACACAATATATAAGCCAAATTCATCAAAATGACATGAAACACATAGAAAGAGAGAGAGAGAGAGAGAAAAGAGAGTTAGAGAGTTCGAGGAAATGTAACATTGTGCTACCCCGATTCCTCTTTTAACCAACTGGTGGTGGTGGTCTGCAGCAGAAAGCTTTTGACATAGCACAGAGCACGTCGTCGTCGTGTCATATTATTATTATTATTATTATTTTCATTATTTCCTCTCCTACTTCCCCTCCCCTCCCACCCTCTTCTTTTCCTTCCAACTTTCATTTTCCCGCTTTTTTTTTTTTCATTTTTTATGATTGTTATGAGTTACACAATTTTTATTATTTTCCGAAAATCGCCCGTCCTGCAATTAACTGGTACCATAACTTTTTTTATTGAAGTGGTTTTTGACATTTCGTTTTCCTTTCCGCGTTTGAGGGTTAAATTCCTTTTCCTTCACTCCCCCCCCCCCCATATATCTTTGCTCCACCAAATATGAGGCAATTTATAATTATCAACTGTGAGAATAAAAATTGAAGGCAATTGTAGCAATTTTTTTCGAGTTTTGTTTTGTGTTAAAAATTGTGGTGACTGAAAACAATTGTCGCCTCCATCGCATCATCATATTTATATATTTTTTTAAAAGAACGAGAAAGAGCTGAAAAATCAAGAAGAATCTCGAGACATTGGTTGGTTGGTGCTGAAGCTGACGATGATCTGTCATTGTCAATCATATTTTATTGTCATTCGGCGAAAATTCTTTGTCGATCGGATTTTTATGTTCAAAATTTTATTTGTTCTCCTTCCATCTCCTGTAAGAGCTTGAAAAAAAATCAGAAATTAATTCTTCTGAATGAGTTTTCATTATTAATGAAAAGAGAGATAAAGAGAGAGAGAGAGAGAGAGAGAGAGAGAGAGAGAGAGAGAGAGAGAGAGATAAAGAAAATCTCTCATTTTTATCACAGCAGAAAGTGAGAGAAAGAAAGAAAGAAAAAAAGAGTAATAGTTCAATAAAGAGGACTATGAAAAGAGCACGAGCACAAAGGGAAGGAAATAAAAAGACACAGGCATATGCTTTCATCGTAGCCTTAAGGCATCTTCCTATTCTTTCTCTTTCTTTATGTCTCTTTCTCTCCTGCTCTTACTGCTCTTGTTGTCGAAAAAAAACACGAAATAGTCGAGTGGGCGGAGCAACATCTTTTTATCCTACTTTTTGTTCGATCAGGAAAAGAGAGAGAGAGAAATAGAGAAATAGAGATATATGTACATATATATATATATATATATATATATATATATATAGAGAGAGAGAGAGAGAGAGAGAGAGAGAGAGAGAGAGAGAGAGAGAGAGAGAGAGAGAGTAAAGAAGAAGAAAACGAACCACGCCCACAAAATTGTGGAATTTCGGAATGTGGTATCGCGCGCGCCTATCGGTAAAAACTGGTTTTTATTTTTTCAGTCTGTGTCTATGTTTAGGTATTTCTCTCTTTCTCTCTCTCTCTCTTTCTCTCTTTCTCTCTCTATCTCTTTGTTCTGTTAACTTTTCACATTGTATCGCTTTTTTGTAGTTTCATTGAAAAGGACGAATCGGCGACAACACAAAAAATATTGATTGATTGAAATTATTTGTCTCTTCTCCTTGGTTTTTTCTCTTCCTCTCTTTTTCTAGGCTTCTTCTTCAAAAAAAAAATAATAATTGGACATCAACAAAAAATTCTATACACTTCTGAAGGTATTTTTCATAAATAATATTAGAGAATAATAGAAAACGAGAAAAAAAAAACTCCGAGCCATTTCGATTTCTTTATGTCTCCATCTCTCTTCAAAGTTAAAGCTTTTGACCAGATTATTGTTTATTGGTTATTTCGATGGAGGAAGAGAAAAACCTTTAAAAAAAGTAAATTTTACATATTTTCTCTCTCTATTTCTCTCTTTTCTATGCTTTTTCTCTATTCATTTCAACTTTTGCATCGTTACTCTGAATAATAGTGAAAAAAACCACAAATATTTTTCAGAAAAATGATGATAAGAAATCATTGGCGAACACTAGCAACAATTGTGATCATCAACATCATCATCGGCGCCAATCACACAGTATCAACAATGGTGTGTCCAATTCCATCATCATCATCGACAGCGCTAGGCGGAATGGCTCGAAACAAAACATGCCCCGACTTCAAGGCTCATCCAACGTTCATCTATTGCTGCACATCGAAATTGCCACCAACCAACATTCTGCTGAAAGAGAAACACGGAGTTTATTGTTGTCCGCTGGAAGGCTTCGAACGTGAAAAACAGGAGGCGGCAAACGCTGAGTTTCGGAATTTTATCAAAGAGTTTGTTGACTTTTTTTATTTTTTTGAAATTTCGAGAAACAAAAAAAATCCAATTAAAGCGGTGAAGCTTTTTGAAGGAGGGAATTTTTATGACCGCGCTGAGCATCATCATCATCATCATTTTCATCCTCATCGTCTGACAAAGCGACAAAAAAAAGTCATTTTATTAGCTCTCCTACCAATACCAGATGCTCTCACTCTCTTTCTCTTTCTCTCTCTCTCTCTCTCTCTCTCTCTCTCTCTCTCTATCTTTTTTATCTCCGCGATATGTACTTCACTCGGAGTTTTTTTTAACAACTTTACTGAATGCGATGAATAAATGATGAGGCACTAAACTTTTTTATTTATTTTCTTTTTCTTCTTGAATCTTGATTTCATCGAATCGTGAGAAAATTCGATTTTGGAGCATTTCCCTTTCTGCTTCTCTCTTTCTCTCTCTCTCTCTCTCTCTCTCTCTCTCTCTCTCTCTCTCTTTTTTTTTGCTCAATCAACATCTAAAATAAATTGTAGTTTGTACACGAGAAACTGACGAGGTGGGAAAACAAACAAATGAAAAAATAAAATTTTTTCTAATAATGGAGAAGAGCAAATATGAATCCATCATTGATTTTTTTTTTTTTTGAAAAAAAACAATTTTGTGTGGCGGAACATCCTCCCCTCTCCCGCTGTAACATCACACACAAAATCTCATTTCCGTCAATGGCGTTGTTGGACGGCGTTGACGCTTCGATTCGATTCGATTCGACAACGACGATGACGACAGCCAACGATTTTCTCTTCTCTCTTTCTCTTTCTCTTTCTCTATTTTATTCTGATAGCCCGAGGGAATAAGGGTGCCTATGTGTGAAATCTCGCTTTTTCTTCTTCTTCTTTTTCCTTTTCTTCCTTTTTTGTGACACGCTTGTGCGCGCCGAAACTGAAAAGAAGCAAAAAAAATTTGGGTTTTTGTTCTGCTAGAAAAATCCCCTAGGGAAGAAGCAAGTAAGAGAGAGAAAGAGAGAGAGAGAGAGAGAGAGAAGGGAAGGGAAATACTTTTCATCGTAGCACTTTTTGAAAATGACGAGGACACCAAAAGTATGGAAAATCATTTAGATGATGAAGAAGGAGAAGACTTAAAAAATTCCCAGTTCAGAGCTCAAGCCGGCTCGACTCGGCTCAGCTCATCTCAGCTCATTTCGATGATTATAATTAAATTGTTGAGTCGATTTTTAATTATTAGCAAATGCAAAATGGTTCTTGGGTGTGTGTGTGTGTGTGTGTGTGTGTGTGTGTGTGTGTGGCGCGAGGAAAATTTAATTACTGCAATTTTTAAAAAAATTCCCTCCCTTCCCCTTTCCCTGTCCTTTTTTCCTTTTTCTGTGGCTCTCATCAAAATGTGTGGGCTCAGCACCGAGCCCACGTCTTAGTTGGTGCTAATTAAATTGTGTTGGAAGCTGAACAAACTAGAGAAGAAGGGAGGAAGGGGAAATGAGCTTCTTCTTTCTTTCTTTTTTTTTCTTTTTCTTGTTTGTAGATATTGTAGGAAGGAAGGAGAGGAGGAATAAAATTGAGCTCTTTCTAAGAATAATTTGCAACTTCTCTGTGTGTGTGTCTCTCTCTCTCTCTCTCTCTCTCTCTCTGGAAATTCAGTAGAATCCAATTAGTTTCATGCTGGAAGAAAATTGAAACTTTGTACCTCGAATTTTTCTTAAAAAAATAAAACGAAAAATAGAAATCTGAAAAATGACGGCTCTGGAAAAAAAACAAAGCTTGACAAAATTTTTTCCTCTTTTCTTGTTTTTGTTAAAATGGTTGAAATTTGATCCGAAACACGAAAAAATGGAATAAAATGAAAAAGAGAGAAAAAGAGAGAGAGAGAGAGAGAGAAAGAAAAGATGTAATAATGTGACATTCAATTTAGGAAGATTGGAAAAAAAAATTTATGTCATGAGGGACCCTCTTTTTTTATCCCCCCCCCCCCCTCCTCCTATTCCCGATTGAATTCGAAAGCAAATAAAATACAAACGAAGCTGCTGACGTTTTGTTCGTCTCCGGAAAACCAGCAGCACGTCTTCTTTCGCTTCCCCCTCCCAAAATTTTTAGCTGATTCAGTTTTTTTTGTTGCCGCGCCATCATTTTGTTGCTTTTTTCTCTCTGATGAACTAAGAGAGAGAGAGAGAGAGAGAGAGAGAGAGAGAGAGAGATGAAAACGCGAACAAAGAGTGTGTTAGAAATTTCGGTGAAGAAGAAACGCAAAAAAAAACAATAAATAAATTGGAAAAAAATGAGACGCTAGAAATTTCATTGAAAATTTTTGAGAGGGAAAGAGAGAGAGAGAGAGAGAGAGAGAGAGAGAGAGAGAGAGAGAGAGAGGGAAAAGCTTAGAAGGGCACCAAAAAAATGGTTAAAATTCAATTATTTTGTTTTCTGGAAAAGAAAAGTTTAATTTTATCTAATTTACAGATATCTGGCTCTGATCATTTTCGGTGCTGTACTAGTAATTTCGCTAATAATCATTTTCATGGCAATTCTGTGCAAAAAAATACCCGGATGTCCGATGTATCCAAATATGAATCGTGAGTTTACGTTTTTTTAGACAGAGACAAATAATTGATCTTTTCAGTAATGTCACATCCAACAGATTCACCGTCGGCTATGTATCGACCGGTTGATACGATTCCACCGAAGATGTATGAAGGTAAAATCATGGTTTTATTAAAATTCAACAAATTTAAATTATTTAAACATTTTAAAAATAACCCAACTTTTAAGCCCCGCCCCCATACGAATGTTTCGTACCGCCGCCAACACATTCCACCACAATTGATCATAACGATTGGAATTGTATACTGGAGAACGAAGTGAATGGATCGAGAAGGACACCGCCACAAATATCATGATTGGATCCAAGAAATATGATTTTTTTTCAATATTAAAACAAATACGGTCGATAGCTTTTTTTATTGGGTCTTGCCACGATTCGAAGAATTGTTTTACGAAATGTAAATAGAAATTTTTTTTTCTTTTTTTTTTTTTTTTGTTTTCTTCTTAAACTCATCCCATCTCCACCTTCTTCTTCTTCCTCTTGCTGTGCGAACTTTTTTGACGGGTCTTTTTCAACACGACGAAGTTTTATGGTTTCTTTGTTCCAAGTTTTTACTAAAATTAACTCAAGATTATCTCAAAATTATGCGATGATTTTTAGAAATTTTAATTTTGTTATTAAAGACGATTTGGTTTGCATTTTGGTGAATCATCGTTTCTCGTGTGATATAAAATGTAAGTTAAAACAAAAAAAAATTAAATCGTAAGAATTTTTTCTCAAAATCTACTGAAATGTTTCGTTTTTAGCTTTTGCTTCATTTTTGCTTCTCTTTCTATTTTGCCTTATCGTTTTATGTTTCTATTTAAAATATTTTAATAAATTGTTTTTGCACTTCTCCTTCTTGAAGTTTATAAATGGGCGGGTTCTGCAAGTTGCGCACATTTTTATTTTTTGGTTTACAAAGCTTTTTCATATTCTTGTGCGCGTATAGTTCAAAAACTTTCAGATTATTTCAAGTGAAAAGTTCAAATGTGTAAAACATAAAAAATTGTGTAAAAGAGCGCGTTTTCAACATTTCATTAAAAAATTTTATTAAAAAAGTATTTCGAGATGAAAAAGAGAACCCGTATTATCAAATATTACAAGCAAAGATTGGTTGGAAAAGAAAAAACGAAAATGTTCATCATCTGGCACCTAGAATTCTATTAAACATCGACTTTCAGAGTTTTCAGAGACTGTTCGATGTTGTCGGAAGAGGTGCGTGCGTCATTTCAACTTCAATCTGAGCTGCATCTGATTCGTTTGTCGATTCGGGCGGCATCTGAAATAATTTTGAACGTCTTTAAAATCATGCTCAAAAAGTGCGAAATTCAAACCGCTATCGTCGTCACCCTTTGTGGCACCGGTGCTGCCAACTGTTCAACATTTCCGCTGTTCGTTTGAACCATCGCCCGAACCGCATCCTCATACGACGGTGGCGCGTCGAACTTGGGATCAAACGACGAACAAATATACATTGGTGGATAGTTGGCGGGACGTGGAGTGTCGGCTGGTGTGGCTAATGCCGACGCCGTTGAGAGGCGCATAATTGAAGGAGGATTGCGTTGCTGAAAATGAAATGAATGAGGATGAAGGATGATGGGGTTTTTGTTGAGAACATCAAACCTGAGTTCTTTGCCGTAGTCGAGCTGATCTTCGATTGTTGACCAACATACAAAATAATGTGATGACAACTGATACTATGGCAATTGCGGCAATTATTAAAACCTGCATTTTTCCAACAATTTTGAAATAAAAATTGATGAAATCCTCTCCCACCATTCCCCCCCCCCCCCAAAAAGCCGAAAAAATTCAAAAAAAATTGAGTAGCCGTCAGGAAATCTTTCCTTTTTTCCTATACTGGTATGAAAAAACTGGCGGTCGATGGGTTTAGTGGTGCGGTTCATTACTGTTTTCGCGAGAAATAAGCGTGGGTTCGATTCCTGCTCAGTCCACTTTACATTTAGATAATTGAACTGTTTTGCCCCTCGCTTACCGTCAATGCTCCATTCGGAATACCGCTTCGTGAAGATGTCATTCCTTCGTCATATTCGAGTGGCATTTCTGGAAAAAAGAAGAACAAAAAAATTTGAAAATTTGCCAAGAAATTAAAAATGATGACAAATTGTTAACACACAAAAATCTCGACTCGAATAAAAAAATCAACAAAACCAAGAGAAGAAATTGGAAAGGAAAAGTTGGGAGAAGAGAAAAGAGAGGCAGAGAAAGGGGACAAATAAAAAATGATTTCAGCTGGGTCGTCTGTCTCCCGAAAATTTTGGTTTCGAAAATCGAAAAATTCGATAAAATGAGTTTTTAAAAATAGACGCCCCTCCCCCCTCCCAATGCAAAAAAAAACATTTTTTTTCAAATATTTACCCACCCGTTTTTATTTCTGGAAAATGGTGTGAATAATTTGAGAAAAAAAAAACTCGTCTCCTCTTCTTCCTACAATGACAACGAAAAATGTTTTAATAATTCAAAAATATCGGGTTTCAGGCAACAACGACCAACAGGTAGAGGGAGGTGAGGGACCACCTTTTTTGTTTCGCAATAAATCGAGATCTCAGCTGAGCTCAAAGAAACCAAAAAAAAAAACGGTTGTTGCTCCGAAGAAGATCTTCAGGCTTCTTCTTGATAAACTGGAAATCCAAAAAAGTTGGCCAAAAAAGGAAAACAGAAAAAAAAAAGAGAAGGAAAATGCAATAAAAAGTTATTGAAAATATGAAAAGAAACGGAGGAGGAGGAATTGCATGAAAATATAAAACTGAATAGGTAAGAAATTGGAGCGAGGGGGAGGGGAGAGAAAGAAAAACAAGGAAAATGATAAAAGCATCGCGAATGAGTGTTGAGATTTGTGAGAGACGAGACAATGAGGCAAATTAAAGGATTACTGAAATTGAAGGGACAAAAGAAGTAATAAGATTAAAACAGATTTTGAAGAAGAATATTTTATTGACTAATTACCCGTCGGGTTGTGTTGGTGGGAAAAATTATTTGAATTCAATTAGAGCGTGGAAGTCTCGAATAAAACAAATCGGCGCCTGAACTGAATTTTCAAAAGAGAAAAGTTTGCCGCTACAAGTTGTCGAAATTTTTGTTTGCTCCCTCCCCTGCTACGAAGGGGAAAGGTGGAAGGAATCGAGAAAAGAAAAAAAAAACTGGTCCTCGAAACTAATTTTACATTTTCTCCTCCCGCTCCCCCCCCTTCCTATGCTCAACTATTTTTGTATTTTTTGCTTGAGAGCAACAAATTGTTACTCTCTCTCTCTCTCTCTCTCTCTCTCTCTTTTTTTTTTTTGTTTCGGCTGCTCCCGGTGATGAGAGAGCATCGATACAAGAATTCGAAATGTCAATATTGGTTTTTTGAGTTCAATTTTCAGCGATCTTTCAGAGCAAAAGTTTTTCTTCAAGTTTTTTTTTGCCGAGAACGGAATAGCGCTAAATTGTGCTCAAAAAAGTTCAGACATCAACTGAAAAACCGAAAGAAAATAATGAAAAGCTCTGATTTGCCACGTTATTACGTCGTCCACGATAACTACAATAAAAATGAAGTTGAGGAAGACTTTGGGACAAGGCGGAGGTCGGTGTGAGATTATCAAGGAGTGTATAATACAGTATCTGCTACTATTTGGATATCCATCCTTTCTCAGTAAAAAATAACAAAATATGATCTTCGAAATTATGAAAAAGTCCCGAGTGAGCAGAACAAAAAAAATGGAGGGGGAGGGGTGAAGTGAAATTTAGTTATTAGCAAACATGACAGGAAAACAAAACAAAACGCGTGCTGCTATAAATATTTTATCACTAGAATTTTAATATTGTTTTGTTGACTTAACACCACCCCGCCCTCCGCTCATTTTATTTCCTCCGTTCTTATCAAAAATCGTAGTGAAAAAAAAAAAGAAGAACGTCATCGTCAATTTTTTTTTTGTTGTAAAAAAAAAGAACCAGAAGAAGCAATTTTGATAAAAACAATAAGGAAATGTGAATTATTAAATTGAGGGAGAATTAGAAAAGAAGAAGAAGAAGCTGAAGGAAGGAAATGGAAGGGGTTTTCATTGAACTAAAAAATAAATCTGCGGATCGGATTACCACTTTTCCTTTTTTTTCAACTCAGACAGGTTCATATTTTATTTTTATTTCAAAAAAAAAAAGAGGGCCAAAATATGGTCTTCTTCCCCCTTTTGAAAAGCGGGGAGAGGGGGGGGGGAAGGAACACATGAAGAAGAAGTGCCCTTCCCCTTCTCTCCTTCCAATCTTTTTTCCTCCCGATTTTATATCGCCAAAATTATGGGGTTTGGTTTGGTTGTTGAGAATTTTAATTGATTTTTTCTTGTCTCTAACCGGTTCGGGTCGGGGCCACGAAAATCATTAAAGGGGAGTGTGTGAGGAATTTTTTTTTTTTTTTTGATAAAAAAATTTACATAAAAAGCACTTACCGTTCGCTTAAAATAGAAAATATAGACAAGAAGCTTCGGCACACACACACCACACACAAAAAAAAAGAAGAATATTTGGAAAACTGATGGTAAAGATGGCAAAAGAGCCCAGAGCCGAGAGACAGAGAGAGAGAGAGAGAAAAAAAACTTTCGAGTGCAGTCAGGATACAGTAAACTTTCAACTTTATCTTCTCTCAACTTTTCGTAGTAACAAAAAGAAGAAGAAGAAGGAGGGGAAAAAACGCGGGGCTACAAATGTTTGTGTGTGCTCTTTTTTTTCCAGCCTGCTCATTTCCTCTCGTTTCGATTTACTTTTTTTTTATTCAGCTCGCCCCCCAAGAACAAACATGACCCCTTCAACCTTTACTACATTTCTTTTCCTCCTGCTTTTTCCACACACACACACACACCTTTCTGCTGCTACAAACATAAATCGGCACACACAGAGAGCACACAGCACAGAAGGAAAGAAAAACCCCAACTACATAACTGCCACCATCTCTCGAATTTTTTTGTCGTCACAGTCGACGAAAAGTTAAAAATACAAAAAAAAATTTTTTTTAATGTTTTATTATTTATTGATTGAAATTAGATAAAATGGTTGACAGTAAACATGCATTAAATTGAATCCTAAAGCGTAAATAAACACAGGAAAAAACCATTCGATAAAAGCTCACAAAGAACGTCGTCCATTATCAAAAAGGATGCGTGGTGGAGCACTTTATAAAGTGTCGGTCGATGATTAAATTGATACAAAGTTTAAACCAAAAAATCGGTATTTCAGATTCTTCGTTTTTTGGCGCTAAAAAAATATTTGAGAAACGTTGAAATTTGATGGTGCGATGCGAAAACACTTTCAATTAACAAATTGAACAAACTGTCGATTCGACATTTGGTTCACTGACTGATAGGCCACTATCATTGCTGTTAACAGTTCGGAATCTCGTTTTGATTGATCGTAGTCGAGTCAACGCCTTTTTCGTTCGGCTTGGTTTGTTATCCAAAGCGTCGACGATCTGAAGCCACTTCAAGGTTTGGCCAGGATGAAGAAAGAGGGGGGGGGGGGGGGGGATCAAAAGAAAATTCGAAAAAAAAATGTGTTTTTTGTCAATCTTCCTCCCCCTTTAAGCGATTTGTCTGTTAAGGTTAATTAAGTTTTACAGTAAAGCGCCATTGTAACAATCAATACATGTATGTGTTTGTAACAAGGATTTTCTTTATTTGTTTGTCGTCAATTGTAATGTTTGTTGTTGACTCTAGCGGTTCAGTGTTTACAGAAACATAAAACGACGTTTTTTTTCGTCGAAAAAATGCCTGATTACCGATACAACTCTGTAGGCAGCCGCTGTAGCTTCCATCCATTCATCGGCGCCATCAGTTGAGTGTAATTCACGATAACCATCAATGCTCTCATGGGTGTCTGAAAATCGTGTGGAAGTTGCTGTCAACAACAAAGTTCAGCTGGATACCTTTTTCACGATCCACAATATCCCAAATACTGGCTTTTTCGTTTTTATCGAGAAAATGTGTGAGAATTTTACCAGACGGTAAATCGCGATAACCATTGGCTGTGAAGACAAAAACACTTTTCAGATGTTTTGTGACCATGCTGAAATTGATTTTCTCTAATTCTCTCTCTCTCTCTCTCTCTCTCTCTCTCTCGTCCCCTTTTTTCACCAACGTTCTAACCGCGTTGCTCACTAGAGCTTTTCCTGACGTGCTGTGTGAGCAAATGATTTTCGTGATGTTGACCGTGTTGCCGAGGACGCAGAATCTGAAAAAAAGCAATTTATTCAACATGGATGTGCTGATTGTTGCTTTGGTGTTTTTCGAAACCTTGGTTTTTGCTGACTCACAATTCCGGCGACGACCGGACCACAATGAACCCCGATGCGAATTCGAACCGATTGCTCAAGCTTCGGCACAATCACCTGCTTCGCTTCGAACAACAACCCGAGAGCCAAGTTCAGCGAGTCTTCGCAATGATATTGATTAGCGTTTGGCACACCACCAACAATAAGATAACTGTCCATTAATGAGAGAACCTTGTAGCCTTTATGGATTTCGATGATTCGATCAAATCGATGGAATAAATCGGTGACAATATCGATGATCTCTTTTGGTGAACAATTTACGCTGATCGTGAAAAATTCCGGAATATCGGTGAAGATCACCGAGCATTCGGTGAATTCTTCTGCAAAAAATTTGTGTTTTTTCAAGCAAGAAGAATCGAGTTTTTTTTTCGAAATCGTGACGAGACCACTAAACGTATTGAAACAAATGTTCCTTTAAAAAAATTGAAAAAAAAACACCAACGTGCTGGGACCGGTTTCGAGGCGCGCAATGCTTCGGCAATAACAGGGGGCACAAATTCAAAAAGAAGCCGATCCTTCTGAAGCTTCTTTATCTCCAGTTCTTCGGTCATTTTCTTCATCTTTCGTATCGTCTCCTCAAGCTTCTTGTTCAACTCCATCTGACAGATTCGCGACTGATTCAGCATGACGAGATCGCGAGTCGCGTCGTGCATTGGCATATCAGAAATATAAATTTTGAGATTGAGAAGGTCGCGAACCTAGAAAAAAAATTGGAGGGAGGAAATGAGAAAGACCAGCCAGGAGCAGAACGCCGATACCGTTGTGACATGTGGAGAGCAAAGGAAAATGATCGAGTTGCCGTCGTTGATCGGCATCATTTCGCCTTTGAGCACAAGCGGTTGGTGAAACGCCTCACTGCTTCTCTCGTCCACCTCATTCCGTTTGCTGTGATGTTTTAATTGGAAGATGAACAACGTGTTCAAGTATCCAAGAATATTCTTGTAGGTGAGTTGAAGATCGGTGGGTTGAACGAGCTGAAGGAGATCACTCACTTTTAATGTTTTTTTGTTTTCCAGCCCATATTCGCGAAGAATATAAGATCCTGCAAAAACATACTGTTTTCCTTTCTTAATTTACCTGAAATGGTAAAAAAAAAGAAAGAAGGAAAGTGCGCTCCAGTGTACTTTTCTTTTTTGAGTTAGTCCAGAGCTGAGCTTTTTAACTACGTGCGAAGTAATATCGCTGGTTTAATAATCCTAAACTATCAAAACTCGCTCTACGACAACATCGTTTATCAAAAAAAAATTTTCGTTGCCTCTTTATCCCTGACGTCAAGTTTTGTGACAGGAAGCGTTTCAGGTAAATAGGCACTTTTTGTTTTGAATCGACACCAAAATTTGTAAAAATGTGTGGGCGTAAAATAAGAGAGAGAGAGAGAGAGAGAGAAATAGAAGGAAAAACAACTTTTCCTTTTGACGTCAACCAAAATCGAAAAGTTTTATGATATGCGCATATAAAACGAATAACACGCAAAATTTTCTTCGCCTCAATTCTCAAAGCATCAAGCTTCATAAATATTGGAGAGAGATTCTCTCCCTCGCCCTCCCTTCTCTTATCATCACTTACCGAGATGCTCAATGACCATCTGTTTATTGAAGCAAACGTGATATGGAAACACTTTCTTAAAATCTCGAAGACTCACGGGCATTGTGGGTAACTGAAACAAGAAAAAAGTGGGGGTTAAAAGGGGGAGGGGGGAATGGGAGCCTAACCATATCATTTGCTGGAAGATACTCCAAATTGTTTGCAGTTCGAAATTTGTAAGCCAAACGTTTGCCTTTTCGATGATTATCGTCGGGCTCAATTGAGAATATTACGTGCTCAACCATTCCGCTTTTTCGTCGCTCTTGATTTCGCTCCAGCATAACCACCTAAATTGATTGAGAACGTTTGAAGAAGAAAGGAAAAACGAAAAAAGGAAAATCGTGGCGTGATCATACACATAAAAAGGGTGAAGAAGGAGAATAATGATTTGTGTGTGTATTTGTGTGGGTTTGTGTATGGTCTCGTAACGATGAGCCAAACCTTAACTTCCATTTCAAATAAAGTGCGCGCAGTTTTTCGCACCAATCCTTTGACAATTGGAAAAAGTCCTTGACGAAATGAGAAGTAGTGAAGCTTCAGATCCGATTCGCCAAACGATTCGCATTGAAAAGTTGGTCCTTTCATTTCGGATTGAAAAGCGATTTGATCGATAAAATAGTGCATGCTGTTCAAATTATTTAAAAACTCCTGGAACAATAAACATCGATGAAGAAAAAAATCAATTAAAAACCTGCAAGTTGTCCGCCATACATGTCAACATTTTTTGCCAACCAGTTTCACATCCGTAGGTGATCAGAAATTCGCCGTACATTTCCCACATGTCGTCGACCGAGAGGCCTGTAAAACGAGATGTGGGCTGGCTGCCGTCTGAAAACCGAAACAAACCGAGAACTGAAGCGGCGACGCGAAAAATTCGCATTGTTTCAGTATCATCGTAGTACGTCTGGATATTGAACTGAATGCCTTCTTCATAGCCTGATTTTCGTCTGCAAAAAAAAAACAAAAACGAGTTTGCGTCTTTTTCAGGAGAAAAAAAAGAAAAGACTCTCACAGAATCTCCTCTAGAATTTCAGCTCCATATTTCCGCTGAATCAAAGTTGTGATAACAATATGTGTCCAACCGATCTGAATTATTGATTTTATCGATTGATTATTTTCTTCGATAACACACCAACCATATGGAGGAAGAGGAGGAGGAGAAAGAAGAAGAAGAAGGCCGGGCCGGAGGGAGGGAGGGGTCAAGAGATGATGATCAATAAAAAAATGTAGTTTTGATGGCGACACAGCTAAAAGAAAGTCGAAGATAAATTTTAAGGGAAAGAAGGGAGAAGGTGGGGGGGGGGGGGGGGTGGGTTGGCGAAAATTGTTGCGACGCGTCTGAAGGTGGAAGTGGGAGGGGAGGGAGAGTCATCATAGAATATTCACAACACGCGAAATATTTTCTCCAGTCAAGGTGAAAAGCGTCGTTGTTGTTGTCGTCATCCGCGTTGTCAAAAGGGTGTTGATTAATTATTTTCAATGAATCAAATTTTGTCGTCAACGCCTGCGAGCTCTCGAGCTCACCGCGCGGTATTCAAATCGTCAGAGAAGTGGAAAACAATTTCAGACTCAATTCTATTTCAAAGTTTATTTTGGAAAATCGCCCTCCCCCCCCCCCCCTGAAAAAATAATGAAAATCGTAAAACCTCTGGTAATGGCTCGAACAAGAAAAAATTTGAAAAAAAAACAACGAAATAGAAGTTTCCTCAATTTTTCAATTAATTTATGTCTCGACACGAAACACGGTTTACGGAGGGGATTAACTTCTTCCTCATTAAACTAGGGAAAAAACAATGGAGAAGTGCCGATCATTGTATGGCTGAAAATGCTCTGTGTCTTGTTGGGAAAAGAAAAAAATGTTTTTTTTTCTTGAAAATTTCAAAGTCTGAAAAATAATAACAAATTAATGAAGACAAATATTTTTGGCGGATTTTCTTAATCCTCCTTCTCCATTACCAATATTTGTTCACCGAGAGTCATTTCTTTTTTATTTCTCTATCTCTCTCTCTCTCTCTCTCTCTCTCTCTCTCTTTCTCTGCCACTCCATTTTTGTGCTGGAAAACAATTTTCGAATTAAATGAATTGTTTTCTCTCCTTTCTCTGTAAAAAAGCTTCCGGTATTCCCGATTTTAAAGACGGAGACGTCGACGACGAGGACGAACAAAAAACCACTCAGTTGTTGTAAATCTCCTGCGTCTCAACTGGTTTGAGTGCCTCCCCTCCCTAATTACAAGTCTTCTCAAATTCATTTCCGGACTTGATGAGTCCAGCTTCATTTCCCTGCTTCATCCAACCATACCTCTCGCCGGCGGCTGTTTTGTTTTTCCCTTTGCCCTCCTTTTTTTCTTCATCAAATTTTTTTTCAGAGCAGCAACAAAAAAAATTGGTGAAGAAGAAAAGAGTGGTGATGGAAAAAAAAGGGGGAGAGGGAAGTGGCGAAGGTAGGTTGAAAGCAGCTCTCTCTCTCTCTCTCTCTCTCTTTTCATGGAGACCTAAACTACCGCCGACGACACAAGCATTCGTTTACCCATTAACGGGAAGAAGAAGCGAAAGCGGTAGAAGCATTTGGAAGAAGAACATAAAAGGGGGGGGGGGGGGGGGGGAGAAGAAGCTTACATGTTTATATGTACATCAGATGAGGAGCACACACACACACACACACACACACACAAATTCTTTCCACTTTTATTCTATTTTCCACCCATCTCTCCTAGGTCTTTATTTTTTTTTCCAGAATTGAATAAAGGAGAGTCGGGCAAGGGGGAGGGGGGGCGGGGTGAGTAAAAGTTACATTTTTGTCTTTAATTCATGACCTACGTGTTTCTTGAGTATTTTTGAATATTTTGTGCAATTATTTCTTCTCTCTCTCTCTCTCTCTGCATCTCTCTCTCTCTCTCTCTCTCTCTCTCTCTCTGTTTCTCTCTCTCTGCGTCTCTCAATGATAAATAGTGTGTGTGTGTGTGTGTGTGTGTGTGTGTGTGTGTGTGTGTGTGTGTGTGTGTGTGTGTGTGTGTGTGTGTGTGTGTGTGTGTGTGTGTGTGTGTGTGTGTGTGTGTGTGTGTGTGTGTGTGTGTGTGTGTGTGTGTGTGTGTGTGTGTGTGTGTGTGTGTGTGTGTGTGTGTGTGTGTGTGTGTGTGTGTGTGTGTGTGTGTGTGTGTGTGTGTGTGTGTGTGTGTGTGTGTGTGTGTGTGTGTGTGTGTGTGTGTGTGTGTGTGTGTGTGTGTGTGTGTGTGTGTGTGTGTGTGTGTGTGTGTGTGTGTGTGTGTGTGTGTGTGTGTGTGTGTGTGTGTGTGTGTGTGTGTGTGTGTGTGTGTGTGTGTGTGTGTGTGTGTGTGTGTGTGTGTGTGTGTGTGTGTGTGTGTGTGTGTGTGTGTGTGTGTGTGTGTGTGTGTGTGTGTGTGTGTGTGTGTGTGTGTGTGTGTGTGTGTGTGTGTGTGTGTGTGTGTGTGTGTGTGTGTGTGTGTGTGTGGTTTTTAAAAGGTGAAGAGAAGGTGATCAAAAGAAGGAAAAAGGCGATTAAAATGATGATTTCTAACACGAGATGAAGCCAAAGAATAAAATATAAAAATGAGGAGCATAAATTATGAATGAGGAAAACGATGTTCTGTGGATTTTTGCAAGAGAGAAGATAACATTTGTGATGATGAATATAATGAAAGATGTCGAAGAAAGAAAGGAAAAAAAGAAGCGATGACGACGGACACAGAATAAAATCATTTTTGAGATTTTTCAAATTAAAAGACACAAAGTCGTTCTGTTCTTGCCACCCTCCCCCCCCCCCCCCCCCCCCCCCTCTCATTCAACTTTTCAATGATTTGTTCATCGTCGTTTCTTGTAAAAAAGAAGCCGAAACAAACTCGGCCTTTTTCTTGATTTCTCTCTTTTAATTTTCAATTTTTCAAATCATTTTTTGTTGAGGAAAATCGCCAAAAAAATATTTTCTTAAAGTTGAAAAAGTTTCAAAATAAACCACAGCGGTGTCGGAGTGTTATAGCAGCGAATGCTAATGCAGCATTTTTGTTTTGCAAGAGAGAGAGAGAGAAAGAGTGAAACTTTTTTTTTCTTCCCCTTGTTTCCTTTTAATTTGTTCAATTGGTTTTTTTCTAATTCTTCTTCTGTCACCGTCTTCTCTACCTTCACAGTCTAGCGGTGGTTGTGTGAAGCAAAAAAAGAAGAATGAAGGAAGCAACCAGAAGTAGAAGGAGAAGAACTATAAGAAGATTTTGAGAAGATTTCAGCAAGATTAGAAGAAGCTTCAACGTCTTCTCTTCTCAACTTTTTAATTTTTCATTTTCTTTCCTTTTTTTTTAAGTTTTTTCTCTCGAAAATTGTTTTGGCCGCTTCTTCGTTATGATATTTGATGTGGAAGCGAGTTTTTTGCCAATTTGGTCTCATTTCAACAAAAAAAATGCGATTTTGTGTGTTCAAATTTTGCTCAGCTTTAATCATTTTTATGCTTTTAAAAGCTATTTGCACCCGAAAAAAAAAGATTTTTTTTATTCAATTGATTACTGTAGAAAAGATTTTTCCCCACCCCTCCACTCTCCCATTCTCTCCCTTTTTTAGAGCCAAATACATTTGGTAGGTTTAATTATTCTCTCTCTCTCTCCAACTCCTTCTTTTCCTTAACACTCTGTGCCTTTAAAAAGTGGTTTTTTTTCTGATGCGCGCGTGGTGAGACGCTTCGAATGGTGCCACGTCTCGGGAACAATTTATTTTCTCTTTCTCTTTCAACGCTTTTCAAAAAAGGAAATTTATAAGTATAATCGACACGATGCTCGAAACGTGAAAAAAGCACGAAGTACATCAATCTCAAAAAAAAAAAAAAATCCAATCCACTTCAAATTATTCAGAACTTTTTTGTTTTTCTCTTTCTTTCTTTCTCTCGCTTTTTATTCAAAATTATTTAAGGGTTCAAAAAAGAAAAGAAGAGGCGGAGGGGGTGTTTTTTGCTTCTCTCATTCTATTGTTGTATGTGTTGTCAAAAGAATGCCCGAAATGTTGTCATCGCGGCCAAATTCGATAAAAAATGAAAAAAGCAGAAGAAGAAGAAGAAGAAGAAGAAAACGGGAGAGCATCTCGAAAAATCACATCTCGCTCTTTTTCTCCCTCTTTCATTCTCTCTCCCTCTCTCTCTCTCTCTCTCTCTTTCTCTCTCTCCCTATCTCTGTGTTATTCTTCATCGTTGTTGAAATTCGAACCTCCATCCATCTGTGAACGACGAGCACACCAATTATAGAATTGTCTCGAACTTTATTCAAATTCTCATTTCCCACTCTTCTCACCGCACTCTCTCTCTCTCTCTCTCTCTCTCTCTCTCTCTCTCTCGACACCACCAAATCATTTGACAATTTTCAGAATCAGAATTCTTATGGGTGGATCACAATCGACGACGAGTTCAAGAGCGGCGAAATTTAGCGGAAATCCGAATCGGAGAAGTGTTCGAGCTGTGAAAAGTGGTGAGTTGATACGCAGTGCAAAGAAACATGGTGGACGTTGATAGGGCAGTTTAAGGTTGATAATACGGTGTATTTTGATTTCTTCGTTGTTCAAAAAAATCTTGGCTTTAAACGTATTTCAGCTCCGGCGACAGACCCAACAATGCGTCGCACTACGTCGGTTCGCAGTAACACCAACCGAAACGTAAAAGAGTTCTCGAAGTTCTGGTCTGACGGCGGATCGGTGGCACGTTCGTCGAACACGTCCACAAATCGTGCATCAACAAAACGACAAAACGGCGGAAGCGTTCGACGCGCCCGCACACAGTGTAAACCTCGAAAAAAAATCATTATATATTTGGAACAAAATTGCAGCCATCGATGCTCGCCGAGCAAGTAGCAATTGTCTTCCAGTACCATCGGCCACCGGTAGAAGTCTGAAACCTTCGATTAAACGCAAAGAACGGAGCAGTTCTCAACGTCCGACAAGTTTTCGAACAACGTCGACAACAACCGCGTGCAACTCATCAACGCCCACCACATCCACATGTGGCTCGTCATCGACGCGACGACGAACACCGTCTCGAACAACGCTGACAACGGTATCGTCAACCAATGGTATCAACGTACCATATCCCAGCGAATCAACACCACAATCGGCAAGATCCGATATTTATTTAGCAGAGGTTTTTTTCACTTTTCAATTTCTGCCTTAAAAATTCTATTGTTTTCAGTTTAATCAAGCCGCAATTGCGGCGGCTCGATTAAAGCGTCTTTCGCTGACGTCACAAAAATCTCCGTTTATAACGAATCGTCCCACGTCACGCACTTATCATCAAAATCCTCATTCCCCAGAAACTGCAATTTATTAAATTTCTTGAACAAAATAAATCTAAATTCGAAAAGTATAGAGGATGATGAAAAATCACATTTTCATTCGAAACACATGAATTTTTCTATTTATCAGAATTATGCTGAAACATAAAACAAAAAAAAAAGAACTGAACTTTTGATGCAAGAAGTTCTACCCACAGAAAGTTGCCTCAAATCCTTATATAAAAAACGGCGACGCAAATAGATTATGGAAATTTTTAAAGCCAAAAAAAATATTTGCTGAAAATGACAAAAATACAAATGATACACGAATCAATCGTTGAACGACAATTTCATCTGAAAACCAATCGCGATGGAACTTCCGTCTGAAAATTGAATCGATTTTTTGAGTTTTTTCTTTTGAAGTTTTTTTTTTCAATTTTTTCACTGAAACAATTTTGACAACACTGAAAACTTACAAAAGAAAAATCTAAATGTCAACATTTATCTAAAAAAAACATTTTTCAGAATATTTTTTCCCTTTCAAAATCATTAAATTTTTCTCACCGTCGCTTCAGAGTCATCAAAAAACTGCCTTTCCCAATCCAACCGATCTGGTCCGGGCGTATCGAGACTATTTGTTAACGGTTGATGCTGAGCATTTAAGTTTCGTCCACTGGAAACGAGGAGAATCAAAGGATAATTGTTTTTCTTGCTGTATTTTATTCTAGAATTTACTTGCTTGAACCTCTTCCCATAGGCAGGTATGTGGCCGATGTCGATGATCCATTTCCATTTTGAAGATTTGCTGTTGATGACGAAGATGCAGCTCCAGATTGACGCGATGCCGATATTCGCCATCGAGCTGAGCCTCCAATCAATTCGGATCGTCTGAAAATTTTTGAGCGTTGTTTTTCTTCACTCCCACGCCAAAATCTTATTACTTTTTCTTATGGCTATACACGATCTTTGCTATCAACGCTGTTGCCACCGCAAAAACTACTAAGCTGATAAAAATCACCGAAGTTGAATCAGGCACATTGATCGGTGTCGTTGTCACGTCTGAAAATGTGTTGTTTTCTCGTGTTTTTTTGTCTGGATTCAACCTGCCGTTGTCGAGCTGCTAAATATTGTAGTTATTGTAGTTTTTAAGGTTGTTGATGTTAAGTTTAAAACTGGCGAGCCTGTTGTTATCGGTGAAGAGACGGGAGCAATCTGAAATATTTTTTTAATTCAAATGCTTGAAAAAAAACACCGTGTTGTAGTTACGCTCTACTGGACATTCATTGAAAAATGGTTTAAAATTTTAATTATAAATAAACAGTGTTGATTTGATACTCCTTCACCATTTCTCGAAGAAAGTACGCAACAAAATTTTCTGCGGCAAAAAAACAAGTGCTTACCGTACTCGCCGAGCTGCTAATTTCTGTCAAATTTGTTAAACTGGCTAAACTTGTCGAGTTGAACGACCTGCAATGCTTTTGTGAGAAACAAAAAAAAATCTAATTTTACCTCTCTAAAGCGTCCATTTTTTGTGTTCAAGGAAAAAAAAGGATGAAAAAGCTGCAAAACAAAATTGTTCAACATATTCTCCGTATTATAATAATAATACGGAAAAATTGAAGAAAAGTAATCAAATTAGGATGAAACCAAATATTTGAAAAGCAACGAAAATTGCACATTCGAGACCGGCTCGAGTTATACACACTTTTTATTGGCTATTCGAGAAAATTAAATACATATTTCACTAAAATTCGGTTTTCGAGCGGCGTTTTTTAACAAATAAAAAAAAAGAAAAAAACACTTTTTTGGTGAAAAAGAGGTAAAAATTGAAATTAAATTATGGTGTAAAGCACGCGGCGACCAATCCGATAGAGAAACAAAAATGAAAAAAGTTGGGAGAAGAGGGGAATGAAAAATCACTTTTTTTCAGATTCGCTTTTAAACAAAATTTGAAAATTTTACAATAAATAAGGCAAAAATCGAAAAATAATCGGAAAATAAAAATTGTTGAATGAATTTAAAAAACCAGCAGTAGGAGACGAAAAGCAGCCAATCGTTTGTTTGTTTGTTTTTAAATTGATTTTTATATTGATTTATTTCATTTCTTGACCAACACGATAAGTTTGTGACTGAAAAATGTAACAAAGATTTTTTTTTCCCAAAAAAAAGAATTTAATATTTTGGCTGCGTATCGGTATTTTTGATAGACCGTGTGCAAAAAGTGTGAATGAATTACTTTAGAAATTGAAATTTTTTGTGATTTCAATAGAGCTTATTTACAAATTTAAAAAATAATTGTTGAATTACTTTATTCCAATCCATTTTAGTTCGAGTCATTGGCAATTGACGACGAAGAGCTTTAAATGTAGTATCAGACATATTCGCATAATTTTCCTGAACTGCATTTTGATATTTCGTTTCCTCTTCACTTATCGCATGGACAACTTCTTTTGCAGTTTTTTCATAGTCCGTCTAGAAAAAAATTCAAATGAGGAACGGCGCGAAGAAAACAATTTTTTCTTACCGATACGTGAATTTTTAAAACTGGTTCTTTATCCGAAAACAGTTGAACGTTTCCGTCTTCGTAGTAATGAACTTGTGTCAAGATTTTGCCGCGGAGTTCTTGGACACCGGTTTTACCGTCACCAACCGGAATCGTCCATTCCGATCGCCAGCGACCATTGCTGAAAATATTTTCAGATATTCCTCCTTTCCAATTCATCACTTTACCAGAAATTTTTCGGTTGAAATTGATGTGATTCAATGCAAATTGTGAAGACACCATTTTTCGCAAAAACCACTCCGGTGCCACCTTTTGCAAAATGCTCTTCAATGTAATTATCAAGCTCTTTTTGAAGAGCATTACGCCAATTCTCGACGACTCCTCCTTCTGATGGTATCGGTTGGAGGTCACTGGCTTCTTTTCTTACATGATCGTATTTAAAGCTTTTTTTTGACACTTCATCAACAAATCGACCATTGCCAATATCATTGTATGGAGTGATAAGCGTCTGAAATTATTTCTAAATAAGTTTCAGCCATTCAGAAAAAGAAAAGAGCGATACCTGTTTTTGAACCCCATCAAGTTTTACTGGAACAAATTGGCTAACATTGTATTGTCCTATAGCATTAATACATTTATCTTTTAAAAGATCATCATTCTTTAAAAGCATTCGAACCGAATTGAAAACCTGGAAAAGAAGGAAAAAAATCAGAATCTCTACATTAAATTTAACAAAAAACCTCGTTGAATTCGCCTGGTGGAGCTTGTTTAATAAAATCCGAAGCGATTCTCACCTTTTCCGCATCGCTAATCTCAGACATGATCTGAAAATGAATAAAAAATCTTTGAAAGAATTGTCGACAATTAAAAATTTAAATAGTGAATAGTGCAAGTACGTTTCCGCAATATAACACACATTTTTATGATATATTACAGCATATAATGCAAAAAATTGAGTAAAATAAATAAAAATTAATTTTAAAAAGTTTGATAATCCTAATAATTGCGAAATTTTAATTTTTCCAAAATTTTTAAAATATATTTCGAGCACATATTATATAAAAGTCACAAAAAATTTAAAAAAAAAGAGAGAAAAATTAAATTTTAAAATAAAATTCAGATATTATTTAATAAATGGCGAGTATCCGCAGCACAGAAAATCATTCGACTTTCTATCCTTACACATTGTGGAAAAGAAGAGAAATAAACACACACACACAACAATTGCATCGATTTTATCATTAGAGCGCGTTTACCTTTTTTCGCGTTCCCCTCTTCTCTGATCTTCGATGTTTACCAAATGATTCATTTAGAAAGAAGAATAAAGTGGTTATAATGAAAAACTATGACAAAAGAAATACAAAAATAAAAATAGAATTCTGAACAAAAAAAAATAGAATTCTAAACAAAAAAAAATCTTCATCAAAAATAGATTTGAGAATTCTAGGTCAAGATTTTCACGACGATCAGAATCCAATATAAATTTGCTAATAATTCTTTCAGACATCAAACAAGAATGACGGCTTCATCAATTCTTCCCACACTTCTCCTCATTTTTTTGTCTGGAATTTTGGCGACCAGAAAAGTTCATATTCAGATTCGGGAAAATATTACCCAAAGTTGTCCGAATGGTCAGTTTCCTCCCTTTTTTTGGTCTTCTTGATGATCCCATTTTTTGCCTTTTTAGTTTGTAGTTTGTAGTTTTTTTTACACACCGTTTTGGTTTTTTTTAATTTCATAAATGTCGGGAAGGAAATTATTTCGATTTCCAAATGTTCAAAAACATGAAGTTTGTAGTTTGAACTTTTACAGTAACCTAAAACGAAAATTCAAAATGTTCTGTAAATGAGACTTCATTGCAGTTTTTCCTGAATTCTGAAGCCGAATAGGGTCAGTTAAAAAAATGCTTCTAGTTTGAACTTCAACAAAACTGACGTAAAAAATTCCAAAAAATTTAAAAATGAAAATGACCGCTTGAAATGTTGTACTTTTTGATTTGAATTAAAAAAAGCAAAAACTTGTTTTTTCAGTTGATTCGAACTTGATCGATGAAGAATCGTTGAAAATTTCAATGAAAATGCTGAAAAACAATGAAATCAATAATAATAATAATTATGAGGAGGAGGATGATGATGAAAAAGACGAGGTGACAATCACTGATGTCAATGGTGAAACAAAAAAAATTGATTTTCCCGGATGCTATCGTGTCAAAATCAGTTTTCGCATGCTGAAACCCATTGAGAACCCGTGAGTTTTAAATAAAAAAGTTTGCGAAGCTTGCAAGAAATGCCAAGCCACGCCCTCTTCGCAATTGCGGCAGATATTATCATTGCAGGTACATCGAAGCTTTCATGCAATTAGGTCAAAATGTGCCGTGCTCCAACGATGAGCACTCAACTAATCAAAATCTCCACGGTGTTGAGAGCATTTGTGCCAACATCAGCCAACCAAATCATTGGTGCCCAGAAAGTTTCCACACAGAGCTGCGTCAAATGTTGGGCGACAAAAAAACGTGGTCTCAACACAATTTTCTTTGCTTTCCATTCCATTTTTAGAACAAAAAAAATCGTTTTTTTTTCCCAATTCTTTCCAGCAAATTCTGTCAACTTTGTGAAAATGTCAAAGAAGTCGAGGCGGGAAATTCAAAATTGAATAAAATTAAAAAATATTTGACGAATGAGGGGAGCAACAAATGTTCAACAAATGATAATATTCATCGATATTCATTCAAGGTAAGAGGTTTTAAAAAAAGCCGCCTGGAAATTCGAAATCTCACAAGCTTTTTTTTTTTTTGAGATGTGCACTCCAACGCGTGACGACCTAAATCATGAAGAGTCAGCAACAAAGGAAAAAATTGAAGAATATTGGGAATATCTGAAACAGGTCTTAAAATATTTCCTCAACTTTTTGGGTTTCTTCTTTCTTTTTTTTTTTCAATTTCAATTCTTTCAGGGCATAATGACTACAGTAATTCATGTGATGGATCGAAGCCCAATGAAGCTTGGAAGATCAGAGCAATGCCAAAAAATGTGTAAAACATTGGAAAATTCGAAACAATTGACGAACTCCAGTTATAAGGTAGAAAGAAGTTTTTAAAAAATTTCACTTTTTTTTTGGATTTTTTTAAATTTTCAGCAAACTTTGAAAAAATCGATTGAAAAATTATGTTCACCAGAAGACACGTATGCGGCTTGTCTTTATCATACGGTCAAATTTGATGTAAATACTGATTTTAAAAAATAACTTTCTATTTAAAAAAAAATTATATTAATAATAAATAATTTAACAAAAAAAAAAGGAAAAAATGTATTGTCTGTCTATGAAAACTGAACTTTTTGTAATTGCAAACATGCTCTATTGATAATTTTTAACGATGAAAAAACAGAGAAAAGAATATGTATTTATGTATAATTGAAAGTTTTAAATAGTTTTTGCACGCGTTACAATTAATCATTTGATACTGAGCAACATAATTGAAAACGAAAGGAAATTCTGAAATACGCACCCAAGTGTTTCAGACAAATTAATTTTTAATTTTCAAATTTTTAAATTTTGTTCAAAATTTTGTCTGAAATTATTTGCATTTCTCTTGCTGTTTTTAAAAATTAAAAAAAAAAGTAGTAAAATTGTGTTTTGCTTTAACTTTGATGAAATAAAACCAAAATATTGAGTATTAAAGGTGCATTTCTTTCTCAAATTGCAAATTACAGTATTACATAAGATGTGAAAAGCTATTTCACTCAAAGCAAAATAAAATAAGTTGATTTAATTTTCATTTTCTTCGTAATTGTGTATTCTCGTTGTTGATTGGTTATTATTTTTATTTGAATTTTATTTTATTCTAAATCAACAAAGATTATTTATTAATATTATTATTATTGCTGTTATGGTGTTTAATGAACAAAAAACACTTGACAAATATGTTTTAAGAATATTTTTTAAAGTTTGTTCTTACTGTAACACCTGTTTGGATCTTGTCATCTACAATGACAATTTTCAGAGATCAAATGTTCACTCGAAATTATTTTTATTATTTCGTCAAAACGCCCATCCCTTTCTTCATTTCTCTGCGTCTTTGTTTCTCTCATTCTCTTCTTATAAAACATAAACCGCCTCGTTGAATTGTCCATGTTTCCGACAAAATGAACAATTTCCCTAAAAACCTCTTTAGCTTCTCCCTCTCTCTCTCTCTCTCTCTCTCTCTCTCTCTCTTCTTTCTTTTTTTTTTGTAAATGTAGATTCGGACTTTGTCCTTTTGCCCTCTTTGTTTTCTTTCTTTTCGTCTCTCTTTCTCTCTAGCCTTCTGGCAAGCTAACATCCTGCGTCGAATCGTCTCGCATCGAGTTCACTCTTGTGTCTGCCATTTTTCTTTTGAGTTTTGAACATTTTATAGAAAATTTCTATAAATTTTAGATGTTTCTTCTTCGTTTTTTTTTCTTCTTATCAATAATTATAAATAGTTTATCGTTGCATAATTGTGATAAAAATCTTAAAAAGTGAATCATTATCAAATATCAAATATTAATCATAACTTTTTTTTTATTTTATTTACATTTGATTTGATAATTTTAGATATGTGCCGAAATATTTACTTTTCAATAATTTGTTCGAAAAAATAAATATTCGCGAAAAATCATAATCTTTTTTTTAAATTTTCCCGTAATATATTGAATTTTCACAATTAAAATTGAATATTCAAAAAAACGGAGTTTTTTGTTCGTTTTTCTTTGTCGAAATTAAAAAACTTTGAAGAGGTTTAGACGTTTTATTGAGGTTGAGATGAGTAGTTGGTTGAAGGTTCTGGCTAGTTTTAATGTGTGCATAAATACGTAATAGTGTTTGCACACATCGGGCTTTTGAAGTGTTGCAAATGGGAAATTTTTTACAATTTTTTCCACATTTTTTCACTTTGTTTTGCGGTTTTTTTTTTGAAGCGTTTTTTTTTTTAAATTTTTGTGAGATGTTATGACCAAAGTTAAAAAAGGCGATGAAGTACCAATAAATGTAGCATTTCATCTAGTAAAATATCTGAAAAAATTTTAGGATAAATCTATTTTCTTTTTTTGTCATAGATCTGGTTATCAAACATGCCATTGAAAAAAGTTAAACAAGATTTTACATTGATTTCTCGTGTATCTCCAAAAAATCTTGTTTTTCCACTTTATCGCGGTTTCGTCCAGGTTTTTTTGAAGCATACGACGACAACGGCAGAGGCGGCGCCGCGCGATGCGGTGCGTTGATGTGGCGTTAATTTGAAATCGCTGTTGTCTTTTTTTTCAAAGATTTTCGTTAACATTTTGTATAGTGGTGATCGTCACGCCATCAAAGGGGGGAGGAGAGGGTTTACAGAAACGGTTCTTCATTTTCTTCATCTTTATTTTCTTTTCTATCATTTGTAGTGTTTTTAAATGCGTTGAAACAACGGATATGAATGTTTTGTGACGAAATCTTGATTTACAAAGCGGCGAGAAATCGTATATTTAATGCCTGCATCCCTTGCTTGTACTTTAAAAATGTTTTCTTAATGAAATTTATTGGTCAAATTATCTTTAATCTCTTTGCCAAAAATCTATGAAATCCTTCCCATTTTTTTTGTTTTTCTTGTTTCCTAAAGAGTTTTGAAATTAAGTTTACTCGATAATATTAATAGGAATGTAAGATTTAAAATAATTCTTGAAACATTGATTTCAACAATTTTTTAAATCGTATCTAAGAAAAGAGAAGAAAGTTTTCGTTGTCATAGTGATTTTTATTTTAAATTCCATTTTCTCTCAAATTAGAATAAGTTTTTTTTAAAAAGCTTTAAAAATTGTTTGCAGTTTCGAAGTTCCCTGTTTAAATAGAAAGTTTAGAAAAAATTTCCAATTTGACAGAAAAATTGATAAATTTAACTATCATTCATCAATTTTTTTATTACCTATAATTATATGAAATTGATAACATTCTTATAGTCAATGGCAGCCACATAACTTTTTAATTTTTAAATCGAAAAATTGTTTCAAAATAATTTTTAAAAGACAATTTTTTTTAAACTGTTCGTTTTCGACAAAAAAATGCGTTGTTTGTCTCCGTTTTTTTTTGAAAAGAAAAGTGTTTATGTGGCATTTTAGTATACATTTGACCAATTTCTTAGTTATATGAATCATTTCTTTGCGTTTTATTTTTCTTTCTTCGTCAAGAAAGCATTAAATATAATTAAAAAAACAGATTTCAGCGGGAGGGGATGGCTCAGTTCGACTATTGGCCGCGTTATGGGTTGGATAATTATAGTGTGGTAAAAAATATATCAGAGATCATTTTGCTGGAAAGTTAATCAACATGTTTTCAGGTTCTACCGTTTGAAGACTCATTTGATGCCCGAACATCGACTGAGTGGATGCAAAATTATTGGCATCAATCGATAACCGCGTCGATTGTTTACGTTTTTTTAATTTTTGCCGGAAAAAAAGTGAGAATTCAAAACATTTTTGTTAAATTATAATTTTTTACAGCTCATGGAAAGTCGAAAACCATTTCAACTTGACACGTTGCTTTTTTTATGGAACGCGTCGTTGGCCGCTTTTTCAATTCTGGGATTTGTACGAATGACACCTGAATGGATGTGGAGTTGGGCAGGCGAAGGAAACTCTTTCCGTTATTCCGTGTGTACTGCCTCGTTTGCGCAAGGAGTTACCGGTTTTTGGACCAAACAGTTTGCCTTGAGCAAATTGGCCGAGCTCGTTGACACAGGTTTTATTGTGCTCAGAAAGAGGCCGCTCATCTTTCTCCACTGGTATCATCATGTGACAGTTATGATCTACACGTGGCACGCCTATAAAGACCACACAGCTTCAGGTGAGCGAAAATCTCGAATTTATTTTTGACGAAGTGAACAGAAAATTTTCAGGGCGCTGGTTCATTTGGATGAATTACGGAGTTCACGCGGTAATGTACTCGTACTATGCTCTGAGAGCCATCAAAATTAAATTGCCCAAACAATTGGCAATGGTAATTACAACTTTACAAATTGCTCAAATGATTGGAGGTGTCGCATGTGGAATAACTGTTTATAGAATCAAAGTAACTTTAAATACCACATAGTTAAAGTAATTTTGAAAAATTGGTTTCCAGTCAGCCGGTGAAGCTTGCCAACAAACATGGGAAAATCTCTACTTGTGCTTTGGAATCTATGCGTCATACTTTATTCTATTCTGCAACTTCTTCTACCACGCCTACTTGAAGAAGAACAATCGATATGTGGCGACAAAAAAGATTAGCACATCGGCATCGACAGCGGAAACTGAGAACATTTTAATTAGTGAAAAAGAGAAAGTTGAGCCAAAAGAGGATATAAATGCGAATATTTCGACAGAAGATGTTCAATTGACACCATCGATGAGCACTAGATCAGCAACAAGAAGAAGAGTGCAAAAAATTGATTAAGTCTTAAAAATTTAAAAAAAAAAAGAAATAAGAAGAATTTAGAATAAGAAGAAAAAAGTCGTTTTATCATTAAACCGAAAAAAAGAAAAAATATTTATAATTCATATATACTTATAGAGATCTCTGCCAATTTTTTTCAAAACTAAATAATCCAATTTTTTTTTGTAGTTCTCCACCACACATGTCGATGTTTTTCGCTCGTTCATTATTGTTGATTTTTAGGAATTTTGTTATTATTACGTTTTCTTAAAATCTTGCCCAACTATTTTGACTTTCTAGGTTTAAACGGAAATTTTGATCGGTTTTTTGAAATTATATATTTATTTTTTTGATTATTTCGCAAGTTTTGTACTCAATTGAATAAAGAAATTTGATTTAAAAAATGTATTGTTCCACCATTTTTTTCCTGATCGATTTTAACCGATTGAAATACTATTTTTTTTATCGATTTGGGCTAATGAAGGGTTCATCAAGAAAATCAGCGATTTGTGGGAGACGATCTGATCCAAAAACGGTTTGAATTACATTTCCATTACTATCACTGATGTGATACCAAGGGACACCGAAGCACTGAAAAAGGAAATTTGAAAGTTGAAATTGATGTTACAGTACTCCTTGTTCAAGAGCTTCATCGGTGTTCGAGCGTAAAATCGATTTGATTTCATCAGTTTCAGAAGCGAAAATGAGCTCATTTGAGCCTTTGATGCGACAATCTCGGAGAACTTCTTCAACTTCTTCTTTCGTGAAAACTGGCTTACCGTAGGCGTAGAAACGATGCCAGAATGCGCGAGCAAGTTGTTCGACAAGTTTCTGAAATTTCATATTTTTAGTGCCAAGACAAGTATTAAAAAAATTAATGTTTTCGAGTAAAGTACTAGAGCCGCGATGACACTACACTTTCAAATTAATTGTGCCTCCTGCCTCCAGAAGAGAAATACGTGGTTTTACCATGATTGCGTTTTTTTTAAATTTTATTAAAAATTATTCCTCTCTTCACGATTTTACCTCATCTCTCAATTGTGCAGCGATCAAGACGCGTTGAGGAACCACTGAGCTGGTTGTGAGCATTTTATTAGTAAAATCCTAAAATTTTTCAAAAATAATTTAGCTTCTGAATTAAGAAACTTTTGGCAATCTAAATGGTAAACCCCAATACTGAGCATTAAAAATTAAATCTTTATGCATGTATTTTTCTTTAACAGGAACACGAAGTGGTAAAGATGGGTTTTCTGAAACAAAAATTTAAAATTTCTTGAAAACTCCTGTAAATTTTACTCGAGTTTCGAACAATTGTTGGAAAATGCACAGGTTTCCATTGAATTTCTGTTTTCCAAACTGTTTTTTGAAGTGTCAAACCCTGAATGACGGTTATGAAAAAAATTAATTTTTCAATTAAGAAATCACCTCAAATCCAAAATAGCTATAAGGTGAAATGACGTCGAAGAAAAATTTAAGATTTTTCTGCATTTTTCAAAATCAAAACCAAGAAAATGAAAAAAGGCCTTTAATTCAACAGTTGAAATAAGTAAAAAAAAAACTTTTGTTGACAGATCAAAATAGTGATAATATTTGTAATAAAGAAATGTGAAAATTGAGAGAAAAATGAGATAAAGTTCAAAAATCAAAAAAAAAATTGGGAGAATAAGAGAAAAATGTTGAAATTCTTGCAAAGTTATTTTTTGCGAATAAACACGTGGAAAAATATTTTTGTTGAAAAATGTCCTGGCCAGAAATTTATTTCAATGAGCGAAGCTGCACTTTTCGGCATTTTACAAGTTTACATTGAATTTGCTTTTAAAACAATTTAAACTGATCATTTAAAACAAATATTTTTTTTCTTATCAAAAATCTATGAAGAGAAACGAGACAAGCGAAGAAATGACATTGACCTAAACAAAATTTTTTTTTTTTGAAAAAAAGACAGTTTTTGATCAAAAAAACATGAATGAATTGACTGAAAAATATTCTCCATCATGTTGGGTTCCAGGAAAAACAAGAAACGAGGTATATTTGTTTAACTATAGAATAATTTGAAAATTGTTTAAGGTGATGAATGAATTTTCTGAAAAGATGACCAACGCTTACAATGAAATGTTAAACTCGAATTATCATAGAGAATTGGATGTAGAATATGGAAAAGGTGAATCAATAATCGATTTGTTTTAAGCGCGCCAGCAAGTGATTGGCGCATTTTTTAAGCGATTAGAGCTTTTTCGGTGAACGTTTGAAAATTAGTTTTTTTCATTTTTTCTTTTTTGTAACAATTTCAAAATTACATTAATGTTTTATTTAATAGTTTTTTTTTAATATGAAATTAAAAGTAGTTTAGAAAATAATCAAAAACTCGATATTTGGGGTGACGTCAGCGATAAACTTTTAATCTTCATCCACGGAGGCTATTGGGCGGTTTGATGTCTATACACTCATTCAATTCATTTTTTTCTACAGGCTGGAAGCAAATCCGATTGTGTTTCGCCCGCGAAATGCGCAATTCAAAATGGTTTTGGGTTCGCGTCTATTGGTTATGGTCTCGCCACAAAAGAACATCCATTGAGTAAAACTGTTGATGATGTGGTAGAAGGAGTGAAAGTGAGTTGAACAAAAAATAATTAAAAGCAAAAGAAGGAAATGTCAGTTTTTGCTGAAAAAATATCCATTGGTAAAAAAAATAGTTCTTGGCGGGCACTCAGCTGGTGCTCATCTTGCATTTAAAGGTATTATATGATGAGAGTTTTTTTTTCAAATGATATTTTTCAGCTGCTGAAAAAATTCGAGATCGGCGCATTAAGAATCTCGCATTATTCGCAGGTTGCTATTTTCTAGAAGAGTTGGTTTTAACCGACATCGGTTCTGACATAAGGTTAAAAATAGTTTTTCTTTCTAATTCTTTCAGTTTTCGAATATTTCAGCTTAACCGAACAGGAAGCTAAAATCAACACATGTCGATTGGAAAATTTAGACAAGTTCAAACTAAAATTTCTAATTTTGATTGGAAATAACGAGGCGCCGAAATTGCTTATTCAAAATCGATTGCTTGCATCTTGCATAATCGACCAAAACTATCATTCAGTAAAGCTTCTCATGCTTCCAGGCGAAACCCATTTCAGCATCATTTTTGAGTTAAACAATTCAAATTCGCAAGTTTTTCAAAATTTCAACAAATTTTTATTAGAATAAATTTTACAAATTATCGACGAGTTCCATCCTCGAAAAATATTCCACCATCAAGTGCACAATACTTCGGACAAATTCCCTTTTCTCCTGGTCCCCCATTAGATCCTGGTGGTCCTTCAGGCCCGGGTTCGCCATCAGCTCCTGGGGGTCCATCGGGTCCATTGCGTCCTTTTGGTCCTGGGTTCCCGGGAAGACCGTCTGGGCCAGCAATACCTGGTGGTCCTACTGGGCCGGGTAATCCGGAGTCGCCCGGTGGTCCAGGATCGCCAGGCATTGATGCACCTTCTTGTGGTGCCGGCTTGCCGGGTTCTCCAGGAATTCCGGGTTGACCTGGAGAACCTGGTGGTCCGGGGGGTCCCTTTGGTCCAGGCTCGCCATTGTTGCCGTCGGGACCATTACGACCCGGTTGACCGGGTGGGCCCGGCTCTCCACTTGTTCCCGGAGGGCCCTGTTCACCAGGCGGTCCGACTGGGCAAATACGGCACGGAGGCGGTGAAATTGAGTCACATGGCACTGAAGAGGGACGTCGACCGGGCGTGCCTGGAAGACCCGGTGCTCCATGTTTTCCAGGACGACCCGGACGACCCGGCAGACCGTTTTGTCCTGGCCCGCCAGGACAACAACCCTAGAAAATAAAATTTGTGAAGAATCAATATAAAATTCTATTTGTTTTTTGGTTTCGTAGGAGCTTTTTTTAACTAAAAATTAAATAAATATTACCCCACATGGCTGCTCACCACCACCACCTTGTGGTGAAACATCTTCAATCGGATTCGTATATTGATTTCCTTCTCCAGCTGCACCTGTTTCTTTATCATTCTGTCTTCTAAATCGTCGGTCTGTTCTATTAGCGAAAGGTAACGTCTTCATCACTTCAACTTCGCGCCAAATTTCTTGTGCATGTTCCTTAAAAAAAATTTCAATGAATTTCTTTTTATAGTTCTCACCTGACACGATTGGACTTCAGTAACAATCAATTGACGGACATGAATTGTATACATATAAATGGCTGGCATCGTAAAACAAACAGCCAACACTGAAACAATGGAAAAACAGATTGCCGTGTTGGCCGCCCAATGATAAGCTCGATAGCGTTGAGACATCGTCGTCGGGATCTCATCGTTAGTCTTCATACCGATTCGTCGCTTTTTTTTTTGGTTTGATTCTGATCACTTTCAAGACAAGAATCTTTCATTTTTATAGGAATCAAAACGAGGATGTCAATGAGCTGGTTTCGTATCGCAACTTGTTATTGTGAGTTTTGTTAGATTAGATCAAAATTGGAATGCATCGAGGAAGATTGAATCAAAAATTCCCATCTTTCTCGACATTTTGTTTAATTACTGTAATTTTCATCTCGTATCGAGACCCATTTGTTTGTCTTTTAAAGAAGTAGTTACTTTAATATCATAAAAAAAAAAACAAAAATTATGGTAATAATTTTAGTAGTGGGTTTTCGAATTACAGAAATAGAATAGCAGTATTCGATTTTTTTAATTTTCTGAACAGGAAACAACGATTATAGTTCAACGACGCATTTTTTCATTTTTTTTTTGAATCAAAACATACTTAAGAAAAAGATTTGCTGTAAGAATAGAACAAATTTTGAAAAAAGTTTGAAAAAAATTCTGTTGTTTCCTTTGACTTCTCGTTGGTCAAAACTTTTGTTTTTTTTTTCTTCTTTTTTTTAAACGTTTTCTTTCATTTAGAAAATGTACATAAATATACGGAATGTATTTATACATATGTAGAAGAATTGCCGCGCTGTGCATATCCGTGTTTAATTTAAAAAGAGGAGAAAGAAAACGAAAAGACAACAACTCATCATCAATCCATTTGTGCTCTGATGTTTTGTGCTCTTAAATTGTTTGAGTAGCACAGTATAAAAGAAAGATGTTGTTTTTATTCACGTCACTTTATACGTATTCGTCACCAGGTTTTTTGACGATGATACAAATAAAAATTGCAAAGAATTCGATCAGATAAAAACAATTTTATTGTTTCGTTGGTTGTCTCACGAGAATTTTTTTTTTGAGTAAAAATGTGCAGGTCTCACGACGAAAATATATTTAAACAAACTTTTTTTTGTAATACTAGAGCTCGATTATTGAAAAAATCAAAGTGAATTAAAAGCGAAAATAGATAATTTATTTTATAATAAAAAATTCAATTTATTTGCCACACCCTCCAATATTTTTTTGTTTTGTCGAAATCGAAAACTTAATTGAAAGCGTATCTCGTTTGAGAATGTTTTTGGAGCCTCTTATAATAAAAAGGAAAAATTTGAAGCTCAAAGAATGTATTTTTACATTTTTTTTTTCTTTTCTGTCATTTGACTATTCCAAACAAATTCTTTTTTTGCTTGTTATTTTTAGAGCGGTTTTCAATAGAGCGCATATGTGTTCTTTCCATTTTTGATTTTAATCTTGTAAAAGACGACAGTAAATTGTTTCTTGGCGCGTGATTATAGGCATAACTTTTTCACTTTTTCAAATTTTGTTGATGCTCATAAAGTTTTCAGAAATAAATTTCATCTTGATGATTGGATTAATTGTTATTCAAATTTTTTTTCCTAATCCTTTTCCTTCCTTTTTTTGTCAAAACAACGAAAATTGAGCTGGTCAAAAATCATGGAAGAAAATCGATTTTGTCTTTTTCTTTATCTTTTTCATTTTGAATATTTATTTTTTTTCATTTAATCTTTCTCGCCTTTCCTTCTTTTTTCTATTTCTTTTTTTTATTTTGTTTTGTTGATGACTCAGCGGTAAAGCGCATCTGAAACGAAAAATCTTTGACATTTGACATCTGGAGCGGAGAGATGTTCAAGAATCAGAGCAAAAACGTTTTAAAACTATTTTTTAAACGGAAGGATGCTTGAATTTAGGGTTAGTGATAGATGATTTTTAGAAACTCGTACTAAAAAGCATCCGGTGCATGCTGAAATTCTTGAAATTTTGAATTCGATTAATTTTCTTCAGGTTTTATCTAGAATACTTTTAATTTAATCGAGTGTGCGCTGCTTGCCACATCACTTCGCCCAAATTTTCGCGCTGTACTTTATTGTTGGGGGGAAAAAAAAATTTTTTTTTGAATTTAAGTCAACTTGACGTATGAAAAAAATCTTTTAACTATAAATGTTTTCTCTCTTTCTTCCTCTTCCGTTCTTTCTCTTCCTTCTCTTTTTTTATTTCGAGGCATTTTTCCATCTTTGAGCTTCTCCTCATCACCCTCCTTTCCCTCTTTCCAATGGCCGCTATTTAATTGCACCGACATATTGAGCTCACTCAATTGTTGCTCATTTCTTCTTCAAATATTCCCAACGACTTTCCTTCTCTATTTTTTTTTATACGACATGAGTTCAAAAAAGAAAAAAGAAAAAAATTGTCTCACACAAAAAAATCGAGAATAAAAAAAAGTCGTTGGTTGACTTTAGAAATTTCACCCACAGAGTCAAACGAAAACAGACAAAAAATCCATTTTTCTCGGTTTTTTTACTTTCTGCGCACTGATTCTTGGTTATTTTTTAACGTTTTTGGTGATGTTAGCATTTTCAACAATTTTTCAAATTTTAAATAAAAAGTCTTTTTGAAGTTTATTTCAGCGAGCCAAATTTTACGAAAAATGTCTTTATTTTTTTCCTTTTCAATTTTGTCTGAAGCTTATTATAGCTCTCACAAGTTTTTGATGACGTTTCGATGGCTGCAAACATTTGGAATTTTTAATTTCAAAAACTTCCGAAACGTTTTTATGTTTGTTGATTCTGTGAATTATAAATTTTCAGATTATCCAGAAAAAGTCTTCTTTCTGTTTTTTTTTCACCTTTTATGTAGTTTGTAGTTTCTGAGCTTTTTTCGACTATTGAGAATTCATTACTTTGTGTAGTTTGTAGTTAACCGTGAAAAATTGTTAGAAAAACAAAATGTATCGTTCAAAATACCGAATTTTTTTTTAGAAAAATTCAATGTAGAGAAAATTTTAGAAAAACTTGTTTTGTAATTTGTAATGTTAGAGAGTTTTGAAAACAAAATTTTGCCAATATACACACCCTTTTCTGTAAAAAATCTGAAACACATTCAATGAAGCATAAAATAAATAGGTTGGAAATTATATTTTTGTTCAGCGCCCTCCTTTCTCGATTTCATAATTTCATAACAAAAATTGGAGGCGAGAAAAAACGAAATAAAAAGGCTTTTTTGTCGAAATACAGAATTTTATTAGAAAAAAAATGAAGTGAGCGAAACGAGGGTGGGGATAGAAGAAAGGTAGCTGTAGGGTGGGACGGGTGGAGTGAGAGGGTTAAAAAAATGCGCTAATTTTTAAACTTGTAATCCGATCTAACAAAAAACAAATGGATGAAAAGTCGAAAAAAAAAGAAGTCGCACAACATGTTTTTCCTTACTTTTTTTTTTTGATTAAAAAAGCTCTAACAGGGCTTCATGTTCTTTCGATTTTTCTATTGAAAAAAAATTATAAAAACTGAAAGAATATGACAATTCTAATAAAAAAAAGAAAAAAATGGAAGATGTTATATTCAATTCTCATCAAATATTTTGCCTTTCATCTATTTTTTCTCCTCTATGTATTCTTTCCTCCACCCCCACAACACTTTGCGCGGATTTATTATTACATTAGCTTATTTGTTGTTTGAAAACAATTGTCACAATTATTGTTGAATATTCTATTTTCCTCTTCTCTTCATTAATTTTGAATTTTTTTCAGTCATTTTCAGAGAACGAGAAAGAGTATTTTTTTGTGTGTGTGTGTGTGTCACCATTTTTCTTCCTCTTTGTTTTTACGTCACTCATTCAACGAACCAAAAAAAAAGAAGAAAAACTTTAATTTATTTGGCCATTCATTTTCGATTCATCGCTTTCTACTTTGTTTTAATCGAAAAATTGAAATAGATTCATCTGGGTATCTCCTTCCGTCTATCCCTCTCTCTCTCTCTCTCTCTAAAAAAATTTACTTCAAAATAGATCAAAAAATTTTGATCTTTTTGTGCGTAGATTTTTCTTTTTTTCTCGATATCATGTTTGTAGTTTATTTTTTGTAGTTTCATTCTAATTGAAAAAATGTACTTGATATTTTAGAGTTTGGCGCTTGTGATTTTTAATTTAAAAAAAGTTATTTTTATAAACCCCCATTGTTGTTTTTATACTGTAGTTTGTAGCTTTAGTTGTATCTAAACAAAAAATGATATTAATGGTTTTAGAAGATGAATTGAAAAAAAAAGAATTTTCAAAAACGGTAAGAAGAAAACATTATTTTTTCACATATGTAAATATTTATTTATAAAAGAAAGATCATCACCCCAATTTTGAGAGATCGCATTAAAAATGTTTTTTTAAAGCAATTTTGTTGGTTTTTTTTTGTTGTTGACTTCTTCTTTTTCTCCTTCTACATCTTTTCTTCAAAATTCAATTCAAACGAAAAGCTTCGGTCGTTTTGTCTGGAAAATGTCGGCTTCCTCTCGTCGCCGCATTTGTGTGGGGGTGTGTGTGTGTGTGTGTGTGTGTGTGTGTGTGTGTGTGTGTGTGTGTGTGTGTGTGTGTGTGTGTGTGTGTGTGTGTGTGTGTGTGTGTGTGTGTGTGTGTGTGTGTGTGTGTGTGTGTGTGTGTGTGTGTGTGTGTGTGTGTGTGTGTGTGTGTGTGTGTGTGTGTGTGTGTGTGTGTGTGTGTGTGTGTGTGTGTGTGTGTGTGTGTACGCTTCTTTTCTCACCCCTTTCTCCTAAATTAGATTAGCCGCGGCAAAATTGATGAAATAATGTGAAAAGCACAAAAAAGTGAAAGAAAAAGACACGAATTTGATGTGAAATCGTTGAAATTCAGGATGAAACTGCAACGTTTTTGTTTGATTGGATCTTTGAAACGATTTATCTTTTTTAATAGAGCGCATTTTCTTGCATCAATCATCTTTGTGATGTTTTTGAGCGCCAAACACGACAAAATTTTTATTTATGTGTGAAAAGTACAATAGTTGGTCTTTTTGTTTCAGAAATAATTTTTTTTGTAGTTTGTAGTTTTTTTTGTTATTTTGTGACCATGGTAATCCAATTGCAACATGGTCAAATTACACAATTTATTTTTATGCTTTTTTTATTTTTTCTGTCTTTTCGTTAGCCTTTTATCTTCGTTTTTTTTTCATAGAAAAATCTAAAATGGGAAATTCACATCCACATTCAAATGCTCATTTCTTATCAACATCAAAGAAGCGTAAAAAGTTTGGAAGGCAACGACGTCTGTCGGATCCGATACAGAATAATCAGAAGGTTTTTTATGGGAAGAATTTAAGACAGTTTTGGTTTCTTGTTTTATTTTTCAGAATCTTCATTATCTTTTCCCGGGTTCATCAGCAAATCAATCTTGTACAACTCCACCCACAATTCAGATCAATGGTAGATTTCATTGCCTTTCGAGAAAAAAAAAGGTTTTTTCAAAATAGTGTTTTCCAGGCGAAGCAAGTTTTGATGAATCAACAGATCAAGCTCAGATGCGAGAAAAAAGCGCAAGCACAGTAATTCTTGATTTTTACTGTTGAGAAGTAGATCGAAAATGTGAAACTTCTTCAGGATTTCACCGCATTTTTCTCAACGAAGCCGAACGCGTCGGAGCGTCGAAAAATGTTTTTGACGTCATCGGCGAACATGTCGTCGATAGCGCGAAGTTTAGACGAGTCGATGACAGCCAAAATGAGCGCATTGGTTCGAACCAAGTCGCACTCCCCGCTGAAACAGATGAGAACTTATTCGTTTCGATCAATATCCAGTGAAGAGAATTTGATTGGCAAAGAGGTTTTTTTAAATTTATTTTTAGTCATAAATTTGATTTTCTGGACAAATTTTCGATTTATAAATGCCCTAAAAACCCCAATTCTGAATAAATATGAATTTGGATTTTCAAGCCATTTCTGAAAAAACATTTCTAGAGCTGTCAACTGGTCACCAAATCGTGGCACCTTGTCGAGATGCGTTCAGCTGAAGCCACGTCCTCCGGCGCCAACTTTGGTTGTTTTGTATTTCGACGACTGTTCGCCAAAATTCCGTCACTTCGCCCAGTGTTTGGTGTGAAAAGCGGAGGTGATGACAACGATAAAGAAAGCGACGACTCGTTAATTGACATTCTCGATTTACCCGAAACGCATCCGATTCGTCGTCACGCACGACTTTTCACCAACATTTTGCACATTGCCGTCAAAAGTGTTGATCAACTTGAGGCGCAGGTGGCGCCGACGATATTCAAATATGGCGAACGACATTATCGACCAGATATTGTGCGTTGTTGCTATCGTTGCTGGCGAACCAAAAGAAAATTAAAAATTGTTTCAGAGTCCTCATATGACTGAAGAAAATGTTCGAATATTTTGCGCACAAATTGTCTGCACAGTTTTCGATTTTTTAGAAAATGATGAAGCGACACCGAAATGTGCAGAATCGTGGATCGAATTGATGAGGTATGAATTCAGACTCAAATTCAATGAAAAAGATTTAATTTAAAAATGGGATTTTTTAAACCACTCTTGCTTTTAACAGGTATCTTGGTCAAAAACTACTCGATGGTCATGAATTTGCAAAGTTAACCGCTGAGAAGAAGATTTCAATTAATCGAAATGATCATCACCTTTTCCTAATGTTATAAAATTAAAAGAACAAAATAATTTGAGAAAATGTTTTTTTTTCTTTTCTTACATCTAATCACATGCAATCAAATCAATAGCGATCAATAACGGCATTTAAAAAACGAATAATCATGGAAAAATGAAAAAGAAATTTTGGAAATTCTAAATAAAAAAAATCCTTAAATCTTTGACAGGTTACGGTACTAACATCGGCAAAACGGGAAAGAAGTTCAATAAAATGATAGAGAAGGAAAATGTTTTTTTTACAACAATAACGAAAAAAAAATTGCGGAAAAATGCTCTAACCAAAACACTTTCCGACGAGAGTACACAGAGCACGAAAAATATTTCAATTTCTCTTTTCGTAACCAATTTTTTCGGAAAATTTCCCTCGCTTTTTTCCTCTGCCTCATTACGTTAGAAATTTTTCATAACACATTATTTGATGTTTTTTCAGCTCCACCAAAAACTGAGAGGAAGATAAATTATGCGAAAACAAGGAAAAATACACAAGAAAACTAAAAAAAAAGAAAAAAACAAAGAACACTAGAAGAAGTCAAGCATGAATCTGAGCTTGACAACAGTGTCTTTTTCAGCGGGAAAAAAGAAGATGAAATGAAAAGAAAGAAAGAGTTTAAAATAACAATTAGACGTTTTGAGCACAAAACAAGCATAATATAAAAAATAAATTGTTTTTCCTTTTTTTTTTTTTTTTGCTCGGCAAGAATTTTTAAGAGAAAAATGGTGTGAACAAAAAAACAACTAATTCCTAAAAAAAAATACATAATACAACATAAAATGATATATTGGATGGTGGTGAAGTCAATTCAACATTATTCTGGTCATTTTCATAAAGTCATTGATTTAGTCATTGATTTTTTTTTCTTTTTTAAAGCTTTCTTTCTATGAATGTTCCGTAATCACTTCTTTTCCGGTTCCTCGAATGAATATCACTCGATTCAGTTTGTCGGTCAGCACCTCCAAATAATGAACATAGTCATCCAGCGCTTGTTCTACAAAGTTCAAATTTTAAATCTCGAAAATCCAAATGTTCACTTACGATCTTTCTGAATTGGTGGTTTCGGCAAATTCAACAAAATGAGTTGACTGTTCGCTGAGTGCTCCAATAATAGCTCATTTAATCTGACAGCTGTATGCATTTTTGACACCTTCGATTTATCTAACGCCTTCATTCTTTCCTTCTTCAATTTCTCTGCCTTCTCCTCTTTCTTTTCGCCAGTTTCAATAGGCGGTGTAACGCTTTCTTCCTCGTTTTCACCTCCTGTTTTTTCTTCTTCCGATGCTGATCGGACTCCTTTATTCTTATTTTCCGATGCCACCAGCGGTGATTGAACTTTTGGCGTGACTCCGGGTATGGTCAACGTAGGTCCTGTTTGACCGGATGCTTTTTTGAAATCTCTTAACATCATTGTTCGCTCCTCCATCAGAAGAGTTCGCTCGAATGCGTTCTTTGAGATTTCTGGATCGGCTAATTCAACAATCTGAAACAATTTTTTTAGTTTCTTCAATTTTAAATTTGTCTTGTTTACCATGATTTTAGCGTCAATTCTCAGTTGATAAACATATTTTTGTAAATCCTCTTGCATTTTTACATTGTTATCCGATTCTTGAGCAATTCCAATTACTCGAAGTTTACATCCTCTCCAAACCTTTAAATTAAAAAAAAAACCATAAATTTAGCTTCGTTTTTTTATTAATTCTTTCACAAACCTTGTGCTGTTTTAGCAAATATCCCATTAATAGACATAGACCACCATCGTGAACAATCCAATAGACATCAATCATTCCCGACATTCTGAACACCGACGATGGGAAGTCAATGATTCCTTTTGCCACCACAATGGCCATGTCGTTGATTGAAGCGGCGTGAACTTTTTCAATAAATGTGTTATACTCTGTCATGTCTTCATCACGTTCGTGAACCGGCCATGAGATGAGCATCGTATTCGGTTTGAGACCTCCGAGACCAACTGATTGAACGAGTGTTGACATTGAACCGTAAATCTGCAAAAAATTAGAATCGAACCTAGTTTTTCAAAATTTCTCACTTGATCTTCAGCGTGGACCAACGTCTTGGCAAATCCTCTTAATCGAACTTGATTCATATCAAAGTCCATTCGTGCCTTCACTTGTTCTCCTTTTCTTTTATCATCCGGACTTGTTGGATCTCCTTTCAAAAATGCTGTCACCACCGACAAACCTTTTCCAGCTTTTAATTGTGATGCCAAATTCAGCATGTTTAGGTATCGCACATCGATAATTTCTTTCGACCATTGCATTGACAATAGGATCAAAAGTTGTGGACGCCAATTTTTCGGATGCGGCTCTTTATCTTCAATTTTCATCAACGAATATTGGGCAGTCGTCAGCGCCAATCCACGAATTCCGTCACCCCACTCTTTTTTCGCTCCTTTCCACTCAACATACTTGTAAATTGCCAAACACAAGAGACAAGCGACAATCGCATAATCCCAATGTGTTGAGAACATGATGAAGAAGCAGAGTACGGCACCGAGAAGAGACAAAAACCAATGATAATATTTGAACCGTGGACGCCAATTTGGCGCACCAAGCAGTGAGTGAAGGGTACAAATAATGTTGACAAACGCGTAGCACATGAGGAAGAAGAAATCAACGACAGCTGCAATTGTGTCCATACCGCCCATAAGAATTGCCAGCTCTGCTATTATAGTTGTCAAAATTAATCTGAAAAAAGCGAATACAAAACAAAAACTCATTAAACGAAAATTTTCAAACCCAAGGAATGGCTCATTATTTGCGGTGACTTTTTTGAATGGGGACAAAATTGGAATTACTTCGTCTTTGGCGATTGCTTGAAGAAGACGTGGTGCAGAGCACAAACACTGAAGAGCTGCGCCAAACGTTGAGAGAAATGAGCCGATGAGCAACACCCATGGTGATGGCCACGATAAGAGCGCAACAACCATTTGTCCACCAACTGATTGCCCATTTCTACAACAATTTTTTCATGTGGAACTTTCTTAGCACCGGCGCCGGCATCGTCGACAACAACCCCAAAAATTGCTTACTTATCTCTCAAAACTGATCCATCGATTGCTCCACCGAACACAAATGCTAATGAGAAATAAATGAACGATGTCGTCAACGTGGCAGCAATTGTTCCCGCCGGAATGGAAGCTTGTGGGTTCTTTAAGTCACCACTCATGTTTGCACCAGTGAATATTCCAGTCACTGCAGGGAAATAAATTGCCAATAAGACAAAAAATGTGGTTCGCACGTCTTGATAAACATCATATTTCTGATTCGCTACTTCTGACACTGTAGCATAATATTTATCAACATAATTTGGCCCAAGATTTGCTGAAAATTATCTTTTCAAGTTTCCCTTTTTTTCTATTTAAAAGGTGTTTACAGAGAAGAGTCTGTCCTCCTAAAAATCCGGGAAATCCGTTGACACATGTGAAAGTAGTTGACATTACTGAATCATTACATCCTTTGTCTCCACAAATGTTGCTCATTAGGAAGGTGTTGCTGAAAAAATGAAAGAGTACATTTGAATATTACGCCCATTGAAAATCCAGAAATAAATGGAAACAAAAAAACGGATTACTTAACCGTTTCTGCAAAAAAATCTTACTTTAATCCACAGAAATCACACATTTCATCCAATGATGAGTTTCCAGGTACTACAACTTTCGATTGCAAAAGACGATCTCCCATCATGCAAACTCTGAAGAAAAAAGCTGAAATTAATTAACAAATACGGTTGACAAACGATTGTCCCGAATCCGGATAAAGCGTCTTGGTGACACCGCCAGCATAGCAAGCCAATATCGAAACGACCACACAAACTAACGACACCTTGAAAATTAATTTTTGATAAACTTTAACAGAAAGTTGAAATTTAAAAATTACCGGCGCTAACATTTGCACAAATTTGACACCCATTGCGACAATTGCAAACTCGATGAGAAGCAAAATTGTCGAATAGAAACGAAGTGAATTTGTCATTGTTCCAAATAGGGCTAAAAATGTTTTTTAATCGATAATGAGATTATTTTACAATGTATTATCTCACTTGTATCGTGTTGGCCTTCTACACCGCCAAAAGTTAACCATGGAAATATGTAGAGCTGGAAAATATTGATTGATTTAGAGAAAATGGAAAAAAGTTGAAAGAGCGCTCACCAACAAAATTTCGACACCTCCGACGAGGTACATTGATGTCGCAACAGTATTGGCTAAATAGAATAGAATGCCGACAGCTGATCCGAATTCGGGTCCCAAATTTCGAGATATCATGAAATAGGCGCCTCCACTTTCAACAACACCATTTGTGGCGACCGCCGAAATTGAGATACACGTTAAAAATGTCTGAAAAATTCAAATGTTTCTTCGCGAATAAATATACAAACTTACACAAAAGCAGCAGAGAAACAGCAACAGAAACGTTTGACCAAGCCCAGCGATCCCAACGAGCCAAAAAAGACGAATGAACATGGTGACACCCAAAATGTGTTGAATTGTTGGCAAATAGACGCCAAGCAGAACGCCTAGATCCGCTTTTCCACCGTGGCCACCGTGTGATGAGCTTTGGGCTCGTTCCAATGGTCCCGGTGTGATGTGGGCTTTTAGGTAGCTTGAGAAGAATGGCATTGACGGTTCCTCGAATAAAGCAAGATTGTGATTGCCGCCTGCTTCCTTGTTCGATCCCCATGCATACAATTCTCCTAGAAGCGAACGTTTGAGGAATATTTAAATAAGTTTCTTTCTTTTTCTTTTTTTTTTGTCCCGAAAACATTTTTGTAAATTGAATTATGTTATCTTTTAATTTTTAGAGAAAAGCCCCGATATCAAGTACATTGATGGTGAGATCGCCGCAAGACTGACACTTTAAAATTATTTTTCAAAAGGTTGTCCTAAACGTCTTAAACCGTTGTTTGTTTTTTAAATATTTACAAAGCCGAAAAACCTTTAATAATGTTCACTCAACAGTTTACAAAAAAGACAAACTTTTTTAGGCGGGAAAACACTGTTTGAATTTCCGTTCAGAAATTGTTTTGATATCGTGCTTTTCAAAACTTGTGAAACAAAACTCCAACATAAACGATAAAAAATTTTTTAAAGCATAATGCCAGTAAATAAAACTTAAAGGCGTAGCCGTTATAGCAAAGTGATCTAGCATTGATATAGATTTTTTTTTGATGAATTGTTAAATGAAACAAAAAAAGAAAAGCTAATATTAAAACTGCAAAATAAAAAAAAAGACACAAACTATGACTGTCATTTCGTGTCATTGGTGGCGGCGCATCTTGCTCAACTGACAATAAAAACCTCGACGAGACTTTTGTCGGCGCTTTTGTGATTCCCGACGTTGACGTCGTCGTGATCATTGGAACAACTTGATGTCCATTATGATAATGATGATGATGATTGGCTAATAATCCAGTTTGCTCATGAACTTCATCCCCACCAATCACAAAATTGAAAGAGGCCAACTCGGCGTCGCTTGTTGTTTCACTTCCATTATTTAGTTCAGATGTCATCAGATGATTTTTTAATAAACTACACCAACTATTAGTTTTATTTTCAGTTATTTTTTGACACAAAAAGCGTAAAATGAAATATTAGGCAATTGTAAGTTAGCTGCAATAACAGTTTTTGATGAGAGAATGTAAAAAGAGATAAGTGTACAAAATGAAAAGTAAACACGGAAAAAGAATTTATAAATCTTTCTATTCATTTTTCTTTTTTTTTTAAAAACATTTGATCGTTATTCCATTAAAAGTCTATAAATCATTTTGAAAAAAAAAACTTAATAAAAATACAAAATTGATATACAATTTGATGATTTCTCAAAAATATTTAACAATTTTATCAGCTAATCAATGGTCGATTACTGAATTTCGGAATTTTATCACTCATTCTTCATTTTAGAAAATAATTTTGATTTTTCCATGAAAAAATTAGATAAGGGTATTAAACATTAAATTTTACTCGATTAACTTAAAGTCCAAAATTCTGAATTTGTCCCAGATTTTTTTGAAAAGATAATGGTTTTTTTTTTTTTTTTTGCCAATTAAATTTTCTTGAAAGCTATAAAAATATTACAAAAAAAAATCTGGTTTTAATGATTAATGACAAATCCAATAAATTCTAACAAAAAAAGTTTTTTTGACAAAACAGAGTGAAGGAACTTTTCAATAAGAAAAAATAAAGTATTTCAAAAAGTAAAAGTGATAATGTATCATTCACAAGACAAATAATCTATTTGAGACTTTTCTCGAGCAATTTTATCTTCAAAAACATATGTAAACAGTGTTTGAAAACTGCGGAGGTGGAGAAAAACCAATTAACGTTCGAAACTGTTCTTGGAACTTGATAAAAATAGTGATTTTTTAATAATTTTTGAAAAAAACGAAAAAAGGAAAAGAAAGAAAAACCGCAATTTCACTACAAATGGAACAAAACAACATTTGAAAATAGTTAATAATTTTGAACTTTGGCAAAAAATGCTTGCACATAACGTCATACTTTACGCAACAATGCACACAGTTAATTATTGATCTACAGTAACCTTGAGAAAAAGAACGAAGAAAACGAAAAAGAAAAGAAAAAGAAAATTTAAAAAAATTAAAATTTGAGAATAATTTGATGCATTTGAGTATGAAAATGCTTATTTAAAAAACATCGCGCCCTCCTCCCAATCATTTTCAAGGTCTTTTGGTTTTTTGTCTACGCGCTTTCAAATACAAATTAGAGCAGATGGAGAAAAAAGAAAATAATCAAATGACGATTGAATGAAATGAATAGAAATTTTGAATTATTTTTTAAATTGTCTTGATTCGTTTAAAAACGCCAAAAAAAACAATTAAAAAATCAAAAAAAAATCAAATTTGATTAAAAAAAACGTTTTGTGTTCCGCCAGACACCTTATCAGACTTCAAAAAAATGCTCTTATGGAACTTTTTAAAGCTTTGAAGATTGTAAGAAAAAATCATCACTTACTATCTCCAACACTGGCTGTGGATATATTTCGATGTTTATCATTGAGTCCATTTCCTCTAAAAAATATGAAACACATTTCTTCATTTAAAGAGAGCGCAAAATAGCGCAGTGCCAACAACTTTTGCACACTACGCGCAACATCAAAAGTTCAAACTCTCATCTCTCATACTCTTCCTCTTTTTTTTTTAATTTGAAAAGCTTACGCGTGTTCCGGTGAAATAATAATCTCCGGTTGACCAACCGTCGTCTTATCGTCTTCCATCATCAAATTTCGCCACCACGACGACGCCCTTCTATAAAAATGCAAAATTATCTTTTTGTTTACATTCATCCTAACTGCTTTTGCAAGCGAAGAAGTAACAGAAAAAACAATTTTTTTTTAATCAAAATTTTTATAAATGACACTGATCTGCTTTTTTTCATGGTTCTTCTTCTTCTTCTTCTTCTTCTTCTTCTTCTTCTTCTTTTTTTTTGTTTCTTCACAGGTTAAAACTAGTTCCCCCTCCCTCCCCCTCACTTTTCTTCAATTATTTGATAAAACAGTAAGATTTATCAATTTTTAAATGTTAGTTTTGAGTTCTTTGGTCAAAAACTTTTAAACCAAAAAAAAAAACAAAAAAAAAATAGGCGCTGCCAAATCAAATAATCGATAAATAAAAAAAACTGATGGGGCACTATTAATCAGATTTAGAATGAAATTATATAATAATTACGTTATACTATGGGATTGATAATGATAATAATATCATCAACCATGTCAAAAAAAATTTTTTTTTCCCGCATCGCCTTTTCTCTCCTTTTCCCCTTTTATCAATTATAATTTCGTAAACATTATCTTTTTTCTTCTTTCTCTGGCGACTTCTCTCAACTTTTTCTTCAGAATAGAATTTATTAATCGATACTTCTCCCAAATTCTATCCTGGTCAAATGTTAATTGAGAACCATACAAAAAGGGTTAAAATTTAAAAAAAAGACGGGAGATAAAGAGAGAGAGAGAGAGAGAGAGAGAGAGAGAGAGAGAGAGACAGCGAGAGAAAGAGAAAGAGACAGAGAGAGAGAGAGAGAGAAAGAGAGAGAGAGAGATGGAAGAGGAGACTCAAAATAAAAAATCCGCTTATAATATTTTGTCAACAATCTTGTCATCAAACTTGAATTTGAAAAATTTGAATATTTTTTCTCTAATTCTCTCACCTCTCTACTCCTCACCTGAAAACAAATCGCATTCAATTTCGATTAAAAATCACCGTCACGCCGCTCGAAATGAGAAAAAAAATCTGTTCAGAGAAGAAGCGGAGACACTCATCTGTGAGCCGGCCCAAAATGGGGCGGAGATCACCACCCTGAGAGGAGAAGGAGAAAAAGGAGGAAGTGAAATCAAAACTCACCGGATCGTAACAAGCTGATTGATTCGAGCAATAATCAAGTGCACTTTTCGACGAGCTCGTTTTGACAAAGAAAAAATAATCATCGAACCTATAAACGAAGACAAGACACCTCCAACACAACAAACCGTATGGAGGAGAAAGAGAGAGAGAGAGAGAGAGAGAGAGAGAGAGAGAGAGAGAGAGAGAGAGAGAGAGAGAGAGAGAGAGAGATAGAGAGAGAGAAAGAGAGAGAGAGAGATAGAGAGAGAGAGAGAGAGAGAATGATAGACAGAAACAGTCAAAATAGTTGAAGGGGAAAAGCACAGGACTGATGAGTGATTGGAACGGGAAGAAAAAAGGGACGGAGGGGAAGGAGTAGGAGAGGGGAGGGGTCGAAACCAAAAAAATAATATAATTACATACATATTTATATACATATATATATGTATATATATATGTACAGTGAGCCCAGCATTAATATAAAAAACCCCCTCTTGTTTTTTTTTTATTTGCTTTCTCAATTTCGATGTGCGCAAAAAAGTGTAACTATTGTTGAAAAAGTCGACGCGAGAGAGACAGGCGAAGAACAGAAAAGGATGCGCCACGCACCACTTTTTTTCATCACCCCAACCCCCTTTTTTTGGTAGTTCAAATATTTTTCCTCGTTTTATGAAGCCCGGGAAATGATGGAAGAATCGAGACGCTATGAAAAAAAGACAACTTGAAGCTTACCGATCTTGGCGCACGTCGGGCGTCTCAAATATCACAACCGACGCTTTCTTGGTTGTGGGCATCGCGTTTTTGACGGCTTCCACTGAGCTGACACGTCGTCCGAATCTGGAATCAATCAACACTTTTTTTATTGTTGGGAACTTTTGCTGAAACACTTCGGACAAATAATGATAATCAGTGATCAAAAATATTGTTTAACCTTGAGATTTTCGCGCATAAAAAACCATTTCCCTTTTTTCTTTTGTTTTCTAAGAGAAAAAAAAATAACAAACAACCAAACGAAAACGAGAAAAATTATGTTATTTTGCGTGATCTACATGAAAACTTTCTTTTACATACATATAATCGACTGAAAATGGAAAAAAGTCACCAAACAACAATATGCTCCGCCCATTTCAGGATGAGAAAACGAAAAAAAAAAAGAAACAATAATTAATTATTTTCAGTAGGAAGTGTAAAGCTCCGCCTACTTGAAAAAAAACCTTCAACCCACCCCGGTGCCACATCTCTTGCCTTTCCAACAACTAGTGGCATTGGCGGAACTTGCGGCGGATCGAGACCACCACCACTGTCATCCACATTCTTCTCATCATCGGTCATCGTCTTCGTCTTCAGCGCAAATTTGAGATGAGTCTGAAATTTTAAATAAAAAAGAACACAAAAGAAACAATTTTACAGTTAAAAAAACACGTTTTCAGCCAATTTTATCGAAAAATGTTGATGGGAAAGAGAGAGAGAAGGGGGGGGGGGGGGACGTACAATTTTTACTGTTTTTTTATCACAAAATATTTAAAAGAAATTCACAAATTTCACCAACCGATTTTTTAATGTTTATTTATATATATTCACGACTTTTCGACGCACTTCAGATTTGAATAATTTCCATTGATAAGCCGATTCCGAACTTGTCAAGCTCCGCCCATTTTCGGTTTTATGCTGAAAACGTTGCGAAAGTAAAGTTTGAATTTTTCTTTTTTTTCTTTTTTCTGTGAATTTCATTAGTCTAATTTAATTTAAAAATCAGAATCAGATTGCATTCATCTTGAAAAAATAAATAAATAAAGGAATGGGGCAGGAAAGAAGGGAAAAGCTGGGAATGATGAAAGACAAAGAGCAAAAAAAACTTTACAAAAATTGAGAAAAACTGGCGAAATTGGTTTGATGAAATAACCCGACACGGCGAGAGAGAGAGAGAGAGAGAGAGAAAGAAATATTTCTAAAGAAATCAATAAATCAATATTAATCCCTTGGCAATGATTTGATCATTGCATTATCCGTCGTCGAATCGTCATCCTCATTCAATTGATGATGATGATGATGTCGCGCGAATCGTGGCGATCTTAAAACGCTCTAATTGCTGCCGAAAATCCATCGACTTTGTCTCACCGTTGATAGAGGTGTCGATTTAATAGTGCTGGAAGTGAACGAGCCGCGTTTTCTTCTTGCTTTCTTCTTTGGAATCGACGGCGAAGACGCATCGGTTTGATGTAGAGAAGATAATAGCAAATCTGAAATTATATTTTTTTCACCAAAAATTAATTTTTCTTCGCATTTTTTGAATCAATCAGAAAATCGAAAAAGTCAAGGAAGACGCCGACGGCAATTTTCAAAAGCGATGCGAGCGCGTCGCGGATTTTTCAGTTTTCAGTTTAAAAAAAAAAAAAAATATTGAAAAAGCAGACGCAACCGTCTAAAGCAGTGCGCATACTCGATTTTTCCCCGTGAAGCACGTGAACCTAAAACTGTTCTCTTCTCCTACCTCACACAATAATTCAGCGAACTCAAGAAAAGTGATGACTGAAAATCCAATCCATAATCCAATATTACCACCAAAGTCAGAAAAAAGATTGACAAGCTAAAATCATTGTTTTTTTTTGTTAAATTAGAAATCAATAAATTTTTGATCTTTGACATTTGAAGTTTAAATTTTTGAGTTGTCCTGTTTTGTATTTTGAACGAATCCGTAAAATTGGATTATTGTTTTCCAGTTTCAAAACTGCCCGCATCATTTGCATTCATTTTTTTTAAACCAACCAAATTTAATTCTTTTTTTTTTCAATTTTTATGCAAAAAATCGATTTAACACGAATGCGTTTAAAGGCTAAGTTGTAAGTTTAATTTCTTCGAAAAAAAAAATTGAGACGAAATCATTTTTTGTATTACTTTTAGTTTCGGTACAAATTTCGGTAAAATTTGAAAACTTAACCGTTATTACGATTTTCAGAATGTATTACAGTTTAGAATGGGTCAATTTTGAACAATTTGTGCAATCATCTTGACGGAAAATTTTACTCCTACTTAATTCGCTTACCGTATAACCGGCCGTCTCTTTCAGCGACTCAAAATTCAATTGTTCATAATAGATTTCGATGTAAGCGGTGTTCAATCGATAGTATTCGGTGCAAGCTTCGGTATCATTGAAAATGTCCAACACTGCCGGACAGTCGGTTCCAATTTTGAAGTTGATGCTTGGCCACGCTGCTGCTGAGTACGCTGTTTCGAACACTTTTTCCTGACATGGCTGACGGCATTCGCATTGTTCGTGCAAATGATGATACCCGCCAGCTTCACTGGTAAGATTCGATAAACAAGTTCCTGCAAAACAAAACCAATACATATTTGGCTGCATACTTCCAAAGTTATTTTTATCAACTAAAAAATGCCCGAAATGCTACTTCGCTCTAGCGCCCATATATAGGAAAAAATCCCACATTTATAAAAACGCTGACGTGCGACCGAATTCAAGTTAACGCTGGAGTACAAAAGGTCGTTTGAAATTTTCGCAAGGAACAATTTGAAATTATCAATAGAGCGCGTTAATGACAAAAGGTATAAAAATTTCAATAATTCACAAAAGGCACAATAGAGCCACACATTTTGCCATGAAATGTTCTAGCGAGAAAAATTGAACGATGCCTTACGATCTGTTCTTGATCTCGCATTGCAGTGTCGATGATCATCAGATGGCAATGGAAATCGTGGATCCCCACATCCACATTTTTCGAGAACTTTGAGTTGAAAACAATTCCGATGACAACCCTTTAAGAAATTTTTTAAATCCTCTTTCCCCTCCCCCCTTTCGCGAACTTCTGGCGAGTAATGCTCATTGTAAATATAAGGAATTGGTCGAAATGTGTCGCTGCAATTTCCCCAAGGCTCACTGAGTCGATGAATTTCCTTCTGGAAGATATTTTGCTTCTTACTTCCGTTTTTTCTTTTTTTTTCCACTCACCGTTTTTAATCCAAACGATGAAACGAATCCGGTCGGAGCACTGTAACCAAATGTATCTGGAAATGGCTCCTGATCCTGTTCGTGAACAACAATCCGAACTCCTGCCGCTTCAGTCGTTGGCATGTAATCATTTTGATGAACATCAAGTAGAAGACGTAAACCTATGACCATCATGTAAATTAATTAAAAAATTACAGCTTCGTACATAAAGCTACTTTTTATCGTACACAAATTTTTTAAATTTATCAATTTCATTTTTTTCAACGGCAATGGGACATATTTGCTAATTTTTTTAATTGAAAATTGTCAATGGGGCGAGATTGTAAATTTTTTTTCTTCAGACTTTTCCGACATTAAAAACTAGAATTTTTCCGAAAATTCTCAAAACTTTAGAACAATAAGATGCCAGTGTCAGAAGAAGCGCCTACAGAATTTATTTCCACACAACGTTGAAAATACACCTCTATGTATTGAAAATTTATTTTTTTTATAATTAGAATCTTTCTGAATGAATTTTTTTTCGAAAACCTTGATTTTTAATGTTCGAAAATTCAACTGACCATACATCGGACCAGCTCGACTATTTTTCAATTCGACCGAATCATTAAAATTAAAAGTGTAACAGTTGCCATACTCGGGATCAATGTGCAATTTGAAATCTCTGGAAATGTTTATTCGAGTTTGATGCCCGGGTAACCTAAACATTTTTTGAAAAAAAACCTTTCCATATTACAATCTTTCGAGTTGAATGAGCATCGGAGCACAAATTCATTCAGTGTGTACGACAAATTTCGACGAGTTTCACGTGGCAGCGCCGCCACTAAAAAAATCAGATTTTCCTTGGTCTGCGTTGTGATGGCTCCGGCATCTTTTAAATCCTGAAATTATTTTATGAGTCAAGTTTCTTCTTCTTCTTCTTCGCTTCTAACATGCAATCCAAACGCTTCTTCGGTTTCTGTCGTTTGCGTTGTTGGTGGATCGGTGACCGCGTAAACTGTGTAATTGTTTGGATTCCACCATCGAATTTCTTCCTTCAAATGTTAGAATTTTAAATCAAAAAGCAGAACAAATTTTTTTAAGACTCTTTGCGCCAGATTTGACGAGAGTTCGCATTAAAAAAATTTTTTTTTTTAAATTTTGAATGAACTTAGAGAAGAAAAATGAGGCAGACAACCATCTCAATTTTCGAAGGTTTCATTTTTTTTTCAAACTACAAACTACAAGCTTTAAACTACTGAAAAAAGAGAAAAGAAAAACTACCTTTGGATGAACCATACAATGGTGAGAAATCGATTGACAAAGGCACGGCTGTGTCGTTTCACTGACTCGTTTTGTCGAGGTCAAGGCAAGCGGTCCGTCCGGATCGGGACACGTGTTCGATATTGAGCATTCGGCGCACTTTTTCACTGTCCATTTTGTTGTTGGATAGCACGGCCAAATTAACCCGCGCGTAACATCTTCGAAGCACATACAAATTGAGGCGTTGAGCTCGAGTGGATTACGATTTGGCACGCATTGTTCCATATTCATGCAAGTGCAACGAACAAAAACCGGCTGATATTCGGCACCTTCGAGCTCTTCTTCATCGATCGGAAAGATGAGATCTGATTTGGCGGTGCGACGATGACGTCGAACGTTGATCGCTTCTAAAGCGATGCCGTCGTCGCGAAGACTTGCACTCATCATTCGCGCGTTGATCACTCGCTCCCAATAATCAAACTGCAAATAATTCGTTACAAGACCGTAAAGACCACACATTTCAGATTTTTCTCAATTAAAAACGGAAAAAAAATAAAAATTTAAACATTTTCTAGCCGATGTCCAAACAATTTAAGCTAGTTGTGCACCTTTAATTTAAAGTATATTTCAAAAATTTTCAATTAAATTTGAATAATTTGAAACAAATTTTCAATTTGGTTTTGTCACACGAAACTTCAATTTGAATTACCCCTTCTTTTATTTCCTGGTATTGAATCAGTTCGCTGTATTTAAAAGCGTTCAAATTGCAGACGGTCGCCGCCGGAAAAGCAGCTGGAAAAAAAACTTGTTTTTTGTTTTCTTTTCTACGAATTGCCTCACCAGCTTCAAACTGCAATTGCATTTCTATAATTGTTCGATAATGTAAATATTCGGACATGGTCCAGTAGGTTTGAATAAGAAAGAGCATTAAAGCGCACATGAAAACAGCGGCCCAAACCCATCGGCCAAAAAATGATGATGTTCTGCAAGGGGAATAATTTGGTGTTTCGTTCTTTTTGTTTCTTCTGCAACGTTTTGTTTACCCGACGTGGGGGATTCCGTGTGAACTTGTCCGATCACAAAAATCGAACCATAACGATTTGATCGATGTGTATTGATAATCATCTTCGGATTGTGATCGAATCGATTTTCGTGACGAGACTCTTCGCGATGAGAATAATGGTGGCACGTGAAGAGCCTTAAAAAAAAAACTTTTTAAAAAAATTGTTGACCGTTTTACAACACGCAGCCCATTCAAAAGAATTGTAGTGGGGTGAAAAAATAAAAAAATTTTGCGCTCGTTTTAAAAAAATTTGGTAACTTTCTGATCTTTAAAAAAAAAAGTCACCTTCGAGCCATCATCATCGTCATCCTCAAAATGAGCTTGGATACCTGGTCCAGCGTATGGGCCCGTTTCTAGATACTCGTCGGATTTGTTATCCATTCGATCGGGTACATGAACAAGCCTCTGAAGATGTAAAATATTTGAGCTTCTCTTTTCGAATCTTATCAGACGACTTCATCTTTTTTTTTCTCTCCTTCTTCTCTCTCTCTCTCTCTTTCTTTCTCTTTGCCTCTTCTTTCTCTCATCTCACTCAATGGAGCGGAATATCATAACATGAGAAAAAAATTTCTTTTTTTTTTTTGGTAGAAAATGATGATATTATTTTCCCCGGAGAGGGGTGAGGGAGGAGAAAAAAAAAATTTTTTTTTTGAATTCACCTTTTAAAATTTCAGAATTCAAGCAAAATAAAATATTCTGGAAAAAATTGTGAAGAAAGAAACAAACCGACACAATTCCGAGAAAAATTTTTGTTCTGTCTCTCCCAAAATACAAAGGACACTACAAAAAATAATGTTTGTGACGGACGGGTGTGACAAATGTGACTCTTCTAAATTCCAAAATGGTCGGCCAAAAATTGTTGTGCTCCCTCTCTCCCAATTTTTAAGGAGGCAGAGCAAAAAGTCCCTCGAGGGGTTGTGCTCAAGGAAAAAGAAAAGAGGAGGGAGGCTGGAGACAAGATTTGAGGATTCTTAATTCGAATTTCAGACAACTTTATTATCACTTCTACGTGAATTTGATGAGAATAATAAGAAATCACATTCCGCTACGAAAATAAAAAATCAATTTTTTTGCATTCAATCAAACTGTGTATCAACTTCTAGTTAATTTAGCTTAAATTGAGAAACGGAGCTGCATTTTTTTGTCTAAAATAATTTTAACGAAACAATTACACAAGGTTAATTAGCTAAACGAACATGAGCTACAAACTACAAAAAGAGCTTTCAAAAAAGATGACTTTCTTAAATAAAAATTCTGACGCTATAAACTACAAAAACGGATTCTTTCGAAATTACAGCTAAGAAAAAAGGAAAAGAAGGCTCATTGAAAAACCAATGAATCTCAAATCACCTTAGAAGCCGCCCGATCATCATCCACTTCAAGAAACGTCAAATTTTTTTGTTTTGTTTTATGACGAATCGCATCCCGACGTTTCGTTATCGAACCATCCGACGATTTTCTGATCGTTGTCGTCAGACTTGATGGCGTCGCTTTTCGTATAAAAATCATTAGAAGTGTTACGACTCATGAATGGAGCAAAGTGTCTCGCTTTGTTGATTTCGAAAAATATTTCTTCTTCTTCTTCTTCTTCATCTTTTTCTTCGTCTTTTTCGTCTTCTCCAGTTTCACCCTCTTCTTCTCATCACAACGCCAATTAGATGGTGATTGTTAGACGAGAATTTATTTGTCGCCTGCTCAGCAGCTTTTCGGCACCAAAAAAAAATGAAAGAGAAATCTTCCAGCATGATGACAAATGTTGCAACAATTTTCTCGATGATTTCTATTTTTCTTCTTATGCTTTTTCTTTTTTTTTCGTGTCCAAATCAAACTCGATTTTAAAATGAGTTGCACTTTTTCAGAAAAAAAGCAACTTTGTTGATCTCCGGATTCAATTAGGAAGAAAGTTCAACTTTTTCCTATTTTCACCATTGACTGCCTGTAGCCGATAGCCTAACAAACAGCTACATAAGTACATATTTTCCTGTTCCCAAAGTTTGTTTTTTATGACTATCACCCAGCCGACATTGTGCTACAGTAATAAGTTAATTTTACTAAAAAATTATTGAAAATTGAAACAAAATCTGGTTTTTATTATTTTGTTTTTGCGGGGGGGGGGGGACGAAAACCAACCTCTTTACTTTCCTCCCACGACTCCATTAATTTATAAAAATTTACACGTTTCAAAATCGACGGCAACGGAATCATAGGTTTTTATGAATTCTGACGCCAGAAAAAAAACTCGAATAAAAAAGAAAAAAAGAAGCTCGGATGCTTCCAACTATCGGAAACATCAAATTAAAAAGAGCCAACAACACAACGAAATATGAAACGGAAATGGGAAATAAATCAAGAAAAATTGGTTTACCTTACTCTCTCTTGTCGCCGAAATGAGTCGACGCGGTGAATCGCTGCGATATGTCTGGAAAAAAAACACATTGTTCACCTCAAGGAATAATATAGAATTTTTTATAGAACCAATTTCGATCCGCTGCTGCTACTTCGACTTTGTCGGTCAAATCGATACATTCTTCTCGAATTTAAATATTCAGATGACGTCGAAGGAGAACCTTGTTGTTAAAATCTTAAATCGATTCTGATGAATAAAACAGAAAAAAGACGTCTGTATAAAATTTTGAAAAAAAGAAAAGAATGGCGGCGCGAGTTGCTTCAACTTCTACTTTTGACTATTGCTGCTCGGTGCAACCAAATAAAGCCCCCCCCCCCCCGTGAGTATGTGAGTTTGTGTTTATTCTTCCGGCGAATGGCAAGAATTTGTATTCAGAAAGTGCTTTCTACCTTTGACTGGTCAAAACTCTTTCCGATTATTATTTTGCCCTTCGCCACCTCTTTTCTTTTTCCTAAAAAAGTTAATTGACGTTCAAAGTGCGCTCCGCTGAACTACCATATTCAATACTTTTGAAATTTTAATTTTAAAAAAGTAGAGGAAGAACTTCCTTCAAATAAAAAAATCTGCTTCGATTCAAAGAAAAAGAAGGCGTGGCTTCCCAAATAGATGAGACCCCATTTCATTTAAAAGCACCTCATGGAAAAAAAACAGAGAGAGGGATAGAGAAGTGAACGGGATGTATAGTCGACGATAAAGAAGAAGACAATGGCTAAATCTTAGTATTGCTGAATATTTAAATGCACCACTAAATACTAACCACCGGAACACTGAATTGGATGTTGGAGAATAAAAATGAAAGCTAAAAAAAACGTAGGAAAGTTTTGTCTCCCCTTTTTTTCCACACCGCCCTTTATAATGCGACGCTTCAGAAATCGGAAGTCTGTTTCGGGAATTTTTAATGGAAAAATAGTTTTCACGAAAAAAATCGTTTTACTGAGCATCGCTAAAGAAATTTGTGATTTTGGCAGTAAAATTACAAATTAAAACATAAAAACTTAAAAGTAGCGCAGTTTTCTTCTTTTTTTTAAACCATATTTTTTTAAATACATCAAACATTAGAATTTAAATTTCCAACTCTATTTAACATTTCCCTGAGTATCAACTCAGAAAATTTGTTACCTGGTTTTTGAAAGAAAATTTTAAATTCGTTTTCTCATTTTGTTTATAGAATAATTTTAAATAAAATGTGTGTATAAAATCGAATTGTAAAAATGTTTGAAAATAAATTAACTTTTTTAATAAATTTGCTCTAGGCATTGATTCAAATCAATATTGTCTCCACTGATTGACAAATAATTCACTTTTCCCGCTTCCTCAATTGCCATCACCACGTTTTGCATTGCTTCCAGTTGTTCAATGTCAATCATCGTTTTGTGAGCTCTAAATTTTTTTTGAGACTGATGTACAGCATTTTCCTGGTGGAAAAAATACCTGAAACAGACCACTGAGAAGATTGGTTTGACTGGCAGCCTGTGCGAAAACGAGGCTGGCGAAAAAACATGAAAATCTACATTTTCAACACTCGTCCTTTGATTTTTTTGCTCATTTTTGAAAAATCTCAACAAATTTTCTTTTTTTCTTTCCACCAAAACAATTTGTTCTGATCTTTTCCCCCACCTCTCACTATTCCGGTGTTTAATTCTTTCATTTCGCAAAATTTCGAATTCTTTCCAACTTGCCGCCAATCTTCCAGCGCCATTCATCATTTTGCATTTGTGACCACACTTCATGAATCGTTTGCCGCCGTTGCTCGGCTCGTCAATTCTCGATAAACTTCTCTCAGTCGGAAAATTCTCCAAACCGTCTGGTCCTAGAAATCCAACGAGCTTTCGGTCAACGTGAAGTTTCTTCATTTTCAACGTTGTTTGGAAATTGTTACGCACTATTGTTGGAAAGTTTTCATCGACAAGATTCCTTTCGAATTTGTTTTCTCTATTCGGAATTTCCGATTTTGGCGTTAGATCTTTAAGTTTTCCAGTTGACGATGATGGCCGATTGAGATGATCATAAACTTTGGTTATTGATCTGGAAATTTTTTTTGGACAAAATTTTCTCCAGGTTTTTTTTAAAGGTTTCTTTTCCATTTTCAGATTATTTTAACCAAATAAATTTAACACCTCGGTCTCAAAATAACCAATCCTGTGCGTTTGATTTGTTTATAAATCTCATATTTAAAATGGTCAACTCCCATTCGCTCCAAAGTACAGAAAACATCCAAAATTGTCAACTCGTGGCCCGATTTTTTATCAAAAATCACCGCCGACCCTGTCTAAAAATGAATTATCCACCTGTAAAACAATGAAATCAACAAAAACCTCGACTAAAAATGCCGCTTCTTCCGGATAAAGCTCAAATCCTCCCCGACACGGAACTCCCATGCTTTCCAAATGTTTTCCACTGATTTTCAGCACTTTTAGCATTGTTCTACCGGCTTCAAATTCAATTTGAATTATTTTTCGTCTAAAAAAACATAATTCTTCATAATTTTTTCACGAAAGCCGCAATACTTTCTTTTGACTCCTTCCTCCATTCTGCAATTTTTTAAACTTATGGTTAAATTCAGTTTCCAAACTCAAATAATTTCACATTTTTGAGAAAAAACAATTCATGAACCGAATAAAAATTTTTTGGGTTTCAAAAAAAAATTTTTTCATTAGCTCAAAAATAAAATCCTAGCGATCCAGTAATTACAATTACAATTATCATTTTTTAAAACACGACCAGGTCATTTTTATCAAACTCGAAACTTTTGGTTTTTTTTTCCCTTTTTCATTGTTATCATTGATTTTTGTCATCAGTTTTGATTGTAGGGGCGAATGATAGAAAAAAAGCTCATCACAGTAAAGAAATAAAAAATGGGAAAAACCAGGAAAAAAAATGGGATGGTGGAGATAGAGGAAAAGGGAAGAAGTCGAGGGAGGGGGGGGGGGAGGGAAAGAGGGACGTACTTTTTTTGAAAAACTCGTAGCTGGAAAAAAATAACGAAAAAATGAAAATAAGATCATTAAATTTTACAAAAAAGTGTTTTTCCTTTTTTTCGAAACCGAAAAAATTAGTACAAGTCTAATGGCAAAAATACTTTACGACATGCTCTTGTCACTTGTGACAGCGGATAATCCTGCGACGGTAGGAGTTCGGCAATTTTTGGGGGAAGTTTCGAAAATTGCACACAATACTGTTCATCAAGACTGTCACGTAACAATCCTCTTTCGAACAGATCAAGTGATGCGAATTGAATGTCTCTGAAAAAAAACAATTTAAAATGGGTTTATCAAGTCGGGAAAAGCAAGTAATACCTGAAAATTGGAAAGTGTGGTCCGAGTGTTATTTGTCCATTACTTCCAACTTTTCTTGCATCATTGATCAATGTTTGAATGGCCTGAATAAGAGGAAAAAAATAACATCCATGAATAATTTCAGAAAGTCTACTTTAAACAATTCATTTTTTTGCACTGCGCCTGTCACCAGTTCCCACGATGGTGATACAAACTTTTGGCCTTCTTCAGTCTTAAAACTCTTCGAATGCGCTGGATTCGACAAATACAGTGGAAGCACGGATTTGTGCTTGTCTGGAATGTCTAACACACATCGAATATGATGGCGTTCGGCAATCCAGCTAAATAAATGACTTGGTAGTCCGAGACGACGCATATAGAAAACCAAATTCCAAAAAACAATTGGATCCGTGTCTTTTAACGATTCTTTCTGGAAATTTTCGAAAATATAATTTTAATTATTTTGGTTCTCGAACAAACTTGTAATGCTTCACGATCTGTTGTTAGAATTGCCTCTAATTCTCTTCTTAAAACTAATGGACTTAAAAATGCCACTTCGAACGATTCTAATTGTTTTGACGATGTCTTTTCAGGCGTCTTAAATTTTCATCATTTTTTTTTCAATTTAAACCATTTAATTATTGTCTTACTGATTGTCTAGAAATTGGCAAACCTCCTGTTGAATAATAACTATTTTTCGGCTCATCAATCGATTTTATTCGAACTGTTAAACGAGGCGCAAAAACACCATTTACATTGGTAACTGATTTTGCAACTGGATCCGACGACAGACAATCCGTATAACAATGCGGACATGTCGTATTTAGATTCTGATCATCAACCTAGAAAACCCTTTTTTTTATCATAGAATTTCACTATTTTTATTTTTTTAAACCTTCCAACCAGCCATTATGTCTTCATCATAAATTATTGTTCGACATGATGGGCACATTGTCGCCGAGCAGATCACCACTTCTTTACGATCCAACGTGTTGTTGTTTGCAGCGATGGCGGTGGTGCCACCGCCACCGGTCACCGCCTCTTTTTCTTGTCGCTCACGGCTTCGCCTCAATTGCAAATAAACTTCTCTCATCCAAAATTCTTCGTCAAGTAGTGTCCCACACGATCCTGAATCGAGAATGTAGGCTGGATCTTTTGGGTTGACAATAAATTCAGTTATTTGCTGAAAATTTCCAATAAAATGTTTTATTTTCTATTAATTAAATTCAAATTACCGGTTTGTTTACCACTGAGTACGATTTATTGATGATTGACGCCATTCGCAGCCGCAATTTTGTCGGCATGACGTTCACTTGATTCACCAATGCGTTTAGACTTGGACTTGCTCCACCAATTGATCCACTATCACTGAGATCATCTGCTTGCGACAATTTTGGGCTATCTTGAAATTTTTTTTAAAGTTTTCAAGTCTCGCATTTTTCAAAATTTAAATAGTTGAAAATAAAATCTACCAAACGTCGTGGATCGAATCATTTTAAACATTGGACTATTTGCAATGTCCTTCAGCCAACTCTGCCCGTCACTTCTTTTATCGGCTTTTGGTGTCAATTCTTGCGCAAACGGTGTCGACGCATGATCGGCAAAAAATTTGGCTCTTGATGGCGACATTTCGACACGATTCATCCTTTTTACTTCGCTGAGCTTATGATCATCACTCGAATTTAAACTCATTGCTCCTAGTGGATCTTTATTATCATCCGTTTCATCTACTTCGCTCTTCTTTTTGTTTTTCTCAATCGGGGTGTAGGTTATTTCATAATCCACAGTTACTTCCGATGTCACACCGCCTCCTTTATTATCACTATGATAGCCATTGTCACTTTGTGTGTCCAATTGTCGTCGCTCAACTTTTGCCCACTTCATTAATCCATCGGTTGCGTTGAAAACTATACGAACAACGTTCCATAATTGACAAGCTCTTTGTCGTGATGCGCTTGGCCATTTGGCGTCCATCACTGCGTGGTGATAAATACCATAGGTTACGGCGTTTTGTTCGAGACCAGCTCGTTGCATTTCCTTCAAAAAAATAGAGAGGAACAATTTAAATAAACCCCCCAACAAAAACAAACCTGTAAAACTTTTACCGCCATCGCCGGCTGATCGTATTTCCCGTACAACTCAATCAGTATCCGATAGCACACCTGATCTAACGGAAAAATCTCAGTTCGCTTCATTCGTTCTAGCACAATAAATGCCAATTTTAGAATTTTTCGCTTGTTGGGCGCCGCCAAAAGGAGACTTTCGAGTTGCATAAACCACAGAGAATATGAATAGAAGAGCAGAGTTTTTGCCCACTTAAAATTTAAGTTGTTTTAAAAACATCAAAGTTTAAAAATAAATTGTTTCTCTGTTACATGTAATGGATTCGGTTTGACAGCGTTTGTTGCAGCCAATAAAGAAGATCTTGTTTCAGGCTTCGTTCGAACCGCTGTGCATCTTGTGGATTCTGTAAACAACTTTCTTTCTTCTTCTTTTTTCTATCTGGATATTTTTGGTTTTACCATAATGAATCGGCATTTTTTCACCATCCATTCCATTTTGAAGTAATCGATCTAATTGAAAATAATCCGTGTTCAACTTTGTTGGGAAATTCTACAAATTGTAAAAAAAAAAATTGTTGTTCACGTTTTTTCCCTTTACTGTTTACCGTATAAATGAATTGAGCTTCTTCTCCATTTGGTTGCACAAATGGTTCCGGCGACGGAATGAAGACCTGGAATTTTTATTTTTCATTTGTGATATCTATGTCAGTATCGTCATATCAGTTTCGACCGGACAGATTTATTAAGTGTTGGTAACGGGGGTAAAACTCCCATTTGTTTTTTTTAATTTTTGTGACTTGTTATACAGATTAAAAAAAACAAAACTATCATGCAAATTGAAAAAAAAATTAACAAAAAGTGCTAATTTTAAGAAAAAAAAAGAACAATACAAACCATTGGATTAGCATCCGTTGATGAAATCGAACTCTAAATTGTTTGAAAAATCAAAAAAAGTAAATAAATGAAAAAAATAACAGAAAAACCTTGCAATATTTAAAAAAAAAAAGCTATAACTAATAAAAATTTGAATCCTATCAATTTCATGCTTTTTTGAATTTTGAAAGAAAAAAAACAAATTTCCCTCTCTTACTCATCTCATCATAATAATTTGAACTTTCATTTTCAAGAAACATGTTGCTCATCGTTTTTATACTTTTAAATTTTTGAAAAATTAACCTATTTTGAACTTGCTCTTTATTTTTTCGGATTTTCACTAAAAACTCGTGCATTTTTTGTTTTATATTTTTTTAAATGTATTTTATTGTTTTTTGATACAAACCGTTGTATAATTATGTGACGTGTCAGGTTCCAACAATTGAATCGTTGACAAATCTCGATTTTCTGTTTTAAATTTTTTAAAGTTATATTTTATTAAGATTTCTTACCGTTTTCCAATTTTGTAATACAATCATCAAAAAATGCGTTGTATGTGTTTTTGTCCGATACAAAACTTCGCTCTTCAATAAATCTCATGAAAGATTGTGTTTCAGAGAACCGTTTGTAAAACTCAGCTGATGGTTTGTCACGAGATCTGAACAATTTAACTTTTTTTTTATTAAACTCTGCCCGGTTGTTCACTTTCCTACCTCAAAAATCCTTCCATATCGAACAAATTTTTCAAATCCATTGCGTTTGCAGCGGACGGGGCACTTTTTAATGGTTTCAGGAATGATTGATACCCCTTCATAAGCACTGCCATAAATTTTAAAAACGCCTCTTGAATCTCATTTTCGAATTCTCGTTTTTGACGCTGTTTGACAAGGTCTTGATCGACTGGTATGAATTCAGCTTTTTTCGTTTTCATGTTTACACTTGACGCTGTTTTTTGAATTTCCGAAAACACTTCTTCAAGCTTAGTTCTTAGCTGTTTTGCTGGCTTTTTTGGCAACATTCCCAATCTGATTGATGCACGACTTGATGACGCGCTGATCGTCAACGTGTCCAAATCGAAACATGTCACATCGTGCGGCGGATCTTCGTACAGTTCGAAATATCTCGAATCGACACCGGCGATGAACGGCATTGGAGCGTGTAAAACGCCAGCTAAGCCAAGCGGACATTGAGGAATATATGGGCATTGCCAATGAAATGGAAACATCAAGGCGCAGACACTTTCAGCAACTGCTGCTAACATCCAAGGTCTAAAAATGTGACTTTTTTATACATTGTTCAATAAATTTCTCACCTTAATGAATGAATCAAAATTTTTTGTTCGAACAAGGCTAACATCATTAAATACATCAAATTTTCGGGTCCTAAGCATTTCAAGGTGTCTAATAATTGAGCTCCATTTAGTGGCAACTGACTATCATCATGCGAATCAAAGCTGATATTTTCAGCGCCAAGTTGCATGAAGACTCGCGGTCGACGTGGTGTTGGAAAGGAGACTTCATACATCTGAAAATTGTTTTAGTTTCTGAGACGTTTAAATATTTGTCAAGTTTGATTATTTACCAAATGTGAAATGTATCTCTCAATTGGCACTGATTGTGCAACATTATTTGTTGATGATATTCGATGGAGAAAAAACAAAAATCTTTTAAATGAATTGAAAAACGGATATCTTGAGATTAGACATATTGAGACATTTTTATAGAATATAATATCATCAGCCGGATCATTATTGCTACTTGAATCTTCAACAGTTCCCCCTTCGAGATCATTTTCCTCATTTCCTTTCAATTCTAATAATTCTAATTGAAGTTCTGTCAATGGTTTGTTATATTTTTCGTAAAACGTCACTGCTGAGCCATAAAACTTTGTGCCGTTCTAAAATTTCGATTACTTTTTAAACTCAAAAATGAAATATGTAGAATAACCTCATCTGTTAAAACAAACGTTGAAAATGATCGATCAGGTGGGCTGCATTTTGTCGACCAACATTCTATTAATGCTCCCATTGGGAGGCAGAACATTGCGACATTTTGTGCCAGTTTGAAATCTTCCATTTCTTCACTTTTATCGGATCTTGGGAAATAATCGAGAACCTAGGACATTTTTTATAAATTTTTAGGAATTTCATTACTTACTGTTGGCTTATAAGCCAATCGTTTTGCAGTTCCTTGTGATTTTTTGTAACAAATGAAAACGTCAGAACCAACCATTCCCTAGAATTGTTTTAATAAATTTATTTTTAATTTTTATTTGTTTAAATACCTTATTTAAATTTTTGGGAATTTTATAATATGTATGCTGGGGTATTTCTCCTTTATTTTGTAATATAACTTTTATATCAGTTACTACAAACTGACTTTGCGATGCATTTGGCGCTGCTCGCCGATATGTTAAAAAGATGCCTTGCGACGCATTATTCACGTTTGCTGGTCGCCCGAATGGTGTCGTTTGAACCACATTTGAGTCAGCCAACGGTTTGTCGCCTTTTCCTTCATCAAGAATTCCAATATCAACAAGTGGTAATTTGTGGTATCCCCGTCGATAGCACAAAAAACATGATGGTATTCGAAGTGATCCATGATTTAAATCTGCTGGATAGCCAAGAGTGGTAGTTTCAATGATTTCAAACCCCTCAGGTAGCTGCAACATTATTTTTTTTCTAATTCCAGAACGCTTATTAAAATCACCTTTTCACCAAGCTGTGGAAAAATGACTGTGATATCTGTGATTGGCGCTAATGGTTGAGTGTTTCTTAAACCACATTCTTGCGACAACGGCTTTAGATATTCTAGCGGTTTTGAATCGTCCAATCCTAAATTTTGACAAGTTTTCAAAAAAACACGAGCTAAAAAATTTTTTTAATTTTTAAACACACCAGCTACGACAAAATGCTCGAATAATCGTCTTTCATCATGTAAGCCGGCCGTCGAACAGCTACCACTCATGGACTTGTGTCGTCAGCTCTTGAAAATTCAGGTTTTTGATTAGTTTGTTTCGATAAATTTTAATCGTTGAAAGTAACAAATCAAAAAACTTTTTTTTCTTTCTAATTCTCTAATAATAAGTGAACATGTGAGGGTAAAAGACACGAAAATGGAGGTTAACAATAGAGCGAAATTGCTTTTTTTTAATTTTCCAACGTTTTATTTGCTTAAAGAGACAAAACAAACAATTTTTAAGTATATCCATCATCACAATTTTCTAAAAGTACAAAGCTAAACACTTTCTGCAGTAAAAACCGAAAACTAAAAAAAAAAACTTTGTATTCTCCTCAAGGACTGCACGAATAACTCGTTGTATGACGCCAAAATTTTTTAATTAGATTATTCTTATATACGCCTTGAATTTTGCTGTAAAACAACAACTTTTCAACAGGGAAAATTCCAAAATGTTAAAAGAAAATATCTGAAGTAGGTCACACTTAAAATGTGCTTCTGTCTCCCATATTTGGCATATTGCACAAACAAAAAAATAAAGAGTGAAGCATGAAAAAACATGATAAATTGTCTATAATTTTGAATGGGCAAGAGAAAAACGGAGCAGACAAAAAAAGACTTTTCTTTTTTTATGCCAGCAGGGACCTTCGAGAAGCAACAAAACCTCGTCGCCGAAGAGAGAAGGCGTCACAGGAAGATGTGTAAAGGAGAGAGACACCAATTATTCGACTTTTTGCTCTCTTTCTCCTTCTACCCATGACTGCTCCCCTCCTTCTCCTCCCTCTCTTTTCTTCCAGTAATTTATTTTCATGAAACATGTTTTGTTTGCTCATTCCCCGCCTCCTTCTTCTTTTTTTTCTTTCTATTCTGAATCTTGAAATTCAGAAAATTGAAATAAAAATGACCAAAACGAACTGCGTTGTCCCTGGTAACGGGAAGAATAAAAATAGAGAACGAGAAGCAAAAAAAACCCAATTCGAGCGGAAAATTGGCGGAAGCACAACTGCGGCACACCGGCTGTTTAGACACTACATTTCGACAGGTCAGACAAAAACAAAAATCGACGTTAATAATAAAAAGAAGGAGCGGGTAATTATTGACATGAGAGGATATCGACGAATCCAAAACGTATTTTTCCTTTCAATTTTTTTCTCCGAGTTTTTTGGAAAAGCACAAGTTTATCCTTCGTTTGTGGTTTTTTTTCGAGATTTAAAAGTCCATTTTAAAGGATTCAGAAGCACTTTTTTCCGATTTCGTTGAATAATTGGAAAAAAAATATCTTACAAATTTTAAATTCAGGAAGAATTTATTTGTTTAAGAAAAATGCAGAGGTAAAGTAGCATTGTTGCTCTATTGTTAAATTATTTTTTTTTTCAATTAGTTGAGAAGAAATTTGAAGAATAATTCTAAAAAAAATGTAACACTGAAGAGAAATACTGAAAACGTTCAATAGAGCATGTTTGCAACACTCATTGAAAAAATTAATAAATACCACCTGCCAGGAGTTGAATCAAATTTTTTCTCTTACAATGGTCTCAAACATTCTCGCGCCAACTTTTTTTTTAAGACAGTGATTACCATTTGTTCTTTAATATTCTAAAAATGAAAAAGCGGCAAAGATAAAAAATTTTTAATAGTGCATTTTTTTATTCGAAAAGTGCGATAGAGCGTGTTTTGAAATTTTGTGCTATTTTTGTTCGATTTTACAAATAGTTTTAATATTTAAACTGGAAAAAGTTTTGTAAACCAGCATTTGCCATTAAAAACGGGTTTAAAATCGAAATGTCCTCAGTGCAAAGACGGCTACAAAAAATTTTGACGTAAAAAAACTGGTTTTATCATTTTTGAATCTCTAAACTCATACTTTGTCTTACGATCTCTGATACAATCTGATGCAAATTGATATTGATATTAATTTGTGTTTGCATCAGACACATTTGTTAATTCAATTTTAAAGGTAAGACAAACTCAAGTTTTGCCATAATTCCAACTTAAAAGCATTTTATTTTCAAAATTTCTAATATTTTCACCAATGAAGATTGAAAAAAACGTTTTTTATGAAGCTGATAAAAAATCCTATCGAATTTATGATGAAAAAGCTGATGATCCTATTCAACTTCGTGTCAAGAATCATTATTTCACTCAGCATCGATGTCAAACTGTCGATTTCGTAAAATCAATGGTTTTTTTTTTGAATTTTTTTCTCAAAAATGTTCGCTGCGTACTTTCGAATATTTAGCGTTGATTGAGTTTAAAATTCCCTTTTTTTAAATATATATGTATATGTTTTTTCAAATTATCAATAGAGCGCATTTCCAAACCATCGCATTTAAATATAATTTCAGCACAAAAAATGGTTGAAATTCGATCACGCCAAAATGCCGATTCTTACCTGCCTTGACATGTTGGCCAATTTTCTCGACGAATCCGATCCAGACGTCGATGAGGCAAATCTTTTTCATGCCTATCAGACAGCTGAACGCCTTCGCTTCGCCCATCCCGACAAACCTTGGATGCATCTCGCCGGTTTGATTCACGATTTGGGTAAAATCATGAGCGTCTGGGGTGAAGTGCAATGGGCGGTGACTGGCGACACGTTTCCAGTCGGATGTGCTCCAGTTGACAGCATTGTTTACGGTAAAACTAGTTTTGATGGAAACCCAGATTTATTAGATCCAGTCTACAGGTTTTTCAAAATTTTATAAGCTTTTAACAAAGTCCCTACATTTTCAGCACTCTTAACGGAATTTATTCAGAAAAATGTGGCATTGAAAATCTTCTGATGGCTTGGAGCCATGATGAATACATGTATCAAGTACTCATCAACCATAAATCAAGTTTACCAGATGAAGCATTGTACGCAATACGTTTTCATTCATTCTATCCTTATCACTCACATAACCAATATAAACAATTTGAAAATGATAGAGATGCTCAAATGAAGTCAGCAATAATGATGTTGAAGTAAGAAAAATAATTGTGAAGGAAAAGTTTAAAGTTTGTTTTTTCAGTGACTGCGATCTTTATTCGAAGAATGATGAAACTCCGAATATACCGAAATTAAAACCATATTATCAAAGTTTAATTGACAAATACATTCCGGGAGATGTCGCATGGTAAAACCTAGTTATTTTTTTTTAAATGTTAAGAATTTCATTTTGTATTTATATTATAAAACGTCTGCACATCATTTAATCAAATTAGATGCTATATAAGATAAATAAAGATTTAAAACTTGTTGGAACTAGTGACAACAAAAAATGATTTAAAATTACATGAAAATGGTTGAAAACAGTGAACTTGACCCATACTGCGTTTTTCTGTTTTTTTTTTTTTCTGGGAATGATTTAAGCTCTGCTTCTGGTGAATTTTCCCCAGATGTGAAGAACAAAGACTGAAGCGATGAAGACCAAACTCATTACAAGAACTGGAACTGGTCCGATCTTCAATCCAGTTGAGTCTTCGGTGTAGAAACGCCACAAGCCACCGTTGTTTCCTCCACGGGCACGAGCTGGAGCAGCGGTGGCACCTAAAAGTGGTGTTTTTTTTAATTTTAAAATCATCAAGAATAATTACCTCCTCTACGTTGACGAACAGCGTTTCCTGCTGGTCTTGGGCTACGTCCAGAATCGGCCATTTTTAAATGTGGTTCTCTGAAAACATAAGTATTAAACTATTATAAATCCAAAATTAAAAAAAAAGAAATAATAAGCAAAACTTCAATTCTCGAATATAATGTATATTAAATTTGTTAATTTTGAACTTGAAAGATGAATTACGACATGAATTATGATATTTTTGATGAATAAAAATACTTTAAAATAAATAATGAAAACGTTTTTATTTTATTAACAAAATCTGACTAAAAAACGTCTTTTTGAATCAACGCACATCACTGTTCTCTTCCAACAACAGTCTCAAATTTGGAAAAATAAACTACGGTATGCGTTTGGCAGGCACCCAAAAATCTTGCAGTTTGAGTGCGTAGCTACCCCTTTGACACACATGTCAATGGTAAGTGGGCAGCTATGCATCAACTGCAGGTCGAACAAGGGGAGGAGTCTTCGCAAACACTATGACGTAAAACTACACACTTTTGAGTACCTTGAACAGACAACGAGAACACGTTGGAAATTAAGCGTTTGATGGACGAATGACAATATTTTTTTAAATGTTTTCATTGAAACCTTTATCATTATTTTCAGGTAATTTTCTTATACAAAACTAGAAGAATCATGGGCAAGCTCACCAAGGAAGAAGAAACACTTCTCTCAAGCTACTCTCCAGCAAACTCCACCAAAGGAAACTTGTTTTTCTATGCAAATGCTTTGATCATTGCGGTTGCACCAATCTATCTCTTCTACGGAGTTCATCAAATGGAGGTAAAAATAAGGTTTTAAAATTTTTTTTATAGTAAAAGATATTAAAGATCGCTGATTCATGGATCGTTTGGGCAATATCAGCGGTATCTACTGCTTATCTTTTGTCGCTCTCATGCAAGAATCAGAAACGTCTTCTTAAACACCAGTAAGTGTTTTTCTTAATAATTAAAATTTCGTTCCTACTCTGTTGATTATAGAATCGTTATGAAGCGTGGACAAGCTGTTGATCGTGAGATAAATGCAAAATACGCCAATGATAAGAAAATGAGCATCAAAGAAAAGGAAGAACGGGCACTGTTCCGTAAAAATGAAGTTGCCGATAATGAATCAACCTATTTGTCAATCTTCTACACCAACACATTGTTTTTGACAATTATGCTCATATCTGCATTCTTCTTGCTTTCCAACGTTGCACCAATTTTCAATCTTCTCATCTCAACTTCGGGAGCAGCAGCTCTTGTTGCTTTTCTCTCAACTGCCAAAAACTAAACTTACTAAAAACTGTTTGGCGAATTTTTTTCTCTTCAAACGGGACCTAGTTTTCGATTGTGTTTTGTTTTTTCAACATCAATTTGTATTTATTATTGCCGTTTTATCTGAGTTTATTTATTTTCTTAATCAGAATATACGATTGTAAAATAAAAATAGAAAATTAAACATGTTGAATTGTTGAAAAAGTTGATTTTCTTGAAAAGAACAATTTATATGATAAAATTGAGAAGAGAAATTTCTGAATCTCTCCAGATAATGGAAGAATATCCATCCAATGACTCATTCACAATACCTCGAATGGCCATCAAACAATCAGCACTAATCGAAATTATTCGAGCTGAAAGCCCTGGATCAATATTTGCTCGACCGAAAAATCATATTCGTGATAAATTGATTTATCGTGAACCGTAAATTTTTGGCCTCAAATAACCTTAATACTACTGATGTTCAGTTATCGATTGATTCCAATTAATAATTATCAAGAAGGCGATTTTGCTATTGCACCAATTGAAGAGCGAATCTTCGGAAGATGTTTGATTTTAAATGTGTTGATCACAAATTTGATTTTAATAAAATTTTGAATTTTCAGAAATTCAGCGACAAAAAAATCGCGAAAGTATTCTTCATTGATGATGCTGTGACGGCCTACGTTAACGACGAGGTAAATTAATACAATTAGGCTGAGCTTAATCAAGATGAAGCTTCAATTCAATTAATTTCAAGTGTATTTGCAAAATGGAAGAAAGTCAACGACATTTTCCATGGCAAGTGATGCATTTAACATTGGGACGAGTTAGAACTCTTCATCCTCATGGTTGGTCACAAGCTCAATGCGAACAATTTCAACAAATTCTCAACTGGTTCGATTATTTCGAAATTAGCGCTAGTGAATTCGACATGAACACGTCGGCTAACAGGCCAAGTATATTGGTAAAGCTCTACACAGTGCCAATCAAAAAGTTGGCAACAAAAAAGCGTGAAGAGCAAATGATTTGTGTTGAAGAATTGATGGCAGCATTGATTGATGATATAATAATTGGAGTTTTTTCAAAGAATCTTGAAGTTTCAAAAAAAATTAATTTAAGAAAGAAACATTTTTTTTGTTCAGAATCCCCGTATCGAAAATCTTGACGTTAATAACAATAAAATTGGCGAACAATTAATTATTGATGAATTTCGAGAAAGAATTCCTGATGATTGGCAACACGAGAAGGGGAAGAAAAGACAAAAATCACGTCATTATTATGGGCCAAGCGATTCTGATGAGGAGGACGAAGAAGTGAGCAGTAATAGTGAATGGAGTTTAGATCACGCAACTCATGTTCCACGTCATTCGGCGCAGACGATTAAGAAATTTTTGAATAAGGCTGGAGAATTGATTGGATTCATTGATAATGCAACAATTATTTCACCAGATGAAATGTTTTTAAGAATGATCAATTGGAAGAAAGAAGGTGATTATTGAACAAAAAAAATCACGAATTCAAGAATTCAGACGATGAAAGAATTGATGAATGGCTATTAGATGACACGGAAGAATTGTATGGGTACTCACAAGAATTAGAAATGTTTTATAGAGACATTAAAAATCAGAAGCCATTTGAATATGAAGAATTGTAAGCATTGAAATGTTCAAACCAACAGTTCGGACAAATATTTTTCAGAGCAAAAATGCTTGATGAAGGTGAAGTTTTTGCTATTTGCCATTTTAAAACAAATCAAAATGGTGAATGGCACAGAGTGGAGGTAAAAAACTGATTTCAATTATTAATTTAATTTTGATTTAAAACTAATTTTTGAAAAGTTTTTTAAAGGTGCAAGGACTTCAATCAGATCTAGGAGTAGTTCGATTTGTTGATTTTGGCGGAACAATGAATGTGAAAATTCGGAATTTGCATCGAATTCATTTTATGTTTGATTTTTCAAAAATTTAACAAAAATATAAGAATTCTCATCAAGTTTTTGCAGACATTGTCGACGTCTTCCATTTTGTTGTCCAATTAGAATTCGAAATATTTTCGAACTTAAAAATCATTTTTTCGATGATGATTCAGCACCAGTTGAAGAGGAAAATAACAGTATGATGATGACGATGATGATGACCATGAAACGACAATGGTCAGCAGATCTTCGCGATCAATGGATTCAAATAGTGCCGAATGATCGACCGATTCAAATTGCGCCAAATTTCGGTAAAGAATGTTTTCAAATTGTTGAAAAATTTGAAATGATTGAAGATTTTGATGAGAAAGGAGTTTTGCAATGTGATGAAATTATGATTTTTCAAGAAAATTCTGGAATTGTAGAACAATTTTTGAAAAAAAACGAAAGAAGAATTCAGAAATTAAAATAAAATTTATGTTAAAGGTTTTTTTTTAGTTTAATTGTATTGTGCTACGCTACTCTTTTAAGTATAACTTATTTCCAATATTTAAACTTTCTTTTTTTTCTTTCCTAAAGTTTTAATCTGTTCATACAGTAATCAAGTATTTTTCTCTAATTCTCCGCGTCTTTTCCAATTTTTGTTTTAATTGATTATCAATGACATTTCTTATCATTTCGCTTATTATTTTGTTTTGTTAAAAATGAGCGCCAAACAAGAATTCCCATCGACCGCTTATTCAAAAGCGCAAGAAAAATGGCTTGGGCGAGACCATTTGATAACACCAACAATACGAAAAGCATTGAATTCTGACGGTGGTGTCGACGGAAAATCAATAATCGATATTGGATGTGGAAATGGTGAGAATGAAATTGGTACAAATCGTTTTATTACATTTTCAGGGCACTACTCTCGTGATTTTCTAACTTGGGGTGCGAAAAAAGTGGTTGGTGTCGACAACTCGTCTGAAATGATCCAACAATGTCGCGCCGCTTCTTCTGAACAATCTCGTCATCTCGAATTCCAGTTGGCCGACATTTCAGACGTCTCCAATTTCGGAAAAGGAGACAGTGATTTTGACATTGCCACAGCGTTCTTTGTGCTCCAGTTTATTTATGATAAGGAAAAGCTGAAAGTGGCTATTAAGAATATTTGGAAAAAATTGCGTAAAGGTGGAATGATATATGCGCTGGTGCCGAACGGTGTCGATGGTGTCAATCCACCAGCGGACGTTGGGCAAAAATTGGGTAGAAATGATTTGAAAACTTTTCTTCAACAAATATTTAAGGCGCTTCGATTGAACGCGACTGGTCTGATCCATTTGTCGACGGCGAAATTTTGCAAATCAATTTCTATCAAGATCAAAAGATATGCAGTAATGCAAAAATCGCTCGACATTCGCAAAAATTTTACGAACAAAGCCTGAAAGAGGCTGGCTTTGACGACATCACATGGATCACGCCCCACTTTTCACCCTATGCCGTTTCGGTTCTCGGCGAGCAGTTTTGTCTACAATTCACAAATCCTCCATGCGATATCATGTTCCGAGCGAGAAAGTGTTGAATAAAATTGTTTCATATTCTCAAAATTCAAAATCAACGAATAAATAAAACAACAGAATTTCAATAATCATCGCTACCAATTCTAAAATTTAGAGAAAAAAAAAGACTAATCATCATTACATTTGAGCTTTTCCTGATCTAATTTTTTCAATTTTCTAACCGCCTCTTGCCTCCACCAAATATTTTCATTTTCCATCATTTCTTTCACTCTCGAATCCCATTCTTTTTCACTTTTAAGATCTTTCTCATATTCTCGTTTGAATACCCGATACGCTTCATTCACCGATTTGTCCATGCTCATCGCGTATAGGTGTGCGACTGCTGTCAATGTCAATCCAGACGAGACTCCCAATCCGATCGATTTGACGGCTCCAATTAGGCCGATTGGAAATGCGAAAATGCCGCCGACTAGTGCTAAAATATTAACAACGATCGTTTTGATTTTTGTGTACCTGAGTGAAGTACACAGGCTGTCGCACCTGATATTGCTGGAAAATACCAGGAGCCGAATTTGTCTCGATACGCTGCCACGTGTGTTGTCAACAATCTACAGAATGCCAAACATCAGAAAAATATTTTCATTTCTTTTTTGTTTTTTGAAATAGAAACTGCGCTTTTTTGAGTTATAACTTACACTATTGAGCCGGAAATTATAGCGCATTTGATACCAACTCCAAAACCGCTTTTGGCAAATCTAACAATCGCATAATCGATTCGTCGTTTGACTGCATCACTTGGGCTCAAATATTTTCTACCAACATTGTTGAGCTCGTAGGTTTGACGAGCTTGTGCGTATCCAGTCGCTCCGCCCACCATAAACCCGCCGAAAAACGACATTCTCATCACTCGCTTCACCACATCCTTTTCCATTGTCAGCTCATCGTTGTAAATGGCTTTCAATCGATCCCAACCATCGGTTGGTGACGACGGCGTTGATGTTGCTAATGCTGTTGTTGGCTGGTTCGCAGTGCTCGTCGTCGGAATCGCCGCTGGTGTCACGATAACGGTTGGTGTTTCAACACTCGTCGACGGACCTCCACCAAATCCAATCCATTCCCACCAGTTCGTCATTCAATCCCGAATTACTAGCTGAGTTTGATTAGTTTTTTTCCAAAAAAAAGTAAAGCATATTTAGAAAACCATAAAATTATTTAAAAAAACTTTAAAGGTGCAAGCTTCAATTTTTTCAAAATTTTCTCATCGCTATATTCAAAAATAAAAATGTTCGTTGCTTAAAACAACTTGAATTATAAAAATCGAGAAAACAAAGAAATTAAAAAAAAAGTTTTTTTTCTTCTTCCAAACAAAAAATAAGTTAACATTAAAACAGACAACAATAATTTTCTTAAAGTTGAAAAAAAAAACAGAAAAAAAATTGTTTCTATCGTCGATCTTCAATACATTTCGACGCCATTGTGCTCAGAAATGGTACGCGATGGAATAATTTTGAAAATCGTTCCATTCCGTCAACTATTGGCATTAGATATTTCAGTCTTGTTGTCTCAACTCGTTCTATAATTTGAAAAATTCTCTTAAAAACTTATTTTTTCTTTTTTGTTCTCACCATCAAATGCTGATACCATTTTTCTTGTTTCATATTCTTTTTCAATAATTTTAATACATTTCGCATCGACCAGAAACTCAATTATTTCTCGGATTGTTATTGGTTGAATCGCGAATTCGAACAATGATATCAAATCATTCAATGGTATTCCAAGTTTGTTGACGATCACCAAAAAAATGCTTTCGGCAAACCAACGAATTGTTGAAAGGCAGACAGTTTTGTCAGATTTGATCCACGCTCGCGGCGACATTAAATCGTTTTCAATTCTGATTTTCCATATTTTTTCATAGTCGACAATTGCCCAACGCTTCTCGTCAACACCGCATTCGGTTAATTGACGCGCTTTACACATCTCATTTAAATAATCCAAAAGTAGTTCGCTGGAAATTGATATGCCCTCAATTAGTTCTTCAAACGTCATTCCGGTTTGTTTGCTTTCTCGAATTAGTGACATTATTGTTTCTAATTGTCGGGATTTTGATGATTCAAATTGTTTGTTCCATTCACTAAACTCCACTTTTTCACCTAAAATTATTGATTTATTTCCTTTTTTTCTTTCATTTTACTATCAACCTTCTTTCAAAATTTTCACTGATTTTCCCATTTTTTTAATCAATTTATTGAGAACTTTTTCATGATCTTCTTCTTCCTCATCTTCATTTTCTCCTTCTTCCGCATTATCCTTCTTTTCGACTTCAACGTGATCAAGATAAACGTGGATTTTTTCAAAATGCAAATTTGTCGACTCAAGATATCGAATTTTTTTTGTTGTTTGATCTTCCTCGACTCGACTGAACGCGTCCATTATATCGTCGTCAACTTCCATGTCGAGAACATATTTTGATCCTATGAACGCTGATGATGCGGCTAATAACCCTGCTGCCGAATCTCCGGTTAATTCAATCATTTCATCATGAGTTTCTTCAGCGACTTGCTCAAAAATTGCTCCGCTCTCTTCTATTAGATCCGCGTGATATCGATGAGTAAACAGGTGACGGAAGCTTTAAAAAATTGTTTTTTTCATTTTTAAAGATGGCAAAAAATCCTACTAGAACGATAGCGCTGCTTGATTTTTGGTCACCAAATCGTATTTTGGATCGAGTTGTCGACTACGTGAAACTAACCCATCTGATCGAAGCGCTTGAAGAACACCTTGCAATATTTTTGGTGAAATTTGATCTAATATTCCTTCCGGAAAATGTCCTTCAATTGAATGAATCAAAACTGACTGAAATCGTTTTCTTTTTTTTTCAAATAGTAATTTTTTTTTCTTACTAAAAGCACATTTGTCGCCACACAATGCAAAATGTGTTGAACATTCGTTGGCTTTTGTGAACGATACGGTATTGGATTGATCGCTTGTGCTTCACGGGTCACTTTTACGTTACCTTCTTTTAAGAAATCTGAGAATACCTCATCCGACACTAACGACGGCGGTAATCGATTGTTGTCACTGAAAAAATTAAAATGTTTGTTTTTGAACACCTTCCATCTTCTTTTTAGCCTACGCAAACAATAGGCTCATGGCTTCTTTGAATGCAACTTTGAAGAAATTGATTTTTTCCTCTTCTTTTGCCGTCGCTTTTGTCATCAAATCATAACGCAGTTTTCGCATCTCCTGAAAGAATCTAATAATTTTCAGGTTTACCTCTGGAAAACATACTGGAAATGTGGATAAACTTCTTACAATCCTTTGCAAAAATGCTAATCGACTATTTCTAACGAGTTCACGTGCTCCACATGCCATTAAGCTCTAAAAAATCAAGTTCTGTGTTGATACTACTTGTACTTTCTATCCAACCTGCACAGTTTTCGTTCTCGATTCTGGCACGAATTCGTGCATCAAATCTCTTAAAACAGTCGGATCCAGCCAAAATCGATAGACCGGATTTAAGAAGAACCCGACAGCTCGAATCATAATTAACATGTCCCTTTCCTTTGATGTGAAACGGCATCTGATGTAGATTCTTGTTGATGAGCTTAGTAGATCCACACTGTCTGGTGCTCTTTTTTTTGTTTTCTTCTTTTTTTGCAGCTGAAAACTTTTTAATTGAGCAAAGCTTAAACCACACATTTAAGAAATCGATGTTTAATTCTACGCCTATATATTTGCTCTGCAGCTTAGCAATTTCATTTATCTGATGTTTCACTTAATTTTTGTGAAATTTCTTACCATTGCCGGCTCTTTTTGCGATGTGTTCATATTTAGTTTCGGTCTTGGATAGCTGACGTTTAACGTGTAAGTCACTTGTTTCTTTGCATTACTCAATTCTAAATCTGATGGCATTAATGATTTTACAAAACTGTTCCAATCATTTTGTAATATTCGAACTCTGAAATTTAATTTATTTCAAACCCCAATTCATCATCGATTTGTTTTCAAATTCCAACCTCGTTTTTATTTCATCTTTCACTTCATCTGCATCTCTTCGGAAACTGCTAATGAACCATGAAATTGTATTATGAGGAACCGTTACCAGTTCCCAATGCCTTTTTAAATGCAAAAATATTTGTGAATCAAATCCCGAAACGCCGTCTCTTGGCTCGACCGGTTGAAGTACATCAATTACGGTTTTGTAGTCATATTCGACTAACTTCTGAGGAAAAAAAAGCGTAATTTTTTAAAACCAAAGAATGTCTGTTTTACCCTATCAAACCCTCCACAACTATACATTTTATGTCTTGACGAATATCCATTTTCAGAGTTTTCATCGATTCGATATGACAATGGTGTTGATTGAACAATGGCTCTTAAATGATGCCAATAAAGTGTCACATCTTTCTAGAAAAAAAACTTTGCACTAAAATTAAATTTTTCAATTTCTTTTTTAAAACCCTGTTTGAAAATGTATAATCATGGCGGGTATAAATTGATAATGGAAGCGTAACACATGCATAACTTTTTTGACTTGTGCTTGTATCCAATAAAAATGATCTGAAATTTAAGATTTGAAAAAATCGATGCTCCAGTATTTATGACTTAAAGAAACATTTTCAGAACGAAAAAGAGAATTGGTTGAATTTCCAGAAGAAAATTGAAAACCCAAAAGATTAGAAATTTTTTTTTAACGTTAAACATTTGAATTCAAAAATTAAAAAAAAATGTTTTTCAACCTAATATTTTGAGAAAAATTTTACCCTTGAGCAACACAAATCATTGTTGTTACTGGTGATGGAAACCGTTTTGGAAATGGATTCGTTCCTATCGCCACCAATCCAATACTTGCAAGAAGAAAGAATGTGTGCTCTAGTTGCTTATGAATCTTTTTTTCCTAAAAAAAAAATTAGCAACAAAAATTATTTAAATGTTCTGTTTTTTACTCTTATCAACACATCTCTCACATCTTTTGGCAAATAGCCAACACATAGATGCCTTCGAATTGGATCTCTTAAAATAGCCGAAAGATAATTTTTCTGGAAAACTATCTTTAAATTATTTTTTAAATGCTTTTGTTTTCTTTAACCTCAATTTTTTTTGGAATATAAACCAACATTACTAAAATCGATAAAGGAAGTGCAGCCAAAAAGTCTCCTAACATGAACCATCCTCTAAATATTTTTAAAATTACTAAGAAAATTATTGATTTTGAGATTAACCTTTGAACATCCTCAAAATTTGGCTGTGGTGGCATAAAGCGGTACGGTGATTCTTCATTCACAAAAACGTGCGCCATTGACAAATCCTCACCAGATCCAATTGACGGCCATGTTTCAAACGAATTTGTTGGCGGAAATCTGTAGATTTTTTTAAAATCAAAGCAATCATTTTTCACGATTTACATTTGATAAACGTTGGGACTCGTTTCAGCTGGATGGCCATAAACAAAATGATGAGCAAAAATATGTGTTAGATACATTCGAATCGCTTTGGATTGGTACCCGATGCTTTCCTTTCCAAAATAATATTGAATACATCTTTTTTTCATTATTGCGCTCATTTCTAAAACCAAAAATCTCGTTCTATATTGACTTTTTGAAGCAAAAAACTTTTTTTATTATCTTTCACAACTACTCGATTCGTTTGAAAACCATCAAAGTGATCTTCGTCTGTATTTATCGCTTCCAAAATACTTTCATCAATTTCATCAATTTCTTCCTTTACAGTAGTTTCTTCTTCTTCTTCTTCAGTTTTATTCTAAAATTACATTTTTTTAATTTTCTGTTCAAAAACCTTTAAAATACCGTATTCCAACTATTTCGAACTGATTGAAGTCGATAAAAGTGAAATCGATCATTTACTTTTCGAGGTTTTGACAAATCTTCATCAATATTCTTCAAGTCTCCTTCAAACTCTGTTTTCACTGCTGCTCCATCATTTTTTGGTTTAACCAACGATCTGAACATTTTTCCATTTTTTAAAAATTTTTATTCATCTTTGTTACCTTAATTGTCCGTGCGGAAAAACACGTCCTTCTCGATTGTATTCATCAAGAATTGCTTGAATTCCTTTTTCAACTTCTGGGTCTTCAACAGTTTTAATATCTCGATGCCCAAGAATTTGAATCTGAACCATTTTTTTTTCGTTTCAATTTTAGATTATTTTTGTTTACATTATAATCAACAGTTTCCGAAGTGATAACTGTATTCCATAATTGAATCAACTTATGCTTTTTAAGAGCTAAAATACATTTGGTGACTGATTTTTTATCGATCTGGAAGTTAAAATAAATGTAGAAAACTAAATATAAAAATATTTTAAGAATATCACTTGATAATTGTAACCGTTCGCTGCTTCTTCTTCAGTAATCATTTTTATTAATCTGTGCATTGTGACAATAACACGGAGAGTACTAACCAATCTTAAAAGTCGATTTAAGCGTGTTAATGTGACATCTGAAATTCGGAGAGTGTCTGTAATTAAAAATTTGAAAAACTAAAACTGATTTTTCTTAAATCCAACTCAGTTTTTGGTCTGGAAACTTGATGACTTCTCCGATTTTGAACGGACACGGGATTCCAGCGTTCTCTTCAAATTCCTTAAACAATTTTGCGAATCGTTCAGGTTCAGCATTTTTTTTCCAGAAATATCTGGCAACAAAACTATTTTTTACGGTTTTCATTTCATTAAAAAAACCTGATGGATCGGATCTTTCCATCCATTTTTTGGTATTGTCCAATGTGATCCGGGTTTTCATTAGCACTGTTCACAATAATGGTGGTAACTCGTCGGCCACCGGATTTAACGGTTGCGTCGAAACCAATAGTTTGACCGATCTGCAAAATTATTCAAAAATCTCTACTTTGAATTTTTGAATTCTTACTTCTGCTCTTCCTAAACCTTCAGATCCATTTTTTCTTATTGTACTTATTGTTATGTCGTGTGGAAGACGATACAAAACTTCAGGAGACCACCTTCCTGGAACGTAAGGCATAAACATGTTAGCTGAAATTTAGTTAAATGCTTGAGAACCTCAATATGTTACTCCTACTATTATTTTGTTTAAAGTGAAGAATGCTAAACGTGTCTTTAATTTTTGAAGGTTTTTCAATGACGTTTCGGTTTCTTGAACGTTTGCTCGTTGATGTTTCGCTTTTCTCGGCTCCCATAGCTGGTTGAAAATTTAGATGAATTGATTCAACATTCTACAATTAAAAAATTACAAATGCAAGTCTCACGAAACAAAAAAATTACACAAGCAATTGGAGTTTCTTTGTCTTGACTGGTACTTGGTGGTGTTTCATCACGTTCTGGCGTTTCGGGTTCCTATTTAAAACAAAACTATTGAAATAATAAATTGATATTAAAAAACTCACTTTATAACTTTCATCTGAATCAGAAATTTCATCGGAACTATATTCTGAAAATTTATTTCGAATATAATTTATTTTAAAAAATTATTTTACTTTGAGAGATTTTTCTTTTTGTTCCGCGTTTAGATCGCAAAGATATTTTTGAATTTGGAGTCATTATGTCATTTGATAATCTGAAAATGATGAATTTTAAAAAATTGTTAAAAAATGGAACTGCGTATTATATTTCAAAAAACGTCAAGAAAATATCTGCAATATCAACAAACGCGTCAATGTTTTAAACCTTGGCGTATTTAATAATTATTATATTTAGACTTTTTTTTTAATTTTATTTTTTATTCAGAGTTAAAACATTATTTTACAGTATGTCTCTTCTTTTTGGGTTCAATCCTGTTTGCAGAAGGTTAAACCAACTGCTAATTGCCCGAAACGCTTATCGATTATCGTCAACTTTTTCTATAAATGATGCAACAATATTGGAAGCTCGTCGTGCTCCTCCAAGAAGGCATCGAGAAATCAAAAAAGAACACAATTCAGTCAAAAAAGAAGATTCTCATCAAACCAGTAATTTTCTGTAAAAAATTGATTATTTTCTCTTTTTTTCAGAAAAAATGTATGGATTCGAAATCAGTTGGAGTTCGTCAAATCCTAAAAAGTTGAAAATTGATACTGAAAACGGAGGAAATAATTCAAATAATAAAAACAACGATCCGAGAAAAGAATTACTGAATAAAATGAAGCGGTTTTTTGCTATTTCTCTTTTTGCCTACGGTATTTTATATATGATCAGGTATAAAACATATAAACATGTTTTTCCCAATCAGTAAATTAACGTTCAGCCCAAAAAACGGCGGAGTAACTGCTGAAAAAATTAGCTGGAGCCAATTTATTAATGATCTTCTTCCAACTGGCCAAGTAGCTTCATCTGATTTTTTGTTTTATAAATAATTTTCTTCAGGTCTATCGCATTATTGTTTTCCCTGAAAAAGACACAGCATTTTTGTATCTTTACAATACAGGAGCCAAAAATTCACAAGGAGAACCATTGGCAAGTCTCTATCGAGTTGGAATTCCAAGTGTTGCTCGGTTTGAGTCTGAAGTTCGAGCTGCTGAAAATGCTCTTGGGCTACCACCGGAGCATTGGACACAAATTGAGTATAGGCGAAGTGAAAATATGTGAGTTTTTCAGACATTTTTTTTCAAAAATAAAAAGCTGAAAATATTTCAGAGGACAGTGGCTTACAATTTTCTTACTTGGCGGATTAATTCTTGGTGGTTTTTTGTTGTTCCGAAAGTTTAAAGGATCTTTTAACATGTCGGATATGATGTCAACAATGACAAAAGGAAAATATACGATTATTGATCCACACAGTCCTGAAGGAAAAAAACAATTAAAAATTAAATTTAAAGACGTTGCTGGTTGTAGTGAAGCAAAAATTGAAATTCGAGAATTTGTGGATTATTTAAAGAATCCTGGACGATTTACAGTAAATTTAAAACGATAAAAAATAAAAAAATTAAAGTTAATTTAAGAAGCTTGGAGCAAAACTACCACGTGGTGCTCTTCTCACAGGTCCACCAGGTTGCGGTAAAACTCTTCTCGCCAAAGCGCTAGCCGCCGAATCGACAGTTCCATTCATTTCCATGAACGGCTCCGAATTCGTCGAAGTGATCGGAGGTCTTGGAGCATCTAGAATACGTGGCCTATTCAAAGAAGCTCGAGAAAGAGCTCCTTGTATTATTTATATTGATGAAATAGACGCGATCGGACGAAAACGAAGCGAAGGAAAAGGCGGCGGACTTGGTGGCGGTGGATCAGGAGAAGAAGAGCAAACATTGAATCAATTGCTTGTTGAGATGGATGGAATGGGAAGTGGAAATGGAGTTGTTGTATTAGCAAGCACAAATCGAGCGGACATATTAGATAAAGCTCTATTAAGACCTGGAAGATTTGATCGACATATCAGTATTGATCTACCAACTTTAATTGAAAGAAAGGATATGTTTGAGCTTTATTTGAGACGAATCAAACTTGATAACGCACCACAAGAATATTCTCAACGATTAGCACAGTTAACACCAGGATTCACTGGTGCAGATATTATGAATGTTTGTAATGAGGCAGCAATAAAATCGGCATCCGACAAGAAAAAAATTGTAACGATTAATGAAATCGATTATGCGTTAGATCGAGTTTTAGCAGGTTCGGTTTTAAACATTTTGCTTTTCAAATCGGAACATTTGAAGGAGCTGAAAAACGAAGTCGAACATTGGTTGAAGAAGAAAGAGAAATTGTTGCTTATCATGAAGCTGGTCACGCTTTAGTTGGGTGGATGCTTGAACATACAGATGCTTTATTGAAAGTCTAACAGAAAGATCCTTTCAAAGTATTTATTTAAACAAATTTTAAGGTCACAATAATTCCGCGAACATCAGCAGCATTAGGATTTGCGCAATATAGTCCGAGAGATAAAAAATTATTCACAAAAGATGAGTTATTTGATCGAATGTGTATGATGCTTGGCGGACGTGTAGCTGAAAATCTAAAATTTGGACGAATCACATCTGGAGCACAAGATGACCTCCAAAAGGTGACAAAAAGTGCTTACGCTCAAGTGAAAATTTATGGAATGAGCTCAACAATTGGTCCAATGTCATTTCCAAACACCGATGGTTTTCAAATAAAGCCGTACAGTAAAAAGTTTGCAGCTGTTTTTGATCAGGTAAATTTTGAAAAAAAATCAAATTTTAAAACTCTGAGAATGTTCATAGGAAGCGTCTCAAATAGTAGCAAAAGCGAATCGAACAACAACAAAATTAATAGAAGATAATATGGAAAAGCTTGAAACCGTTGGAAATATTCAAGACATTTATAATAAAATAATGATGGAGAATTTCAGATAGCACAAGCATTGCTAAAAAAAGAAGTTCTGAATTATGAAGATGTGAAGAAGTTGATCGGAAGTCCGAAGTATGGAGACAAGAATTTGATTGATCTGGTTGAAAATGTTCTTCCAAAAACTGAAGAATCTTAAAAAAGAAAAAACACTTTAAACTTTGCTGACGGGTGATTTATAGAAAGAAGAAAATAAAAAATCAATAAAAATTTTTATTTTTGATTTTGAAAAATTAAAAAGAAAACAAAATTAATGAACAGAAACACGACAAATCGTTTCAACATCAGTTGGCGTTTTGTCGAAAAAAAATGTGTTGAGAATTTCAGCATCATCGATCTGAACAATAGTTGATGGGACAAGAAGGAGTTGAGCTCCACGCGAAGAGTTCTGCTGAAAATTTCGAGCCATATGACATTCGGATAATAATTGCATTGCGTAGAGTTGAGCTTCACGAATTTCAGATTTGGCTTCCAGTCGTCCGTCTTCTGAAATTTCTGATGAATGAGAATGAAAATCAATAAGAATACTGACCTGGTCGATAAATGAGCAAAATTGTTATTGCCCACTGCTCCAGAACATTCAAGCCGAGTTGCCGAATATTTTTCGAAATTGCGCGCAATTTTTCATTGCCACAATCTGAAAAAAACTGAAAATAAATGAAGAAGAAAAAATCACTGGAATTCGATCACCATTAAGAAATCCAACTGATGGTTGGCAAATGACATGAAACAAAAATAATGAAGACCAACAATTGAAAAACAACACCTGAAAATGTGGAAAAAAGAATCAATTCGAAAAATCAATAATCGATTGACAGACTCGTCGATCAGTAGCCTGAAATGTGCTCGCTGGCGCCAATGAACTCCACCATCGAAGAATTGAAGAAAGAAAAAGTGACGGATTGGTTTTGATGAAAGGCTGGGATGGTGTTGTAGGTGAAACGAGTCGAGAAATTGAGAAACACGAATTGTCAGTTTGAAATGACGAATAACAACGCGAAGACTTTTGACGCTCCGATCTTCAAAAAAGAATAAAACAATTTTTTTCCAAAGTTCTGAAAAATTGATTCCCCCTCAACTTTTTTTCTTTTGGCAGAGATGAAATGGGAGAAGATTGACCAGCTCGTTCATGTTGAACTGCTGAAATTTGATGATTTTATGTCTAAAAAACTTCAGAAGACGTGTAAAAATTCTGGAACACAAAGAAGCCTTCAGGCAAAAATTCGGAAATTTAAAAAAATCTTCAGAAAAATTCTAACCGTGTCGGTTCATGGAAACTGCCAAGCATTTTCGAAATCGGCATGCCTGACACTGATTTCGTCGAATCACGTCAACCACACAAACATTTTTCTCCTTGCACAGATATGTCAAGTTTCGGCGAATCGAACGCTTGAAAAAACCACGACAGCCATCGCATGAAACGACGCCGTAGTGACGTCCTGAAAATTGGCATCGATGAAAATCATCTGACGGATGATTTGTTACCTGATGCTCGATCACCACAAACTCGGCACAACACTTCATGGCACAGCAACATTTGTTTTGGAATTCCGAAGTTCAAGCTTTTCGTTTCGGATTTCGATGAAGTGCAAAGAGAAAGAGAGAGAGAGAGAGAGAGAGAAAGAGAGAGAGAGAGAGAGAGAGATGATCTCTCTAACTGAATTTTTGTCAAGTGGGCCCCTCAAAACTAAAAGATGACTGATGAACGTGAGAAGGTGGGTGACATTTGAGAGCAGCTCATCGTCGCTAATCCGGTTTTCAGAAAATCGCCTGCTTCGCCCGGTTTTTTCTTTTATTTTTCTCCGGAAAGACAACGTTTGAGCAATTATTGCGTTTTGGTTTTTTAAATGGAAAATTTCATTTTTTTTACCAAGTTTTCGGTGTGGAAAAAAAATCAACGGTGGTGTAGTTTGTAGTTTTACAAGTTTCCAGCAAAATTTGATTTCAATTTGTAGTTTGTGGGGACTTCTCATCGCATGCTCAAACTTGTTGTTTATTTCTTGTGATTTGCGTGTAGTTAAGAAATCTTTTCTACATATTGGCGAATTCCCGATAAATTCCAGCAAACTTTTTTCATCTGAAAAACCATTTTTTTTTCAAAAGTATAGTTTGTAGTCGTGAGAAGAAAAAGAAAAATAACATATTGTAGTTTGAAGTTTGTAGTTTGCTCACCACGTTTTTTTTTCAAGTTGTCCGAAAATTGTTTTTTTTAATTTATCCAAATGTTCCAACCACTAACAAATTATACAAAAAAATCAAACAAAAAAAAAGAATATTTTAAATATTTTAAAGAAAACAAGAAAAGAGAGAGAGAGAGAGAGAGAGAGAGAGAGAAATTCAAAAAAAAAATTGAAAGATAAAAAGGCACATGTACTTCCGAGTGGCAAAAAGACGTAGAGAAAAATAAAAGAGAGAGAGAGAGAGAGAAAGAGAAATTTTGATCTACTGTAAAATACCCTAAAGTTATTAAATGTTTGATAACCAATAATGATAGAAACCAAACTAGAAACGGAGATCATTTTGAAAAACTTTTTTTTTTTGCTTTTTTCGTCATCAGTTTTGTATTCCCGTCGTCGTCGTCTTCGTCGTCACCGTGCATTTCCATTCATAATGACGGCATTTTCATTGGTACCGTCGGCGTTTTCAGCGATTCGGTTGATGGAAATTTGAAGGTGTTGCTCGCTGGCGACGACATCATAAACGGCGCTCCAGGACTGATGAGGCTCGAGAATGGATTGAATAGTGATGTGGTTGAGAACGCCGCTGACGTTGGTGGGAATTGAAAAATCTGAAAGCACAGCAAAAAAATATTAAAGTTTTTTTCCTGGTATTGGCTTGGCTGACGAAAAAAAAAGTTACCTGCGGTTGTGTCGATGGAGTTTTGATTGTGCCATCGCCTTTTGGTGTCGAGCCAAGTGTTGAGCGGAATGGTGACGTCGCCGCGGCCAACAATGGCGACATTTGTGGTCCGTACATTCCGGCTGATGCAAGCGACGCAACTGACGCGATGGCACACAGTTGGTTGAGCGCCGGTTGAAGAAGTGGCGAATTTTGATGCAGCATCATCATTGGCGAGAATTGAGCGGCTGCGGCGGCTGCAGCCACCGCAGCTGTAAACCCGGCAGATGTCTGTGATGGATGATGCTGCATGCCGAAATTTGTCGCAGCCGTTAAATTAAGTGGATTTGGTTTTGAACGTCGCGCCGATGGTGTCGTTGTTGTGGACGACGTTGTTGCCGTCGTCGACGTCGTCGAACACTTCGGACTGTGCGATCGTTTTCTATTCGTCGTTAATTTTCCACTACTATTTGTCGACGGCGACTCTTCGGCTCCTGAAGCACTGGATCCGTTCGGTGATGACGTCGACGGCAACGGTGAGTTCGAGTGAGCAGCGCCCGCCATCAGTGAAGCAGTTGATGAGCTGATGCTAGATGATGGTGAGCAAGCACTGTTCGATGGACTTGGAGTTGCAACGCTGTGCGCAGTGCTCGGCGGTGAGCTGGTGTTAACCAAACTGAGAGCCGAGAAGTTTGTGCGCGATGATGTTGTTCCAAATCTTCCAGTCTCTACAAAATGTTAATTTAGGAATCGAATTTAAAAACAAAATTTTTTTAAAGACAAATACCGTAATCCTTTTCTTCTTTGAACTCAATTTTTGTTGGTTTTATTACTGGATATTCAACTCCAGAATTTGCCGTTGTTGAATTCTCATTAAAGTTTGGTGTCACAAATCGGTAAACGAATTTTTGTCCAATAACCTAAAAATGCCAAGAAATCTTTAAAAATATTTCGTGTCAAGACCCATTTTACCTTTTTAATAATATTCTTCTCATAATAATATCTTAAAGCTCTTGAAAGCTTATCATAATTCATATGTGGTTTAGCTTTTCGTTGGCCCCAAAGTTTTGCGACGGCTTCTGCATCGATGAGCTGAAAAAAATAGATTTGATTCAGAAAATCAAGAAGATATTGAATTCTTATCAACTTGAAAGCTTAAAGATTCAGAATATTCAGTTGAATTCTTTGAAAGTTTCTTAGAACCTCTAAAATTCTGAGAGAATTCCGACGATTTTTTACCTTGAATTCGCCTTCTCGACACTTTGTCCACTGAATTATGTCCTGATGCTTTTCGCTTGTCAATAATTCAAGCAAAAATTGCCACAGGGTAATGTTGGAATCATTGCCGACTGGTGATGATGTCATCATTCCAGCTCCGCTACCACCACCGCTCGCTGTCGCCTCGATGATATCGCTGACATTCATGACGACTCGAAGTTTGTTTTTGACTGAAAAAAAATGTTGAAAATCAATAAAGGGTCAAAGTTGAACTATAGATAGAGAGAGAGAGAGAGAGAGAGAGAGAGAGAAAAAAAAAAAAGAGATAGGGAGAGAGTTAGAGAAAATAATTGAAAAACAGGAGGAATTAAAAATAAAATTAAAAAGATATTTATCGATTAGAAGAGGAAGGCGATTCAGTTTTAATGAAAGAAAGAGAAAAAGAGAGAGAGAGAGAGAGAGAGAGGGGGGGGGAAGGAAAGGAGAAGGCGATAAGAAATCGGAACCGATAGACCACAAAACAATATTGAGACGCAGAAAAACAGACATTAAATGGTGATTACATCGATAATTCAATTCCCCATCCCCCCTTTTCTCTCTCTCTCTCTATCTTCCCTATCAAGTCAAATTAAAAAGAATGAAAAAGGAGGGCAAAATATTCAAAAACCGGAAGTGAGACGGTAGGATCGGATCGTATTGAATCAGATTCAGATTTAATGAAAATAAATAAATAAATAAAAAAGAGAGGGGCGGGGTGGAGCGAATAGCAGCACAACCAAAAAAAAAACTATTCTAACACCACAAGTGGCACATTCAAATTGAAGGCGGGACAAAGGAGGAGCGAAGGAAAAATTGGATTTGGCGGATGCCGCTGTTTGAAGAAAAGAAGAAATGCGGGAGGCTCCGATCCAATAGTGCCACCAACGTGTGATGGATGTGGTGTCGATGATGATGATGATGGTGATGGTGGTGGTGTTGTGATTAGAGCAGCACACCGGTGTGCTCTTTCTCTCTCTCTTCTCTCTCTCTCTCTCTCTTTCTCTCTATTATTCTAATTCAATAAAGAAGAAGGAAAATAATTTTTTTTTTGGACATTATTGTATCATCGCCAATATTGATTACAAAATGAACAACAAAAGACAACATCCGGAACGGGACGGGCCAAGTGCGGAAAAACTGATTAAAAATGGTCTCTTTTGTGCGAAAAAAAATAAATTGATACAACAAAAAAAATTTGTTTCTCCCCCCCCCCCCCCTTACTTTTTTTTGGGGAGAAAGACGGGCTCTTTGATGATTTGATGATTCATCAACCGAGTAACCTAAAAAACGTTTTTTTCCTTTTCTATCACCCTATCTATATAGTTATTATTATTATTATCAGTCATAAGAAAAAAGATGGAAGAAAAAAAAAGAGAAGAGAGAGAGAGAGAGGGGAGGAGGGAGAAAAAGACATTGATAAGGTAAAAAATACATCACCAATGGAAAGGGGGGGGGGAACTGGTTTATTTTTTATTTTAAATAAATAATCATGTGACGAAGGGTCCCACCACGATTTTTTTTTGGTAAAAAGAAAAAAATGAAAACCAATGAATTTCGGGGAAATTTTTCTACTCCCACCCCTTTTCCCTTATCAACATTATCATGGTTCACATGATGTTTGTCACCTCTTCTATCATCACAATCTTTCTTTTTCTGAATTGTTATTTGGTAGAAAAATATTAAGAAGATAGGAGGAGGAAGGGGGATGAGAGGTTGGACGGGGGATGGCTGATGATAAAAATTCCGTGTATTATCAGCGTCGCGCCACCGTTTACATATTTTTGTTTTCTCTCTCTCTCTCTCTCTGCATCTCTCTCTCTCTCTCTCTCTCTCTATTAAAATTTCAAAAAAATATTATTTTTTTTTGTAAATCGTGCCGACGACGGGCGGCCCCCTCATTTTTTTTTGTTAAACTCTTCGATGGCTCTTTTCAACAAAACGAGATGAAAAGAAAAAAAAAGAAAAACAATTGATCAAATTAAATTAATAGAGAGAAAGAAAGGTGCGCGCTTCTTCCATATGTTTCTAATTTTTTTTTGATCTTCGTAATGATGATGAAGCTTCTTCTGCTTCTTCTTCATTCTTGGCGCGCTACTCTTCCTCTATTGAAATCTGATGGAGGGGGAAGGGGCGCAAAGAAATTTTATTGGAAAAAAAATTCATTATTTGTGGGTTTTTTAAAGCAGCAGATGGTGGAGAAGGAGAGAAACGATTTAAAAAATTACAAAAAAAAATCCTTAAAAGTCACCAAATTGTAGACAAACAATTTCTTGGAATAAAATCATATTTCGAATAAAAAATCAACAGTAGAGAGAGAGAGAGAGAGAGAGGGAGAGTAGGAGGGTGTGGTCTTATTACAATTGTAGAGGGGCGGGGCTTCGATGCAGTGCTGGTTTCGGGACACAACGAGACAAAAGGGAGGGGGTCGCAAAACACTTGAACTATCAAGTATTTTGGGTTGTTTTGGGAGGAACATTTTTTAAACTTCCCTCCCCCGCCTGAAATTTTTTGCTTTCAAGTCCGACTGAAACAAAACCTATAAAAACTTTAAAAATTGCACAGAAGACGAGCCTAAAGCCTAAATCCAGACTGAAACAAAACCTATAAAACCCTTGAAAACTGCGCACAAGACGAGCCTAAAACCTAAAGTCAGACTGAAGAGAAGCCTATAAAAGCCTTAAAAATTGCGTACAAGGCAAGCCTAAAGCCTAAAGTCAGACTGAAACAAAACCTATAAAAACTTTAAAAATTGCACAGAAGACGAGCCTAAAGCCTAAATCCAGACTGAAACAAAACCTATAAAACCCTTGAAAACTGCGCACAAGACGAGCCTAAAACCTAAAGTCAGACTGAAGAGAAGCCTATAAAAGCCTTAAAAATTGCGTACAAGGCAAGCCTAAAGCCTAAAGTCAGACTGAAACAAAACCTATAAAAACTTTAAAAATTGCACAGAAGACGAGCCTAAAGCCTAAAGCCAGACTGAAACAAAACCTATAAAAACCTTGAAAATTGCCCACAAGACGAGCCTAAAACCTAAAGTCAGACTGAAGAGAAGCCTATAAAAGCCTTAAAAATTGCGCACAAGACGAGCCTAAAGCCTAAAGTCAGACTGCAAAAAAGCCTATAAAAGCCTTAAAAAAATTTCTCTGTCTTTGATCTTCTTCAATATTTGCCAAAATCTCTTTTCTTTCTTCGAGCAAAAAAAAAAACCAGGCGGGAAGGATCGGCTCTCATAAAAAGGGGACGATCATCATCCACAAAAAAAAACCTGTCAGTTATCTGACAGAGAAAATAAAGGAAAACAAAAACAACAACAACAACAAAATCCTTTGTCGGCATCTCCGAAGTGAAGAAAAATTATGGTGATAAAGGGAAATGAAGAGCGGTGGTGGGGGTAGAAGGGAGGGAGGGGGAGGGGGGATGTGATGACACCAACATTTTGAGGTGTGAAAAAAATCCGATTAAATAAGAAGCCGACACCAGTGAGAAAAAATAATTGGAAAAGAAAAAAAACCCATCGAGAAATCCAGAAAAAAGAAGTGGAGGGAGGGAGGGGACAGGGTTGCGTGGGTGTGGGTGAAGGAGTGGAAGGGGAGACGTTGGTGGATAATTAAGCGACAAAAATACTTGTAAAATAATAACAATAATTGCTTCCAATTTTTTTCCTCCTCTTCTGATCCGGGTAGGTTGGTTACTATTTACCATCACCTACTCTACTATGTATACTTCAAATTACTTTCCAGTTCCGAAAAGTGACCGCCGTCGCGCTCGACCGGCCCGGGAATTCGGGTGAAGCTTCTTGATCCTTCCCTACCTCCCTCATTTTTTTTTCCAATTATCTCGGCTACGAAAATTCGGTTGATGAAGGAAAGTTTTTCGAAAAAAGAAAACACCACCAAGGAGGTAATTGAAATTTCTGATCGAGGAAAGAGATGGAGGGGGTGGTGGTTTTTTTTTTTTTGAAAACTACCACACCACCAAGGTTGTTATGAAAACGATTGTGCTTTGACTTGGCGTCAATTGCACACCATTAGCCAATTTCGGTGATTCAACTTGCCGACACGTCATCATCCTTGATATCGGAGAAGACAAAACAACGCATATCTTTAATGCTTTAAATGAACAGAGGAGAAGATGGAGGACGACATGAACATGGAGGTGAAGGTGGGGGTGGAGGTGGAGGTGAAGGAGGAGGAGGAGGAGGAACAAGAACAAATTTGGAAAACACTTTTACAAAAAAAAAAGTTTTTTGAAATTACATTGAATTTATATTTTTTTTATATTCACAATTCGAAAAAAAAGAAAGAAATAAGAGGAGAATTTAAATGGCGCCACATTGTTTTCTATTGCGACTTTTTTAGGCGACAAATCATTCCATTGATCAATTGACAGAGGGATGGTTACACACACACACACACACCAAATGGGGCACGTTAATGGTGGGAAGAATTGGCGAATACATATTCCGCTACTACTATTAACTGATTTTAAATGTGACACCAAATTGGCGTAATATGAGAGAAATAAAATGAAATAAAATGTATGAGAAAAAAGAAAAAAACAACTCCGTCGAGCCGGATTCGAACCAGCGACCTAAGGATTCCTACTGACACTACAGTCCTCCGCTCTACCAACTGAGCTATCGACGGCACAAGGTTTTGGCAGGCAATAATCAGTTATTACACATTCCGCTATTACTATTAATTTATTTGAAATGTGACACCTAAATTGGCGTAACATGGGACAAAAAAAAAGAAAAAAAACTCCGTCGAGCCGGATTCGAACCAGCGACCTAAGGATTCCTACTGACTCTACAGTCCTCCGCTCTACCAACTGAGCTATCGACGGCACGGAATTCGTGCCTGACAACATGCATAAAACGCTTGACTAATACGCGGTCATTTCTTTTTTACGACGTCGTCTTTCAACGATTCACCACCATGATACTGAATGATGGATCGCTTTTCTTTTTTTTTCATCAAGACAAGATGCGCCCCGGAACTCGAAGCGGCGACGCTTACAGTTCAGAAAAGACTTGAGATGGTAAAATTTGATAATAAGGGCAACTCGCCAACTTTTTTTTTTTTTGATTTTTTTCTTTGGAGAAAAAGAGACAAGTGGGAAGAGAAAAGAGAACCGATATTCTAATTGGATTAGCGTTGATGATATACGATATATTCGATATAAACGATACATGTATACATATTAATATCTACTAGGTAAATATTGTTTTTAGGTTTTCGACATGGTTAATGAATAACTTCTTCCTCCGAAAGAAACAGAAAGTGCGCTCTTATGAGAAACTAATTGTTTCACTCAACTACAACTTCATAACGAGGCAAAGAGCAAATGCGCCTTTAATACCGTAATCGAAAATCGAAATAAAAAACAGTTCAAATTTCAGTGATTTTTTTAGGATAAAATAAAACAGAAGGAAAGCAGCAACAAAAAAAATCAATCAAAAAACAATTTAGTGTGACACTTGCCAAAGTCATAAAAAATGAAGAAATGAAAGGTAGGGGGGGGGGAGGGGAGGGGAGGGGAGGAAACATTTTGTTGCCACCCATCATCAATAGAGGAATAAAGAAAAAATGAGTAGGAGGAGGAGAATTAGAATAGGGTGACCGTAATAAAACAGTGTGATACTAAAAAATCTTTTACGAACCCCCAGCCCCTTCTCTCCTCACTTTCCTTTTCCCCTTTATTTATTCCTCATCACCAATCACCTCCCAATTCAATGTTTGGTGTGACAGTGGAGGAAGACAATAACTCATTCGATTATTTTATGGATTTTGACAGAAATAAAAGAGAAACATTCAACAGACGACGAGGAAGAAGAAAAAAACCACTTGGAGCAACCTGAATCAGAGCACCAACTCCTCCCTATATTTACGTCATAAATTTTACGAGTTCATTTGTGAGTGGGGGGAGTGTCACACAGTGAGGAGGTTAAATGCCAATGAAATGAAGCAAGGGAGGAAAATGATGAGCACAAAAACGGAGAAAAAATAACGGGAAGAGGGGGAGAAAAACTTTTTTTCCTTTTTTTTTTGTTCTGACACAAAAAATGAATGCGCCTGGTGATGAATTAAACAAAGAAGAAGAAGAAGAAGAAGAAGAAGAATCAGAAGGAAGGAAGGAAGGAAGGAAGAGGAAGGAAGATGTGATTGATTCGATCATCTATCGAATTTTGGAGAAAAAGAAAAAAAGAAAATGAGAAAATTGAGAAAGAAAGAGAGAGAGAGAGAGAGAGAAAACAACAGTGACCCTCAAAAATGGAAAACAGAGGAGGGGGAGGAGGAGGTGAAGAAGGAGGCGGAGGCGGTGACGATTTGAAACAGTAAAATGTATATAAGTGACAGATTGGCTTTCTCTCATTTTTTATTCAAATTTATTTCATCACAGTTTTCCCCCATTTTTTCTTCAGCTCAACAAAAAATTAATTTCATTTTATGCTTTTAACATGTACAATAACAACTCTTTTATTTAATTTTTTCAAAAAAAAAACCTATGCGCCTTTAATACCGTATTAGGAAATTAAAATTTTTTTGAACGATGCTCTGAAATAAAAATGAGCGCCCTGTTCCTTACCGTATCGTATTCTAGGAAAAGGCACAGAATCGTCGCCCAAAAAAACAATAAAATAAACATTTTTTTGAATTTTATGTAGTTTAAAAAAAGGCTAAATGAGAGAGAGAGACAGAGAGAGAGAGAGACAGAGAGAGAGAGGAAGAGAAAAAAAGAGAGAGAGAGAGAAAGAGAGGAAAACGATTTATCGTTCGTGTTGATTTGTGACAATTGATTAGTGTCTTCAAATCGTAGTACAGAAAATAAAAATAAATCGATGCAATGTTTCAAGTGACTTTTTGTGTGACACTTAAGAACATCACAAAAAAATCCGCAAAATAAAAAACCAAGAGGCAACAACAAAAAAAACAAATTTTCTCATTCAAAAAACAGGCCTAACATTCCATGATGACAAATGATCTCTGAAGATGTTCTTCTCCGATTCAAAATTGAGAAAATTGAAGAAACCCCACACAACGGGTGATCCAATTGTCACCTCAGCTTGAAATCCCAAATATCAATGAGTTCCGACCGACAATAATATTAATTATAATTATAATTGTCTTCACAAATATTTTGAAACAAAAATCTTTGAAGGTGTCAAAAAAAAAAAGAAAAAGAAGATTTTTTTCCTACAGTAACCCAACAATTTTTTGTCGGAAAAAATAAGAAGACAAGTCTACAAATCATTTGGTTTAATGCCTCTCTATAGGATTACCAAAACTCGCCGATGCACTATTTTCTCTCTTCGAAATTTGGTGTTTTCTTGTCTCAGGAAATCTCCGCGTCACATCGGACATTGATGATGAATTTTTTCCTTTCGTGGAAACCTCAAAAAGTGCAGACAGAAGTTTTTCGAACCGATTCTTCAACCGGAATCTTCTATTAAATCAATCTACCTCTTCCTCCTTCTCTCTCTCTCTCTCTCTCTCTCTCTCTCTCTCTCTCTCTTCAATGAAGTTCTTGATCTTCTCTCAAGATTTTTTTGTCTGATTTTATTCGACGACGCGTCATTAAAAAAAAACAAAAAAGCATTTCTGATTTTTTCTTTCCTGCACGGAACAATTGTTTCAAAAATTCTTTTTCCCGTTATTCGTCGTCGATTTTATCAAGCAAACTTTTGTTCAATCGGAATTTGAACGGTGCATAAAAAAGTGCGCTGGGGGGATTGCACACTTTTCAAACTACAGTAACCCGGAAAAAATGGAAACTGTCAAAAAAAAAAAAGAAACAACAACAACCCAACACAAAAATTGAAAGGAGCATAGCGAAAAAATGAGGAAAATTTTTGGGTTTGAAAACCAAGAATTTAAATGATTGGTTACAAAAATATGATGCGGTCAATAAAAAAGAGAAAAAGAAGAACAAAAAACATATGTTGTCGTGTGTGTCGATTACATGTTGTTGTAACTGTCATCTAATAATCAAAACGTTTATGAGCCTTTCTCTCTCTCTCTCTCTCTCTCTTCCACCCCTTCTCAAACCCTTCCCTATTCCATCCAATCCAATCCAATCCCAATCATCTTCCTCTTACCGTTTTGTCTCAAAAACCTATTCGGCTTACTCGCGGTGCGCGCACAAGGCCCTACAATATCAACATATGCGTCTTTGTCTTCTGTTTTTGTTGGTGGAGGAGAGGGGAAAGGGGATACAAAATATCTGTTACATATCGACCGGCAAGGTTGAAATGCCTGACGATGATGATGATGATGATGCCATTGTGACCGTAAACACAATCGATGTAACCAACTAAACGTCAGCTGCTTCAGTGGAGAATGGTTTCAAACCAGTAAAACAAATTTTTTTTAGTTGTTGGGATGGGCTCGAAATGTTTAAAATTCACATATTGATGCGCCTTTAATTCAACTACTGTAATACATTTTTTCTACCCTTAAAACAAACTGTTTTTTTTTTAATTTCAATTGAACTCGAGGGCATTGCAACACAGTTGTCAATTAAATGACGTGTGGAAAAAAACAGAAGCCGGACACCGGGCAAAGCTTCTATGCTTTTAATAAAACTTTAAAAAAACTCATAATTTCAAAGATAACGTAGGAAAATTTTGTACTCCGGGTGAAGACCAAAAAACCAAGAAAAATAGATGCGCCTTTAATGTGGTTAAAAAAAAAGAAGAAAAAATGCGATGAACACTCAGCCTGAGTCGCTTGTCTCTTCCTCTTCAAAACAAAAATAAGGGAGGAGAGTGAAGGTAGATTTAATCAGTGTGAAAATCTCACACATTGATTACAGTAGGATCATAAGTGAAATGGATCGGCACGACCTTCAGATATAAATAGAACCGTGGCATCATCGGTCGTCATCGTCACACGTCGGTATCACATCTGACAATCGAAAGTTACTATCAACGCGCAATAATATTTACGTTTCAAATCTATCATTATTTTGATAAAATCAATAAAGTCACGACGAATATTGTCGTAAGAGCTTGTCAGATCATCAGGCGGTCATCTTGTTTTTGTTGTCAGCTCAGTTTGCCTCCTTTTTGTTCCTTTTTGAAAATCGAGACAAAACAAAGAGGAGGAAAATAAAGGATAAGAAGCCTTAAGAGGCAGCTGAAATCCTTTTCTCGATTCTTCACCCCTCCTTTTCGCTTCTAATCCTTGATTCAGCCTGACGGATCGAAACATTGCCGCCGACACTTTTACAATTGTCACCATCCCTCCCCCCTTCTTGACTTTTAGGAAGGAGATCGTCCTATAACCAACCAATGAGAGACGGAGACAGAGACAGAGAGAGAGAGAGAGAGAGAGAAAGAGGGAGGTGCGGTCAGAAGAAAAATTGTTTTTTTTTTCTGGAGAGAAGACGACATCACAACATTTTCGGGTTGAATACAGTTTTAATCCGATTTGGATATTATTATAAATAAAAGAAAAAGGAGTAAGGGTGGAGGGGGGGGGGGGGGTGAGGGGAAAGAGACAGAATGATTTGTTTCTTCTATTTTAAAAATGTCAAGAGAGGGGCCAAACCCCCTGATTATTCACACATTTTTGAGACTTACCGTAATCGGGATTAAGGTCTTGTCACGACACCTTCCTCACCTCAATACTTTTACAGCAAACGGTAAGCGTTTTCAAATACAACACTGATCAACTACAGTTATTTTAAAGGCGCATATTACAAAGTGCTTTAAAGAATAGAAAAAAATGATGGCTGTTACAAATAAAAATTTATATAATTAAAAATTGTTCAAAGAGAGAGAGAGAGAGAGAGAGAGAGAAAGAGAAGTCTACAGTAACAATTTGGCAACAACGAAGTGCCGCCACCCCGAGTTTATTATGAAATAAAAATAAACAATAAATGAGCCTAATGAAAACCATATGGACATCATCATAATGTAACCAAATGTATCATTGTCAATCAATTAGGATAAACAAAATAATAAAATTATGAAAACTGAGAAAAGGGGGAGAAGCATGAAGAACAAAAGAGAAGTGAAAATCTACAGTAAACTCAAAATTCAAAAATATCACATCATTTGTTCGCTCCGTTCCTTTAAAAATTGTATTTTTGTGTTTCAAAAAATTTGTCGAAAATTGTCATTTTTCATCGAATCATCATTAAATCACATCAAGATACGGCTTGTTGTCCACTAAAGCCCCAAAGAGCTTAGCAAAATAAAAAAAAAGACACGACGGAGCAAAATAAAAACGATGGGGGACGACCATTTTATTTTTTCCCGCGCGCCCAAAAACAAAAGTAGTGGAGAACTTTTTTTCAAATCATTTTTATGTGCACAGCCGTCGTAGGTCAATTTGAAGCCAAAGTAGAGAGAGAGAGGGGGGGGGGGGGATAATAATTAAACACAAAAAAAATGGGGGAAAAAACTCACTTTTCGTCTCATCCAAAATTGTTTTGATCGTGTGTGTTGGCAATTTCATTGTGCCACTCATTATCAATTTCGGTTCTGTTGGATTCTGCTGCTGAAGCTTCTCGTCACCTTTGACCATCTGAAATGAATACAGTATGGGTAGAACTCATTGATTGAGACGGTGACAGACACATGAATGATTCAGAAAATCGGGGCGGAGTTGAAGAGAAAGAAAAAGAAGCTGACAAGTCATTTGTTAATACTTTTTGAGACCGACAGGTTGGGTGGAAGGAGGAGTCGGGCTATGATGCACACAGGAATGTAAAGAAAAGAAGGGAGACAGATCGAAGGAGGGGAGAGGGAGCCTTTTCGGTTTCCTAGAAAAAAAAAGTGGGAGACGTCCGAAAATGTCAAGCAACTGTACAAAAAATGATTAAGAACTCAATCATCTCCAGTAAAAACAAACAAAAAATTGGATTTTTAACATTTCTCTCTCTCTCTCTTTCTCTCTCTCTCTCTTTCTCTCTCTCTCTCTTTCTCTCTCTCTCTCTCTCCCTCTCTCTCTCTCTCTCTCTCCCCATTCTTTCATGAATGAAATCGAAATTGATTTTTTTGCGAAACTGCAAAATAATTGTTATTTAAAGGAATGGCGGCTTCTTCCTCTAAAGGCACATGCACTGTTTTATTCAACAAGAGTAAAGTTTGAGTTGGTCTCGTCACGATCTAGATTTATAAAACTGTAGAGAGAACAATAATTGTTTTTTTTATTACTTCTCCTTGCTTTTTCCCCCCTTCCTCTATAAAAAAAATGAGGTAAAACTTTGATTGCTACAGTAACCTAAAACGACCCGACCTTTGATAACCAATGAGACATGGAATAAATGCTTGATTTTCAAGTTGGCTCCCCGCTAGAAAAAAAACCGATGATGAAAGAAAATTTGTATACGGAACATTGAACCAACGATAGGGTTCTCGACAAAAAAATGCCGACAAAAGAAAAATGAAATGTGGAAGAAAATTGAATAAGGAAAAAAGAGGAGGAGAAGTGGGGGTGGGGTTGGAGGGAAGGAGTAACCAAGGTAGGAAACATAAAGAGAAATAAAAAAAACGCAATATTACGTTAGCCTTGGATCGAATCAAGTTGAATCGGATCGGATCCGACCCGATCAAAAATTGGGTTGGTTGAGTTTCATATAAAGGCAGGATTACTGTAACTCATAGTGACAGTTTTATTTCTTGCAGAAGTCGTTTGAATCAACCAAAAAAAAGGGAAGAAGAAGAAAGAGAAAAAAAGAATGTCTCGACTAGCGGAAAAACGAGAAGAAAACGCAACAACATTGGAGGAGGAGAAGGAGGAGAAAGAGGAGACCAAATCATCGATTGAGTGTGATTTGAAGACGAAGAAGAAGAAGAAGAAGCAAGGAAAAATGTTCGAAGCTCAATTGAGCCCAAGGTTTCGAGACACACACACATACACACATTCGGCGAAATAGTCGGTCGCAAATGGAGGCGACAAAGAGACGCCGCCTATCATCATTACAGCAGCTCGTTTCGTTTAGAGCATGTGCGCCTTCTGTTGAGCTGTCAATAAAAAGATGTGCGACGACGACAGACTAGAAACTACAAAACTTCTCATGAAAAGTTGTAAACTTTTTACAGTTTTTTTTTCCTTCGAAACGGTTACGTGTGGCAAATGCGTCCTATTGAAAACAAAAATGAGAATCAAATTCATTAAACTGCGTATCAACAATACCGATACTCAGCGACTAAATTTTTTCAGATTTTTTTTGTGAGAATTCAGTAATTAAGGTAAACAAGTTCTGGAATAAGAAATGGAAAAAAAGGACGAGGAAGGGAGTGGAGGGGGGGGGGGAAGGGTGGAGGGAAGTTTTTTGAGTAACTTGACACCAATCGAAGAAGCCTATGGCATGTTTGCAGGTCGTACGGCACCTCGAAACTTGTCTTACAGAATTTCTCGTCTCGTTTTCCTCTTCTTTTTCATTTTGGGCTTCTTTGAGGTGAGACGTCTGATGGAAAATAAATAAAGGGAAGCAGACATCGATATTCACTTCAAATGTTGGCAAACTCTGAACAAATATATTTTTTAACGGTTTTTTTGAGGGACACAAAGAAAGTTCTTCACTCTTTTTTCGTTTAAAAATCCAATTTGAGGCTACCTGCTACATGAGAATTAAAAGAGAGCAAGTGCGCCCCATTGCACTTGTTATTTGTACTCTACACGGAGTAAACATTTGATTATTTTTTTCTATTTTTCCTGCTTTTAAATTTTGAAAAACGAAATTTATCAAAATGCTGAGCAAAACATTGCTTTTATCAATGAGGCGATCACCTTCTAGACCATTTTTCTTCAGCACAACTTGCGATCCAAAAAATGAAGTATTTTTGGAACGACTCAAAGGAAAAGATGAAGGAATCACGTTTATTAATATGAATCGTGGAGCCAAGAAAAATTCATTAGGTCGAGTATTTATGAATCAAGTAAGAATTTAAGTTGTTTCTTGCAAATCGGATTTGTAAAAATTCCAGTTTCGGCAAGTAATTGACGAAATCAAATATGATAACAAAACGAGAGTTGTGATTTTAAAATCAACGACTGCTGGATCTTTTTGCACTGGAGCGGATTTAAAAGAACGAAAGGAGATGAGCGTTGATGAAGTGCCAAAATTTGTCGATTCTTTAAGAAACTCATTCACTGATGTTTGTTGTTTCGTTAAAATTTAGAGGGAAAAGATTAATTTTGTCTTTTTTTCAAGATTGAGAAGCTCCCACAACCTGTGATTGCTGCGATTGACGGCTACGCCCTTGGCGGAGGACTTGAACTTGCTCTAGCTTGTGATATTCGTGTAGCCTGTAACAAGAATATTTTCTCAACCTCAAAAATCGATGTTTTTCCAGCCAAATCGTCAAAACTGGGACTTGTTGAAACCAAATGGGCGCTGATTCCAGGAGCTGGTGGCTCACAACGCCTTTCTCGTATTATCGGCCCATCAAAAGCCAAAGAACTAATCTATACCGCTGAAATTCTCGATGGAGTCCAAGCCGAGAAGCTGGGTGTTGTTAACCACGTTGTTGATGATTCTGTGGAGAAATCGTTGGAAATTGCCAGAAAAATCATTCCACGCGGACCCATCGCTATTAAAATGGCAAAATTAGCGATCAATTTAGGATCTCAAACGGATATTACAAGCGCTTTAAATGTTGAGCAACAATGCTATGCTCAGGTAAACCAAAAAACTTCATTAAAAAAATATTTAATTCTTCTTTTTTTCAGATTGTGCCAACAAAAGATAGGCTTGAAGGCTTAAAAGCATTTGCTGAAAAAAGGGAGCCAGTTTATAAAGGAGAATAAGCTGAACATTACACACATTGTAGTACATTCACTTCATTTTTAAAAATACTGGTTATACATTTTAATGACATAGATTAAATTTTATATTAAGTTTTGAAAAATGAGCTGAAATAAATATATTTTTAGTCATTTAAAAAAAAAATTTTTAAGTCCGTTTTTTCGGTTTTCTATTTTTCATTAATGCTCTTTATTTGTTTATTTTTTGAAACATGGATTCCTTCAAATTCTTAGAAAATGGTGCACATTTCTTATCGATTTTTGTCGAATATTGCACCAAAATGGGAAATAATGGCATCTGTAATTTTGGCAAGGCCGCCAGTTATAGCACCACCAATGACAGATGTCGAAAAAAGGTGAAGCTGAAAAGGAAGAGAAGTGATCTTTCTAATGTGACATTTTGCAGGTTTCACAAATTGCAGCTCGAAGAGGAGTCGGAAAAAAGCTTGTTGTGTGATTATGAATTAAAAACAAAACAAGATCAAAAGTAAGAGAAAATAAAATTGAAAGTATTGATTTTATTATTCAGAATCCTAGAAAGAAGGGAACAATTGATACGCGAAGGAAAAGAGTTATCAGAATTAGAAGAGGAAATTGGTGTTACAAATTTGGTTCGAGAAGATGAATGGGCAAAAAAAGCTGAAGAGCTGAAAAAAAAGTATTATTTTCAGATTTTTCCTAAGAATAAAAACCATATTTTTTCAAAGAATCGATGAAAAAACTCAAAATGGAGAAAACACAAATCAACTTTCAAAATTATTAGATCGAAAATTAGTTTTAATTGTCAAACAAAAGTTTGGAAATGACAAATATTCATCGCCTTGGATTTTTCCGCAATTAAAAAACAAAGAAGGCGAAACATTAAGACAGGTAATGGAAATCTTTTTTTTTCGGCTAAAAAATTCTGCAAAACTTTCAGACTGCCGAACGCTGCATTGGTGAAATAACAGCAGATGACACATTATCAGCAAACATTAGTGGAAATGCACCATTCAGTGTTTATACTCACAGGTTTTTAGAGTTATAGTTCCATCAATTATTGTTCGTATTTTAAGATATCCAAAACCGATTGCTGAAAAGACAAAAGCAAAAGGAGCTAAGATTTTTTTCTACCAAGCCGTTTTGGAACAAAATACGAAGGAATTTAAAGCAAATCAAGAAGATGTAATTATTTCAAAAAAAAAAATGTGGAAAATCGAAATAAAATTTAAAGGTTTCCGATCATCGATGGATAACAAAAGAAGAATTTCTGAAAATTGTTCCAGGAGCTCAGTATCGAAAAGCAGCAAAATTAGCATTTTTAGAATAATTTTTATTTAAATTTAAGATTTTTTGTTGTTTTTATTCTTTCTAAAAGCCTAGGCTCAGAGATTTAATTTTATAATTATTCAATTCAGTCAATTTTCTATAAAATTGTTGGTTCTTTTTTTGAAAATTGATTCTTGGAGAAAAAAATGTTAGAAAAATCCAAAAAAATTATTTCCAAATTTAATTAAAATTTCCTATTAAAAATGTTCTTTTCCATTCAGATTTTCTTTTTAAAAAATGAATGAACCGACGTTTTTGAAAAGGCCGACGGCTGAAGAAACAGATGAAGATTTGCTGAAAATGCAAGACGAATGGAATTTGAAAAAACGGGAAAAAGTGAAGATTTTTTTCTTTTCTTTTTTTAAATTTCTGTTTCAGCCAACTGTGCAAATTCACAAAATGAAGCGAAAAAGCGGTGCTGAAAAAACGAAGGAAAGTTCAGAAGCGTCGCCATATCGAGATTTGACCGGTCGATTCACGATTGATATTGATGAGTTGAGCAACGCGACTGAAAATAAGCAGCCAACAGCTCAAAACATTATGTCACCGATTCAGGAGCGATGGACGACGCTGAAAACTGAAGAAGAAGTGTTGAAGATCGGAGAAGAGGCGCAACAATATTCAACAAACGATGGATTTCCAGAACCGTTAAATTTGAAGTGTTATTATTCGTGAGAAAATTCTTTGTTTTTTTTCTTCTTCAAAATAATTGAGAAATTTCAGAGAAGATGAAGGCCTAATTCGACGAAAAGCCAAAGAAGGTCTAAGCTTTTTTGCGTCAGAATTCGATCGAATCAAAGGAGACTTAGGTGAAAAGTTTGAAGTTGTTCATTTTTAGACAAATCATTTTCAGATGAGAATCTTGATGAAGTGGTTGATGAGATTGAAAATAAAGATATTGAAGAAGAAGAAGCAAATGATTTTAAAAAAGAAAATTTAAAATACTTACAAAAACTAAGCGCCGATCAAATAGCTGACTTCCAAAAAGAAATGCTTGCAAGATTTGGTTTATTCATTTTTTTAAATAAAAAATTTCTAACAAATCTGTTTGCAGATCAAAAAACTCTGGAGTTTTTGAAAAATCGCCAGAAAAAAGAAGAGAAACCCAAGAAGATATCAAAGTTTAAAGCAAAACGAATTGAAGCGGCAACGGCAGCGGCGACGACGTCATCAGCAGCAACTTCAACATCCTTAAAAGGGGAGACAAATGTAGAGATTAATGTGACGAAGAAGAAGGAAAATAACGTTGTAATTGGAGAAATGTTAAACGAGTTGGAGGTTTTGGATGATTTTTCGAATCGAGAAGATATGGAAAAATATAATCGATTAGCAACGGTAAGAAAAGCTTAAGAAGTTTGGCACCTTAATTTTCAATATTTTTATTATAATTTTGTGACTAGGATGCGGTCCAACTTGACTTAACAGCGAAATTTGGTCGAAACGTTGTGAATCGTCAACAGAAAAATGTGATTCGTTTATTTGACAGCTGCAAATTCACTCCACAAGGGTAACAAATTTGTTTTAAAAATGTTAAAAAAGAAGCGGAGCGGCAATTTTTTACATTTTGTTTTGTTTTTTCAAAAAAAAAACATTAAAAACCCGCGAAAATTTTTAACTTAAAAAAATCAGACGAAGAAAAAAAAAATGGTTTCAGTTATGACGGAAAAGATGAGCTTCGAGAATACGGGCGATCACAAATCGACGAGATTAAAAAATTGTATCTGGAAGAAGTTGATATTGATGGATCAAGAAGATTTGAGTTTGGTAAAGGAGTCAATCCGATTCTCGATAATTGTTGGACATTGATTCCGGCCAGAAGAGTCATGGATGCAGTTGAAAAACGAAAAGGGTAAGAAAAGAAGCTGAAATGAAATGTGTTTTTTTTAATTTTTAAAGAGAAGTCTTAAACGATGACGTCGAAATTGTGAGGTTATCATTATTGTGGACGTTGATATTAATGGAAGAAAGAAAAACTGCATTTTATGCTTTTGCCCAACCAGCTGATGTTTATGTTTATCTAAGTGAGGTAAAAATATCGATTGTTTGATTTTTTTTTTTTGAATATTCTATCAAAACAATATTTATTTAGGTTTTGATGATTGGCCCTGAAATATTGCAAGATGATCGAATAATTCAGTGTGTTGAGCGAGTTCTGAACAGTTTCGTTTTAAAAGTAAGAATAGAAATTGCGGCATATAAAACTAGGCGGAGATTTCTGTTTTTTTGTTGTAGGCAGCAATCGATAAAAAATTATCGATTCGAATGGACGCCAAAATTGGAGGACTTGACGCCTTCATGCCATTGTAAAAATTGGAGTTTTAATTGAAGAAAAAAATAATTGTTGCAGCTTCGAATCGCTTTTAGTACGCTTCGATGAATATTCAATGGGAGATGTTCAATTCGCTCGAACAATATTGATTGGCGCCTATTTGAATTCAGCAATCAGTGACAAGTTGAAAGAAAATTTTTGAGGAGAAAAAAAAAACAGAATTTTTCAGCATTGAATATCGATTTTTATTATGGAAAAAAGAAGTGATCGTTAGACAAATGACGATTAAAAAAGAGCAGGGGGTAAGTTTAAGAATTATTGAGTTATATGCAGTAATTCAAATTTTCGCTTTTATTCGAAACAAAATTTCACGGAACGTTTTATGCAAACATTTTCAGAACGATATTCTGAAGGCATTCAAGAAGCAGTTGAAAGAAAATCAAAAAATATTCAATGAGCAATATTTTGAGCAATATTTTCCACTTTTAGAAGCTTATTATCGACAAATATCAGAAAGAAAAGTGAGGAAATGAGTCTTCAGAGTTTCTCTAGAAATGCTGAAAACATTCAGATTCTTCATGATCGAAATGAGCTTGTATGGGAAATTGGTTGTTACGAGTTGAACGAATTTGTGAAAACAATTGAAAGTTCATCGAAAATTGAGACGAAACAGCAGAAGAAAGCTGCAATTTTGGCTGAAATGGTTCGGAAATTGTTGAAACAAGAAAATTATTGTTAAATTTGTTGAAAATTCAAATCAATGAAACGTTTATTGAACTTTTTGCTTTGAAAATAATGTGGAATCGGTTGAAATCCGTGAAATAATTTGATTTTTAATGATTTTTGTGAGGTTTTCAATTAAAAATTTAAAAATCCAAATAAGAAGAAAGAGAAAAAGGAGGAAAAACGATAAAATATCCAAAGAATAGTAATAAAAAGGGGAAACTCCTAAACCGGGCTGATTGTAATTCTGATGAAGACCCGGATTGGTGGCCATATAATTGATCCAGTGAATAAAACTGGATTTTGGTGAATAGGGAAAAGTTGAAAGCATTTTTGATATTCGTTTTGCGTTGTTGGTGAAAGAGGAGTCGGTGAGGATTGTATGAAGACTTGAAATAATTGCTTCGGTTGTGAGATTCATTTTAGAAAGGATCAAAGTGGTTCCAATTGATTCACCTAAAAAAAAATAATTATCTAATATTTTCGTGCGCTGCTTTTCATACAACTCCCCGCCAACTTCTGAATGTTTGAGGTTATTGTTAAGGTAGCATTATATCGGGTTCACAATCTTTTTTCTACTACCTACGAAGTGGCCTTCATAATCTCGACACCCAGAAACATACCTGAATAAGCGTTGTGAGGTTGGTCTAGAAAAAGAGGAATGGCGAGAATCGGAACACCCGCATTAGAAGCTTCCATGTATGAGTTGAGACCGGCATGAGAAATGAAGAGTTTCGTTCGAGGATGATCTAAATTGAAACGAATCAAATGAAGTCATGTGATCCAATGATTATCTGACTCAAAATATCAGCTTGAGGAAGCCAATCAATAGTGTAAATATTTGTAACATTATGAAAAATTTCATCATCACCCGGCTGTCTGTCATACTTCCATAGAATTGTATACTTGGAAAAGTGACGAAAAGCGTCAACAAAAGATTTGCGAAGTTGTCGACTAAACACCGACGATGGAACTTGAGTGCCGAAACAAAAAAGAATAATTCCTTCAGAATCAATAGATGAGAGAATATTTTGAATGTTGGCCGGCAAAGGTCTCAACGGTTTCGAATTGATACCGCCAATGTATTTGATCTTATGGCTGATCGGACGTGGTCGTTCAATGATCTCATGTGAATTGACAAAGATCATGTCAATGTTGTGAACTACTTTAAGAACATCAATTGACGAATTCAAATATTTGTCAATTACACGTTGTTGAGCACTCAAATATTGTGGATGAGTGATATAATTGGCATGAATCCAATTCAGAAGATTCCAGACGCGGCCGGAAAATGTTGAAAGATCCTCGGCTGACAAAATTGCTGGAAAAAAAGGATGATGAGAATAAATGGGATGTAAAACGTTGATTATAACTGTGAGTAACCGAAGCCGGATTCGGAAGGCCCGAGTTGATACATTGATCGTCGACCAAACCTATTGAACTATAAGAAGCGATCGCCGAAATATTGTAATGATGAAAAATTGAAAAAGCGCAGTAGTCATAACCGGTGCCAAGAGCAATATCATATCTTTTTGATGTCATGAATCGATGAAGCTCTTGTGAGCTGAGCCCAACTAGAAATTGTGATAAGTAAGAAAATCTCATAAAATGCAGCTACTTTCACAAAGATTCGTGGCGATATTGATAAAATGATGTTGCTTGGTATAATCACGTGGAATTGGTTGAAATGGATCGATAAGATGTGGAGTTTTGCTCCATGGACTGTCGGCCTTAAAAAAATTTTGAAACAAATTCGATTCTTGTTTGCTGAGTATCAGTCATATGAAATTGATACACAGTTTCATGTTTCTTACAAGGAGCGCGCACCAACATATCGTGGAGATATCTAATGATTTATATACCGTTGGATAGCCCTTGAAAAGCTCTATCAGATAGCATGTTTATTTTTTCCGGAATAAGTCTGGTGCGTGATCTACAAAGCTTTGAAAAGACACTGAATGTGTACAGTGGTACACTGTTAAAACAGTTTCCAATCATTTTAAAACTTTATTTTTGCTTTATTTACATGAAGTTATGTGAGATAAACAGTCTTCAGTCGTCTGGCCGCAGATGGAGATTTTAGTGTCTCCAAATTGAAGGCCTTCAAGGAAAGGGATCAGCTCGCCGGCCACTTGTTTCTCCTCTCGAGTAAGCGAAATGGGCTTGAAGGCGATGCCGATACGTTCGACGACTATGACAAGGATGACCTTGATTATCCATAATTAGATAGAACTTTACATCTCTTTTACAACCGTTTATACCAAGTTTCCAGCGGTTTAAAGCCTTTCTGGAACTTTCTGAAGCCAAAATAATCAAGTGAAATAGTTAAAAACAATATGCAGAAAAAGTTGCCACAGCGGGGACCCGGACCATGGCCTTTAGATTAATAGGCTAGGACTTTTACCGTTGCACTACGCAGCCACATTTCATATGGTTAAGGGTGCACCCTTATTAAAAATGATAGGTATATATATATAAATATATATTTATAAAAAAATACGGTTTAAATTATTATTCCGGAAAAAAATAGGTTCATTTGAAACAGCTTTTCAAGGGCTATCCAACCATATATGTCTCATGGCAAACCGCCAAGATAGCCTGTTGCGCGTTCCTTGTTAGTTTTGTGTGATTCGAATTCTCACAAACCGGGAAGCCGTAAATAAATTTTCGATCAGCACGATTCGAACAATTTGATTTGACCTGACTGTTCATTCGAGCAACAATGATATCCTTTAAAAAAGCGTGGGAATTTTAAAAAAAAAAGCGGTTAAAATATTTCTCAAACCACAGAATGCCCTTGATCGACAAGAATATCAATAAGAGAATCCATAAAATCGATGTGAGATTTTCCGAGCAACAAAATGTAAAATAGAATATTCAGGGAAGATACTGTAGTAAAAAGACATAAAAATAGGAAAAGCGTTACAAATAATTTGGGCATTTTTTGAAAGAAAATAAACTGAAAATTGATAAATTGTTAAGACTAAGTACTAAAATGTTCTAGACAAAAACTTGAGCTGTCAAAATGCTGTAGCTGATAAAAATAGTATTTAAGACAAAAAAAATAAGCAAGACAGGTTGATAACCGGGATAATTTTAATGATAACAAATCAAACAAAACATAATTCAAAACTGAACATCATTTCATTTTACAGAGCACAAAACAATGCCAAAATCGAGTGAGCCAAAAGAAAAAAGAAACAGCGAGGTGGGCATATTTATACGCTAGGAAAAAAAATGTTTCGAAGGTTTGCTTTAGGAAAGAAGAGCGGCACCGAAAAAATGCGGACGAATTGAATTGCCAACGAGCACACGACTAAATGTGACGGTGAAAAAATTGCATGTACGATTTTTTTCTTGCGGATTGGATCAAGGATCCAAAAGATTCGAAAGGGGGGGGGGGGGGTTTCAATTGTCAAATTTTGAAAAATTTGATTTAATTTTGCAGATTTCAGCCGAATGGAAATGGACTGAAGGCGGCGAAGACACGTGCGGAATTTGTCGAATGGAGTTCGAGGCAGCGTGCACAAATTGCAAATTTCCCGGCGACGATTGCCCGCTGGTTCTTGGAACATGTCGACACGCGTTCCATCGTCATTGTATTGATAAATGGGCAGCGGCGCCAAATCAAACCAACTCAAAACCGCAATGCCCGTTGTGTCGACAAGAGTGGGGAGTAATGCAAAAAAATAATGAGACAACAACTATTGATTGATTGATTGATTTGATTAATTTATATGTTTATTTGGTCGGAAATTCCGAGTTTTTTCTCTTTTATTTATAAATAAAATTTAAAAAAAAAACAAACATTTCATTTTTCAATATCATCAAAATATTCTTGTCAATGTTCCAAGGCGTCTGGAGAAAAATTTTCACCTAAAACGTCTACAAACTACAAAAAAACTGTTGATTAAGTGTTGTACATAGTAAATTTATGAAAAAATTTGGAACGCTTCACGAATTTGCGTGTCATCCTTGCGCAGGGGCCATGCTAATCTTCTCTGTATTGTTCCAATTTTAGTATATGTTCTCGGAAGAACAAATACTTAACGTCAATTTTTTCATTATATATCAATGGTTCTGCTTGCATCGGACATTTAACGGGATAAGACATTTAGCACCTTTTATGTAGTAAAAGAAAAAAGTGGAAGGGGAGAGGAGGTCTCTGTTTGAAATGACGTCATACATTTGTGAGACAACATTAAATCGGTCTGTCTGAAAACTACAAACTAAACAATTTTGGTGCTGCTAGGAAGGAAGAGGAGGAGAAAGAGGAGAAAGAAACCCAGGTTCCATAAAGAAGAAAAACTTAAAGGTATCATTAACCTTTTAAATGTTAAATGTATGATATCATTTATTATGACGATAACAATGACAGTTTTATTTCGAGAAAACAAAAAAAGATGTTCTTTGATGTAAGTAAAATCTTGAATCATTGTTTCAAGATAAACAAAAAAAAAAGCGAAACTACGTCTGCGGACTAAAACTGTATTTGCAAGTTTATGCTGTGTGCGCTAGAGCGCAACTGCATTGTAAATGGAAAAATATGTAGATTGCTTAATTTGATAAAAACTTGAATAATGTTTGGCCGACTAATCGAAAATATATTCATTTTTCGTTATTCGGTCATTGTTAGCAGAAAAAATCACAAGTTTTACCTATCATCAATCACCCCTCCCCCCCCCCCCGGTTTCCTCCTCTCTCCCCCACTCTAAAAACGATCAATTTTTCTCTTTCTTTTGGTTTTGAAAGATACGCAATAAAAAAGAAGAAGAAGAAGAAGAAGATTTTTTTTTTTTTGAAAATAATCATAATCATTTAAAGCGTTTCGCTTCAACAGTTGGGTGGTTTTTATTTTATCAGCACCACAGGTCTCATCTCCTCTTCTGAATTTCATAATTCTTCTTTTTCAGAATAAAATGAGAAATTTTGTTTTGACAATTTTCCTTCCCTTCGTCATATTTATTTCGTCGATTGGTGAGTTCAATCTATTTCAGCTTATTTTTCGTCCGAATTTCCAGACGCCAACAGCCTTATAGCTGCCTATAATCGACATCGTGTTGCAAAACAATTGATGAGAGACACTGAACCTTCAACGGTGCCAAGTAATTATTTTGATCATGTTCATGATCAGGATATTCGAGAGCCGGTAAATCAATAAAATTAGGAAATCAACCAATCATGGCTCTTGGCCACGCCCCTGACGTAAACAATTTCCAGGGAACTTTTATTAACTTGAAAGACTTGAATGATTGGAATAAACGAGAGGAACAACGTGTGGATTCAGTTTTAAAGGTGAAATTTTATTTAAAAAAAAAAAGAAAGCAAAAAAAGAATTTCAGCAAATGAAAGTGTATCAAAGAAAAATGCACATTGCCAGTGGATTTTCAGCAGCTGCATAAAAATAGAAAAATAATTGAAAATATTCTACGCCTAAATTTTATCATTTTTAATATTTTTAATAAGAATTAATGCCCTATTTGCCATAAATAAATTTTTGTGTGTGCATTTACGGTGACGCAATATTGCACACAAATAAAAAAGTTAAAAATAGAAAAAAAACACCTTTTGTTATCATATGATTTTTATTATTAAAAAAAAAGTTTTTTTAACTAAAATCGCATCGCATCATAATAAATAGCACAAACAATCACAAGTTCGAAAATCATTCATTGCGTAGTTTACACTATCAAAAATTTGCTGCCTCCTCCCCATCCTAATTTTTTTCTTCATCTTTCTTTCAAACATCATCGACTTGTTTACTGTCTCATCGTCATTTTTAAAGTTCTTTCTCTCGCTCTTTTGATTTTTTCTTTAAAAGAAAAGCGGTTTTTTCATTTTTGTTGTAATTCGAGTTTTTTTGTTTGTTTTCTCACACGTTTTTGGATAAAATGCAAGTTTCGACTTCATCAAAACTCTTCATCGTCGTCTTCTTGTTTATTTCAATGTTCGGTGAGAATTTTATTTAAAATTTCTTCTTTTCTTTCTTGGCGATATGTTGCAATTACGCTCTATTGAGAAAACAAAAAAGTTTCCAAACATTTCAAATTTTCCTCTTTTTTTGCTTCTTTTTTCATCGCTTTGTGTTTGATGTTTTAAAAGTTACGGTAGGGGTTACGGTAAACCTAAAAAATTGGCTTCCGTCGATGTTCTTGAAAAATAATTGTTTTGAATTTATGCTTTCCAACCTTCAGAAGATTCAAAATGTGCTGACAGTTTAATGGAAGCGTATCATCGTCATCGTTTTGCACATAAAACGATATCCGATCGATTATTGATGACAAATGGAAGGAACACTTTTGATGATTACGATTATGGGGCAGATGAACTTCGTCAACCGGTTCGTCAAAAACTTTTTCGAAAGAAAAAACAATTTTTCAAATGTTACAGGGGCGCTTTACAACTCTTCACGAGACTGAAGAACGCGGTAATCCGAGACATCAATTCAGAGTTTCATCATTAGTACAGGTACTGTAGAACTACTGTAGGTTACTGTAAAAAACGGATTTTTTTAAAGAAAATGAAAGGATTTCGAAGTATGAATATTGGAAGCGGATTTTCCCGTTAATTTTTTATTTAATTTATTTTTTTTAATTTAATTTATAAATTTTTTTTCCAATGAGCAAAAAAATGAAAGAAAATGCAACAAAAAACATGAAAACATTGAAAAAAATTGTGACGTGGCAAGTAAACGTGGCGGCTGATGCTGGTTGTAAGATGTGAGATGGAGGTTAGGAAGGAGACAGGCGTGGGTGGAAGAAGCGCCCAGATTTTTTTTTTTTTGATTTGGATCATGAACAATTCCTGATGAGAAGAGAAAAAACAAAGGAAAAAGGCACAGAAAGATAGGGGATGTGTGTGGGGGTGGTAGTGGGGTGAGGAGAGAAAGAGACGAAGGAATTTTTTTTAAACACAAGTTTCAGACTTTCGTCGAATTCTTGATGACATTAAATCGTTTGAAGGAAATGCGGATCCGCTGAAAAAAAAAGAATCAATGAAAAATGCTTGGTGTTTCAAGATTGTTACCGTAGTCCAAGTTCTGGCATGCTTTCAGCCACCACTGGCTTCTCATCCAAATAGCTTGGTGGTCGATAGTTGGAGGTTGGCGTATGTGGTGGATACATTAATGGAGCGTCGAATTCGATGGATCTGAAAACAAAACATCGATAAGAACCACTGAAAATGATCGGAAATCAAGAATTTAAAAATGATTGGGAGGAAAACAAAATTTTATAGAAATTGAAAATACTCTACGATTTAAGTTGTTAACAATTAAAAACTTGTGCACAGTAGCTCAGTGGAAGTGTGCCCTATTTCTACTCTGGTATTTCCTCCGAGTGTGAAGGTTCGGTATTTTTATCAAGTTTCACTTTTTTTCCCTTCTTTCTTCAATCATTTTTTTCAAATTTTTTCTCAAACCTTCCAATATTTGTGACATTTGTCCGGCTGCTTCTTTGAATACTGAAACCGTCGGCATCTTTTGATGAAGCGAATGAGAAATAAGTGAACAACATCGCAACTAAAAATGAGCCGAAATGACAAAACGCGGCTCCCATTTCGAGGAAAAATGCGGTACCGACGCGTTGCTGAAAAAAAAAAACAAAAACGTATAAATTTTCGTTCAAACGAGGTCTCGAGACGAAAAACATGCATGAATACCTCATAGGTGCCGACAATTCCTTTGATGAAGCGATTGTCGGCCCGATGCGAGTAGAAGAAAAAGAGACCTTCGGCGATGGCCGAGAGAAAAGCTGAAATCAGATTTTTTGTGAATTTTTAAATTCAAAACTGGAAAAATCTCAAATTTAAGTGTGAAGACTACAAAAACTACAAATAAGTCGGATTTTTCTGAAAATAACTGAAAAAGAAGAAGAATCTGAAACTGAAACTGACTTGTCAGCAAAGTGATTCCAGTAAAAATCAATGAAAGTGACGAATAACAGCATGAGCACATTCCAATACACGTCGACAAAAAAGTTGTGAGAAGAGCAAAACCAAGAAGAATCAATGTGGCAGTGTGCCAACCTATAAAACAAAACAAAAATAATCAATGAAACCTAATGTAGTCCTCGTGGAAAAGAGAAGCAATTGGAATTAATGACTCATCGTCCCGATTATTTTTTGATGACTCATTTTTTCAGGTAAAAACTAGATTTTTTGTTGTTGTTAAAATTCACCATAAAATTTGTGACGATTCACTTCACCAACTGGACTGTTATCATCTTCAAGATCAAATGTTCCGGAATATTTATCATAATCAAATTTATAGACGCAGTGAAGAGGTTCAGTCACGGTTGCATATCTGAAAATTTCATTTAAAAAAATTGTTTAAGGTTCGACTTGAATTTCCAAAGAAGCTGCAATTCTTTGGCTGAGAACTCAAAAAAAGTTAGGAGTTCTGCTTGAAAAAAAAACTGAATATTTGAAAAACCGCCAAACACTTTTGAGATTCTTGAAGATTTTCCACGAAAAAATCGGATAAAAAAAAAAGAATTGGAAAAAACCTTTGTAAAATATGATTCCCGTCTCGACTATGACGAGTACAATCCAGCCATAACCCGTGCTCATGAATTGAATTATATTCGCGAAGATTGACGACTTGCCATGATGGCGTTAAAATCGCAGAAATCGATAAGCCGCCAGCGATCAGCGACAAAAGAATCGAAAAGATCAGCGATCCTTTTCGTGCGAGCTCGTTCGCTTCTGACATTCGTCGCTGCAATTTTTTGGCTTCTTTTCAAAAAAAAATTGCTTTTTTTTCAAAACTTTCTTACGTTTCTCATTATTTTTCAAAGATAAAATTCAAAAAATATATTCAGACGGGAATCCGAATTTGAAAAAATCAATAAAACCAAGTAAGAGAGAGAGAGAGAGAGAGAGAGAGAAGGGAGGAGAGAAGGATGAACAATGAAATATCAAATATGGAAATAATTGGAAAAAATTCGAGATGGAAAAGAAAAAAAGAAAAAAAATGGAAAAACTGGTTGAGGAAAGTGGAAAAGAATTTTTTGTTTCGTTTCAGGGTTTTTAAAAAAAAACTTTAATTCGACGATTTCATTCTTTTTTCTTTTTTTTTGAAAATCGAAAATCAACACTCAAAGAGATGAGAGAAGGGGGGGGGGGGGGAGGGGAAGAAGTGTTTTAATTTAAGAAAATTCAAAAATAAAAAGCTTCAAGTCTGAAAACCATCATTTGTAAAACCAAAAAAGAAATGATTCCTTTAAAGCGAAAACCGTAAATTGTTGAAAGAATCAAATGAAAAATCGTAAGCTAAGGCACATTTGATGGTGTTGATCGGTCAACTGTCCAGGTAAATGCCGAAGGAAGCCGTTAATCGTTTTTCGAGGGATGGGAGGGAAATTATTTGATGAGAGACGCAGAGAAAAATTTCTCTTTTTCTCTACTTTTTCGTCTTTCTTTTTTCCGGGGGGGGGGGGTGAATTGAAAATGAAGGTCGTTTTGTAAAAATGAAATAGATATTTTGAATATTTGGGGAGGACAGAGAGAAAGAGAGAAAGAAAGGAAAGAGAGAGAGAGAAAGAGAGAGTGACGGAGACAGATAAAGACAGAGACAGAGAGAACGTGTTCTTAAAAACGATCCGAATGGTTTTGTTTCTTGATTTCGGGGCGAGACCCAAGAAGAAGAAGAAGAAGATGAAGAAGAAGAAATCGACGACGACGACGGTGACGGAAGAAAATGGATCATAAATCTTGTTGAAATGAATTTAATCTGACGTCGTTCAACATTTGTTAATCGTTTTTCTTTTATTTTACAATGCAGTATTTTGTATTTTAAATACAAAAATTTCATTTTTCGTAGTGAGACTCAACATAACGAAAAAAAATGTTGAATTGTGAGGTCTCGTCACGATCAAAAAAAAAAAGAAACGTTTTATTAAGCAAAATTTCAACAATTAATGTTAGATGTGCACGATTTAAGGATTACTGTACTTTTTTAAAAATTCAAATCTCTAAAACAAAAAAATTTCACCACAGTAAAAAAAATTGATTAAAAACAAATATGCTATGCACCTTTAAAAACCCTTTAAATTTGAAAAGAAGAAAAATGAATCAATAAAATGAAAAATTGAGATGGCGACTGGTACAAAATTGTTACGCAAGTCGAAAGATGGAAAATTGACCATCAACCAACCATCAAAAGTATGGATTGGATTGGATAAAGTCAGAAAGCGATGAATCGGAAAGAAACATGGAAAATGTATAAATTGAGAATATACAGAAAGAGGGAAGGGGAAGAAATGGTTTGAAAATTCGGAACACCTCGCACTCAACTTTCGATTATCGTTTTTGTTTTTGGCTGAGAAAGAGAGAGAGAGAGAGAGAGAGTGAGAGACACACACAGAGAGACAGAGAGAAAAATATGAATAAATTAATCGATTAAGAAAAATTATTATGATGTAATTAAAAAGAGATTAAAAGTAATTAAATTAAAATCAATAAAAATCAATATTTGAGTTTTTTTTAAATTAAGTTCCTAAACACAAATTTATTACTGTATTAAAGGCGCAGACACACTCAAGTCCTCTTTGTTTCATTCTTGTTCCACTTCATTTTTCGTTCCCTTCAAAATTAAGAAATTCGCTCAAGCAAAAATGAAAAGTGTTGAAAAATGACGATAAATATCAAAATTATTCAAACGAATTGTATGTGCCCAGTTTGGTGTGGAATCATTCGTGCTAAGACCCAAGAAAAAAGAATGAGCATTTTTTTCGGCAAAATGATAAATTGATGATTAAAAATAATTGTTTTTTAATTTAAAATAAGCAGGGATTTTTCATATTTTTCAGCATCATATTTTTGAAAAAATCCGAAAATTATTTGCTTGACCAAATTTATTTTTAAATTTAATGTTTCGGGAAATGAAAAAATTTCGATAATTATCGCGATCAACCAAATCACAGTTGGAGATATTTTCGTCCAAAAATAAAAATAAAATTTGTCAAATGTTACCATCAGAATAGAGAACAAAAAGAAAAGGGGGGGGGGGGGGGGAAGAAACTGTAAATATCAAAAATTCGAAAAAATCAATAAATAAAATCAAAAATGGCAAAACGGTAAAATGGTAAAATGGTGGATGGACAAAACCAAATTGCGTGTCCAATGGCGAAGTGTCCTTGAATGGTGAAGAGATGATATCTTGTGAGGGTGAATTCTATTTATTATATGCTGGCGGGGGTGGGAGTAAAGGTAGAAAGGACCATAATGACCTTGTACTTCTGTATATCTAAATAAAGGTTCAATTTAATTTGAAGAGGAGGAAGAGAGGGAGAGAGGGGAGAGAGAGAGAGAGAGACTGGTAAGAGTGATGGTAATTAATAAAATAAAAAGTGTAACGGATTGATCAATACATTTTCGTGTAGAATGGTTCATGAATAATAATTAAAGGCTTTGTCTAAAAATTATTAAATGTTGAACAAAAGAGAACCTCTTTTACAAATGAAAAGAATCAAAAATTCAACGTGAGAAAGTTTTTTTGTGTTTTGTTTGAGAATTGCGAATTTCTCGCATCATTTTCTATTTTTAACTGTAAAAAATCAGCGATTTTTTTTGTTATTTTAGTCTGAAAATAAAATGTTGAAGCTTTTAGAGGTTTTTAGGCGACAAACTGGAATTGTAAGTGATTATGGTAAAGGAAAAAGTGTGTAAACACAGGGTGGACTTAATTGCAGATCGTTTTTTTTTTCAAGTATTTTTTTATCAGCTGAAAATAACGTAAATTTTGAAAATATTCAAACAGTTGTGAAAAAGCTTTTAAAAAATAGATTTTTCAAAAATTCGTATTTTTCAGAATTTATCTGTTTTTAATATCGAATTTAATTTTCTGAAAATTGTAAAAAAGTTTCCTGTAAAAATTCAATTCTTGTTTATTTATTTTAAACTTTCCCTCCATAGCATCATTTGAAACCCTCTTCTAACACATAGTGTCTTGCTTTCTCGCTTAAAGGCGCATGCATTTTTTCTATGTCACGGTCTCGCACCTCCAGCGGTGAAAAATTGAAATAACTGCTGGCCGCTAAAGACCAACAATCGATCTTGTATCTCGTAGTCATTGATTCTCGCTCGTTTCCATCAATTTTTATCGAAAAACTTGTAAAAATTATTAAGTTCATCATCATTTAATGGTTGAAAATTTTAAATTGTTCGAAATGTTTTCCTTTTTCGTTTTTCAAACATCAAATTTTGTTTCTCGTTGTTGTTTAACTTGAAAATGTGACAATTTAAATATTTTTACAGTAAGAGCCATGTCGTACGATTTGAAAACCGCCGAGCAAGCCGCCTACGCTCCATTCTTCGGATACATGGGAGCCGCTTCAGCGCAAATCTTCACCGTTCTCGGTGCCGCTTACGGAACCGCTAAATCGGCAGTGGGAATCTGTTCAATGGGTGTAATGCGACCGGAGTTGATCATGAAGTCTGTGATTCCAGTTATTATGGCTGGTATCATTGGTATCTACGGCCTTGTCGTCGCAATGGTGTTGAAAGGAAAAGTTACATCGGCATCAGATGGCTACGATCTCAACAAAGGGTTCGCTCACTTGGCCGCCGGTTTAACTTGCGGTCTCTGCGGATTGGGAGCCGGTTATGCGATCGGAATTGTCGGAGACGCCGGAGTCCGTGGAACAGCCCAACAACCAAGATTGTTCGTCGGAATGATCCTCATTCTCATTTTCTCCGAAGTCTTGGGACTCTACGGAATGATTGTCGCTTTGATTCTTGGAACATCATAAATGTGTTTCTACTTTTGATACATTTTCTCAATCTTCTCATTTCTTTGCACTCTGTGATTTTCCACGAAAATTTTCTTCTACATTCCTTTCTCACTCGTCCTTTTCTTCAATTTTTATTTTTTTTTTTAGAAAAATAGAAAAAATATTTTAGATTTTTTTATCACGAACCATTTTCGTTTCTCTTCTTTTTCGTTTCTCCTCTTTTTTCGCGCAGAGGAACCAAAAAAAAAACGTTTTACTCTTAAACATATTCCGTTCATTTTTCGTTTTTTTCTTTTCTTTTCTTTTTTACCGCCAAATGTATTTTGTTGTGTCTAGATGAAGAAAAAATAAACTAAAAAAAAATTTTAGGACATGTCCTCATCGTCAGCAACGTCAGGCGAGTATTGGCTCATCTCAGTGCCTGGAGCCAATGATGCATGGGATAATTTGAATCGAGCCACATCAAATGTTTCCAACAATTCGAAGTTTGTGATTCCTGATTTGAAGGTACGATAGATGCATGAGCAATTTTCGTTATTAATTCTCCATTAATTTTCTAGGTAGGAACATTGGATCAACTCGTAGGATTATCGGATGATCTTGGAAAGTTGGATACATCGGCTGAAGCGTAAGATTTTTATCGAATTCCCGTTTGCAAAAATTTTAACCTTCAGAGTGATTCGCAAATTAGTGCAATATTTAACTGAAGTTCTCGAGGAGGACAAATCGAAAATTGGCGAGAATCTTGTGATTGGAAATAGTTCGTAGGCCCCCCTTGTTGATTAATACCAAAAAATGACGCGAACACTATAAAATTTAGAGGACATGAAGACATACGTGACCAAGTTCCAATGGGAAGGAGCCAAATATCCGCTGAAACAATCATTGAAAGTATTGAGCGAAATCATTGGCAAACAAATCACGCAAATCGATAACGATTTAAAGTCAAAATCGTTGACATACAACAACTTGAAAAATTCGCTAGCTTCAATGGATCGCAAGACGACTGGGTCGTTGTTGACAAAAGATTTAGCGGATTTGGTGAAAGCCGACGACTTTGTGCTAAATTCAGAATATTTACAAACCATAATTGTGGTGGTGCCGAAGTGAGTTTCGTGTTTTTTCATTAAATTCTTAGCAAATTGATGATTTTCTAGAATTCTAGTAAAAGAATGGGAAACCAAATATGCGACACTCTCGACAATGGTCGTACCAGGATCATCGAAATTGTTGACAGAAGAAGGTGATCATGCTCTCTACACAGTTACACTTTTCAAAAAGGTGGTTGAAGAATTCAAGAACACAGCAAGAGAAAACAAGTATGAAAAACAAATGTTTAAAAATTGAATTTTTGTTTTTAGATTCATCGTAAGAGACTTTGTCTATGATGAAGAAACATTGAAAGCTGGTAAAACGGAAAGAGATAAATTGTTGGCGGAAAAGCAGAGACAATATGCACCCTTGATCAGATGGTTGAAAATCAATTTTGGGGAAATTTTCGCCGCCTACTTACACATCAAAGCTCTACGCGTATTCGTGGAGTCTGTGTTGAGGTAGGGGAAAAACACGAAAATAAAAAGAAAATCGGTGTTCGGAATTGTAAATATTTGCAAAAAATTCAGATATGGATTGCCGGTGAATTTCCAAGCAGCCGTTGTTGAACCATCGAAAGGAGCGCAAAAGAAGTTGAGGCAAGAATTGCACAAATTGTATATTCATTTGGATGGATCAGCAGCAGGACCGATTGATGTAAATGAAGAAATGTTCCTTTAAAATTTTTCTTATCCTTCTTGCAGACTTTGGAAGATTCACCAGCATTGTTGTCATTGGGAGTCAATGAATATTATCCATATGTGTTCTTCAAATTAAATCTTGATTTCACCACAAAATAAGAGAAGACAAGAAAAACTGATTTATTGATTATTTTTAGTAATGTATATTTAGAATATATAATTAATTCACCACCACCTCTTTTTTCCCTCTTGCTCTTTTATTTTTTCTTCAATTTTAAAATTTGAATTTTTACTGTGATAGTTGAAATGAGAATTATTTTGCTAACGTTACTCATTAAAATTTTATTAGCCGAGTGGTTCTGAATTGATTTATTCGAAAGTTATTATAGTGTTTTACATGTAGAGAGGAAGGCACAGATTTTTATTAACTCGTTTTTTCGATTTTTCTAAACATTCCAAACAAATTCCAGAATATGTATACAAATTAAGGAAAAACTTTAAAATTTGTATCGCTTTTTTAAGAAAACAATCTTTTTTTAATTTGTTCGTTTTTTCTGCCTGTATGAAGATATTTCTATTTTCTTTTTTTGTTACTTCGCATTTTTAGCAGATAAAACAACAAAAAATTATTATTTGACGATTTGTCTGAATTGAAGGGAATCAAGTAAGAAAGATTCGTTCTTGATTTTCTTCGATTCAGACGTTCAGTTGTTTTTTTAGTAAAAATTTAAGTTATGAAAAAAATAATTTCCTGCCCCTCTGATTTTCTTTCAAAATTCAACATTCTAATGTATTTCTGTAGTTAGAAGTTGTTCAAACTGAAATACGCAATTATCGGATGAACTTTCTCGTGTCAGCAAATCATTGTTGGCGCATTTGAAGATTTTCGAAAAAAATGTCTTTTCAATTCGAGTTTATTTCGATGAAAAAAAAATTAATTCAATTCCATAGTTTAAGATAGAATACCGTATCGTTGAAAATTTTTGGTAACTAAATTAAGATCGAAGACGACGGAGCCCGTCGAAACGCTGACAATTTTTTCGCGCGCGCTTGTCGTCTCCAAAACGCTGAGATTTGTCAATTGCATTCCACCGCCGACGAATTTTTGCATCATTTCTTCGCGCCAACTTCCTTTCGGGCGCCAACAACCGCAACGAATAATGTGATGACCACCGCTGGTCGGAACTGTTATTGTACCGTAGCCGGCGATCTCCTGCCGACCGTAATTGTCGTGGTGCCAAACTTGAACAAGAATCCTAGGCCATCCTAGAAATTTTAGGATTTAAAATTAAGAAAATATTTATTTGATTTACCTTGAATGGTACTTGTAGCCAAATGAAGATCAATCGGATGCCCGAAATGTGCTTCTTCAAATACCGAAGGACAATCGGTTTGAGTTTGACCTTCCTGCTCTCCTTCCACAACTCGCCAGCCGCCACCTGTAATTGGGATTGACACACAAAAAAAAATGAAAAAAACGAATTACCGTGTGATAGTTGCCATCTAATCGATAATTGATTGTCAAGAAATCCAGACGCACTCGAAATTTGACCACTGATGAACAGCTCTGCCATTTGTAGCTCTAATGTGTATTTGTCGCCAGACATCGGCCGGTTGTTCGGTAGTCATGACGACGAGAAGTCGTTTTTGTGCAATCGTGCTCTAGTGCAAATGTTCTAACGAAGAAGGAGGTGTTTAGTTACAAGAATTTCATTATCTGTTAAATGAGTATCAATTAAGTTCAGACGAATTATTTTAAAACTCAGAAGAGAATAATATATTGTTCGATCTTCTCTGGAGATTTGCATTGTTTATCTTCGAATTCCGCCCATCCCAATGGGCCTATAACTGCGTCTTTTTACTTTAGTACAACTATCGTCGTTTTTCATTCAAATTCTCCGCATCGATATTCATCCCTTGTTATTATGTTTGCCTTTTTTCTTTAAAAAAAATTCACTATAAAAAGATCTAAAAAACCGCCAGATGAGACAAAATAATCTGAAAAAATGTTTTCTTTACAATCTTCGAGTAAAAATAAAACTGATTCATCTTGGTTGGACGTGTTGCATGAGCTGGAAACATCTTTAAATCCGAATTTGCATTGTTCAAACCAATTTTCACATTCATTTATAACAAAAATTGAGGAGGTAATTTTAATTGTCGCTTTGAATTTTACTAACTGACTGCGAACAAAAAAACATCTTAAAACTCATTCGCGCTCAACTTCTACTGCTCAGTAGCATTTAATTCCGCAGCTAAATATGAGATGGAGGGGTTCTAAAAAATTGAGTGTTTTTTTCTTTCTTTTTAACAGTTTTTGCTGCTTTGTTTTCACTCATAAACTTTTAAACAGCAGGCTAATTTGTTTGCCAGCAATGTGTGTTTGCAGCGCGGAAGTGAAATATGTACAAGCAGTGATAACTTTCCTATGTATTTCGCCTGTAAAAAAAAATGTTAATTTAACAATTTTAGGTAATCAATAATGACGAAAAATTTACACTACAACTCGATTTGTCGAATTTTAAAAAAGAAAATGTAAAAGTCGAATTGAACGGAAATAATCTTCGAATTGAAGGAAACGATGAGTCCAAAAATAATTTCGAATACAGCAAAATTTCATTTTTACGATTGATTCGTCTTCCAGAAAATATTGATTTATCATCATTTCAATCAAAAATATTAAAAAATGGCAAAATGCTAATTGAAATGTCAAAAACAAATTTGAAAAATAAGTAATTTCGGGAGCCAAACTTTTAAAGAATACTGTAGATAATATTCTGAGCAGTGTGCATTGCACTAAACATACTTTATGACGCGCCCATTCTTTTTTCTTTTTTAAAATTCTTTTAAAAGCTTGATTTATATATTTCTTTGTAATTTAATTTTTTTTTCTTTTCGCTTTTTACTTATTTTTAAATATAAAAAGAAATAAATTAATTTAATGGTTTTAATAATAAAATAAAGTTTTATTTAAAAAAAACGTGACTAGACTGGAAAAAAGAAACTCGGGATAATTGTTCATTTATAATTTTTGAAGCTAATAAAAAATTCAGAAATGGAACAAAGTTTCTGGTTTGAGTTGGTCTTATGTTACGGTATTGGTAAAGAAAAAGCAATTGAATAATGGAGTTTCAATTTTAGAAAAAGTCCTCATTTTTGCCGCCTTCACTTATTCATCCATAGTTTGTATTGGAGCCGCACAAGAAAATGAAGCTAGCAATCACAGGTTGTCATAAATAATTAATGAACATTATAATTGAATACTTTTTCAGATCCATGAAATCGGGTGAGCGCGACGAAAATGCGTCTCAATGCTCTGTCGAGCTCGACTTGAATCCGGCTCTTTCGCCAGCCTTTCAAACATCTCGAGTTTGCAGGTAACTTCTCATTCGATAATTCAATCAATTTGAAGATTAAGCTCATTGCAGCGGCACTGACTCGAAAACATCACATAGTAAGGTAAAATCTGAACGGCGACCTCACCAACACCAAAAAAGTAAAGATCCGTAAGTACGAATTTTCACAATCGTTAATAATTGATTTTTTTCAGACTAAAAAAATCTATTCGGTTTCGTAATGGACTCTCAAAAAAAATAATTAAACAAAATCGAATAGACAAGTTTAATCAAACTACATATTCTCTCAATATAGTTCACAGAAAAACATTCCAGATCTAAATATTCTCGAGATGTAAAAGGGTCACAAATAAAACTTCCGCGAAAACATGCCGATTTTCCGGAGCATGCATCTGAAAATGCTAACGCGCAACCAGCTGGAAATGTGAAAACGCCACCAGCTGGAAATATGAAAACACCACCCCCAGCTCATGAGCGAACACCACCATCAAATCGAGAGGAAGGAGATCAACCGAAACAACAACAACAACAATCCGAACCCTCCGAAAATAACCACAATCAAAAAAACGCCGAAGGAGCCGAGGGTTCAAGCGACAATGAGAAGCCCGGAAAAACGGAGGCTGATATCATTCAAGGTGTTCGAGATATGATGGCGACGGCGAAACAACGAAAAGAGACAACGGTAATAATCGATCGATAAAAACCAGTTGACGCTAAAACAATATTCTGACAATTTTTCAGAAGAACAAGAAAAATGAGGCGTCGAAAATAGCGGCGGCGGCGACAAAAAATCAGAATAAGCGATGGAAAATTTTTAAAAAATAACAATTTTTTATTTTGACAATTGGTGGTCTCCTTCTTTTTTCTTTTATTAAACTAATAATATCACATAATTGAGCAACACTGTCGCTCGGGGGCTCCTAAATCATTTGACATTACGATTGTGTTTTTTCGAATCGCCTCCTGGATTTGTTGAAATCTTGTTGGCGCTGTTTCAACATCGGATAGCGTCAGATTCTAAATCAAATAGCAGCGAGAAGCTTAGAAGATTAAAAAAATGGCTCACATCACAAGTATCAAAATTGTTTACTCGAATATTGAGACCTTCCAAAAAATCCTCTTCCTCTTCACCATCTTCCTCTTCATCCAACTGAAAATTGAAAATTTTCGTTGCGAGACCTGTTCGAGCAGACTCACATATGCCTTTAGTGCTGCCTTATCGATCAAAGAGTTTTTAATTTTTTTATTCTTCGGATCAATACTTGTAATATGAACATATTCAGAGTTATCACACTCCATTTGAGGAAAAACACACTGAATAGGATTTTTTTGTAATTACAGTTAAAAACTACAGTAAGATACAGTAGATTCTTGTCGAAAAGTGAGTTCATTGATTTCATCGGCCAGAGTTTTTTCAATTGATCCATCGGAAATAAACGTATGATTGGCTAGTCGTTTTAACACCATTGATGACGACATAGAGTTGCCTAAAAATTACGGTTTTTTTGGTTGATATTTTAAGAAAAAAAAACTTACTGGAATCCAATTTCTGTAATTCTCGATTTTTGGTTCCAGAAATTGTCTCTTTTGCTACATTGAGAATTGCTGTCGAAGGAACATCGAACATTTCTCGAGCATCATCTGAGTTCTTCTTGATCTTCGTATTCTGAACAACATTGTCGAAAAGGTAATCGTCCCAAATTTGAATTTGTTGCTCATTCAATTCGGGCAACGATTCGGAGGAATGTGCTGCCGATGGGCGAACGTCGTTCTCTGAGGCGTCGTCATTATCATCATCAACATCATCATCATCATCACCGTGATCCCCAATCGGATCGTTTGGATCTGATGGATGTGAAGAGCATGGTGAGGTCGAGTGTGTCGTCATTTTCATCGTTGAATTTCTTGCCGACGTCTTTTGGCGGCGTCGTCGTTTCTTTCGTAACAAAATCGCCGCAATCGGTGGACCGTTTGTTGCTTAAACGAAGAAGTAAAGTGAAGAGGTGGGGAGAAAGGGGGGGGGGGGGGTGCAAAGGAAAGACGCAGATATTATTGAAACGGGCAGCTGGTGTAATACACACGCAACTCTAGCGCCACCGCCGCTCTTAATATATTTGTCAGCCCTATGAACTTGCTGAACAAAAATGTGTGTGAAGAAGCTCCCGGCAAGTGAGAAAGAGAGAGAGAGAGAGAGAGAAAGAGAGGCGCACATAAAGATGCATTTAGATAAGAGAAAAGGTGACCCTCTTGATTTGTGTATCATCAGCGATAGAGAATAGAAAAAAAGGAGATTCTAGCGTGGGAGGTTTTAAAATACAAAACAAAATATTTTTTGGAGTTATCGATTTATTGATTTTTGTTAGAAAAATGTTGATCATCCTAGAAGCTACAAACAAAACTTGAAAAAAGTGGATAAAAACTCACGATTAATTGTTGTCATGTTAGCCGTGTATCCGGGTGGGATTCCATCAAATGGTTGTTGAACGGATCGTGTGGCGCCTGCTCTCGGCTGAAACGCCATCGGAATACCGACCGCCGGCGGATAAAACGGGAGCGGTGGTGTGGACGGTGGAGCAGCAGTGAACAGTGGATTTGGTGTGAAACCAACGGTCGGTGGTGCAAAAGTGTCGGCGAGCTGTTTAGAACGTGGGACGAATTCGGGAGCATTGATCCATTCTGAAGAGGATTTTTTTGTTGCAGCTGTTGTAAAAGAAACGAAACAGTGGCCTAGAAAACCAATCCCCAAAAGTTTTTAAAAAGGGGACTGGAATACCAAGTCCTTTCATGTAAAAATGTATGGGGGTTTTGAAAACCAGGCTTGACATTTGTTGGGACGCTCTAGAAAATGAAATCCCAAAATTTTTTTTTAAAATGACCTAGAAAACCAAATTATGAGTTTAAAAAAACGTAAAGGTGGCCTAGAAAACCAACATTTTTCTGCTTCATTAATACAAAAAATACAAACTTTCTGGATCCGGCGGCTGAAACGGCACCTTTTTAAGAGGAACCTTCTCCACCCGATCCGGTTCAAAATAAGATGGAGGCGGTCGGTCGGCTTCTTCGAAAAAAACACGAGGATTTGTCGTCGTCGTCGACATTGTGCGGGAAGAAAGGGGGGTGGGGGCTCACTTGAAAATTGTTAGATGTACTTCAGATGAGGAAGAGGCCTAAAGAAGAAGAAGAAGAAGAAAAAAAAAACAAAGTTTTGAGGAGTGTAAAAACAAGGAGAAGCTTGAATTTCGCAATGAGACTCGATGAGGTACTTTTATTGATAAAAAAAAGTTGAGATGCTCAGCGGCAGCCAAGTAGTAGATAGAGATATCCGTCTTCGCCAGAATTTTACACAATAAACATATTTCACAACTTCTCTACGTCTCTTTTTCTCTCTATTTCTTTATTTTTATCTTCTCTCTCTCTCTCTCTCTCTCTCTCTCTCTCTCTCTCTGTTTCTTTGTTTTTATCTTCTCTGGTCAGTTGGAATGATGAACAATTGCCATGATGAGCAAGAAGAGAAGGAGAGTCGCCGCCGCCGCCGCCGCCCAGTGTTCATTTTATTTATGACGAAGAAGGCGAGTTTTTTACTTTGAAAATTATCCATTCTTGGGGAAATGGAAGAAGAAGAAAGGGGTGGGATGGAATGGGAGCAGAGGATTTCAACACAAAATACTACAATTTTGTCTTCCTCTCTTCGATATCAATATTATTTGTTCATTGACAAGGCGTTTTGTGTGTTTGCGTGAAGAATTTCAAACATTTTTTTCTCTACTAAAACAAAAGGAACACTAGGAATTTGAAACACAACATTTCTTCATTGAAATTCAAAACGTCGTCAAGTATGATGTTTGGTGTTTGCGGTGAAATTTAAAAATAATTTAAATGCAAATTTTACGAAGAATTAAAAAATATTTCTGCTTTGTTGCGAACATTTGAAATTTTTCATACATTTTTTTAAAAACCTTAATGGCCGACTTCACTGGTTTCAAACTCTGACGCACTCCTAAAATTTTGATGAATTCGTTTAAAAAATACAAGTTTTTAAGTTAAAGGCTGACATTTCCCGGGGCTTGGCTAACAAAACTTGATCTATTAGAAAATCCATTGTCGGCATTCTTCTCACACCCTTCTTTATCGTCATCGATCCATCAAATACATCAAATTCATCAGAAAAAATTTGTTAACATGATTAACAACAATCTGATATTTCCGTAAATGAACATCAGTCATTTCTCTCTCTCTCTCTCTCTCTCTCTCTCTCTCTCTCTCTCTCTCTCTCTCTCTCTCTCTCTCTCTCTCTCTCTCTCTCTTTGTCTCTCTTCGACTCTTGCAATTCCAAATCTCGTCCTCCGACTAATTACAACTTTTCTGGCTTCATCCTCCCTCTCTCTCACTAACCTCCTCCTCTTCCTCCTTCTTCTCTTCTTTTTTTTCCCCAATATGCAACACAGCCAAAAACAGAGCGCTTGAAAAACAGGCGAGAGATGAAGAGAGAAACAGAGAGACACACAAACAAGCTCCGCCTCTTTTCTGATGGTTCGGAGGTGAAGGAAAAGGCGGGAAACTTTGGATCATTTTGAATGAAATAAATAAGATTTTGTAGTTTTCTTTGCAGAAATCGTTTTTTTTTTTGTTGTTGAATTTTATCGATTTTTTCCAGAAACAGAAAAATCCGATGCTGTAAAACAGAGGAGACAAATTAAGAATGCTAAAATTATTTTTTTTTGTGGCAATTTTTTTGGAATTTTTTCAATTTTTGAAAGGTAAGATTTTGGAGTTTCTCTCTCTCTCTCTCTCTCTCTCTCTCCCTATATCTCATCTCTCTATCTTCTCTCTCTTTAAAAACGACAGCAAAAAATCGCGGCTGGAAATTTTTTTTTTGTTTGCCCAACCTTTTTGAAATTGGTCATCTTCAGAAGTGCTAGGTGTCCTAAATAATTCGAGAGGAAAACATTTAAAAAAAATACAGCAAAAATTTGTTTTTTTTTAATGGATCAAGGTTGAGATTTATTTACCAACTCACTTAACATAGTTTACCTCCACCTCCCCCATTCTTTTCTGTTATCGATTTTTTTTTCCTTCCAGCTTCTTCTTCCCTTCTCATCGATCCATCGTTTCTTTTGGTCGAAGAAGACTGGCCGGTCGGTGCCAATCTGCCGGTAACCATATGTCCGAAGAATGTAAAGGTGTGTTGATTTTTAGCGGCGGTGAGGAATGAACGGAACACTTCTGTTTTTTTTCCAGATCATTTCCGGTGATGGTCTCAACTATTTTGATGTGGTCAAGATTAATGATACTTGTTCAACACTTCGGCTCAATGAGCATCTTGATGCTGATGTCAGTTATTTTTTTTTTTTTTTGGTCACAAAACAAAAAAACAATAAAAAGTTGAGCGACGACGGCTGGAGGGGGGGGGGGGGGGGGAAGGGAAGAAGAACAATGTTTTGTGTACGGCTTAACATTGCGCAGTGATGCGGCGACCTAGCGCAGCTCGAAGATTTCGCGCATCATTGAAAACCGTTTTATTTATGCTTCTTTTCTTCTTCTTCTTCTTCTTCTTCTTCTTCATCGTCGTCAGCTTCATCAGCGCGACCGCACGATTTCCAGTGTATACAGTAGTAATCAGCAAAAGAACATGGGAAACGAAGGGAGGAAAAGGAATATCACGAAAAATTGGTCATTCTTTCCCCAGTTTTAATTCTTTACAACGTTGAAAACAGAAACAAAAATTGTCGTGAAAAACTACCTAAGAAAAAGGGAAAACTGCAAGTGCGCTCTACTGTAACAAAAAAAATGGGTTTTGTTAAAGAATGCATGTGTGCTCTGTTGAGTTTTGAATGTATTAAGTTTCAAATTTGATTAATACAAATTCGATCTACTGTTATCGTTAAAATCAACCGTTTTCTCCCCAAGTTTTCGTTGCAAGACCTCATCTATTTATTGTTTCCTTTTGGCTTATGCAAAATTTGCCGATGAGAAAAAACATGAAAGAAAGAAATTTTTCAAAAACCAGACGCGCATTCAAAACAAAAACTGTAAGAAGAAAAGGAAGGCGAGGATGAAGCTTTTCTCACCTTTTTTCCCCTCTTAAATTCATTCTTCTCTCTTTCTCTCTCTCTCTCTCTCTCTCTCTCCCTCTCTCTCATTTTCCGATAATGGAATCATTTAGATGATGACCAGCCAATTCGTCTGTTATTTTTCGATTTATTCAAAGTGTGTATGAATAAAATAATCAGAACACGATTCGATTAGCGCGCGCGCCCCTCTCACAAAACTAAGCGTCGTCGTTCACAAAACTCTCCTCCGTCCTTCTCTTTTTCTTTTTTCACTGACAAACCAAAATGAGAAGAAAATGCAAATTTTTCAAAGATTTTGCCAACCAACAAAAACTTTTTATTTCTTTCTCTCTCTCTCTCTCTCTCTCTCTCTATCTCTCTCTCTCTCTCTCTATCTTCCTAATTTTCGATACTTTTCCATTATTATTAAATCATGAAGGTGTCATTCACAATTACCCTTCTCCCTTCCTCTCCCTTCCTCTCTCTCTCTCTCCTTTTCCATCCGGACAATTTTTAAATGTTTCTCCTCCTCTTTCCTCAGTCTCCCCCAGCCCCTCATCATTTTGCGTTGTGTGTTTTCATCGAAACCTCATCCAGAATGCAATGCAAAATGACCGGAAATTGGTCGCGGTCAACCAATTAATTGATGTATTAAAGAAGTGGTGGAGACCAACGAAGACGAAGACGTTGATGCTGATGATGTTGATTGAAAATTCTTATCAATTATTTATTCAATTTTGTGAGCCTCAAAACAAAACAAAAATTCAAATTATGTTTATATAAAAACCTTGACCCAAACGAGACTCGAACTCAACCTAGCTCTGCTGGATCAAGCGCTCTGTACCACTGTTTTATGTAGCGATGGTTTAGAATTTAAATTTGAAGTTAAATAATAATTAAATGATGAAACCATTCTTTTTCAACATAATTTTTCTGCTCACTATTTTTGGACGACATTAATACCAGCAACAAAAATATCCCTTGCTAATATTTACTTGATGGATTACGGGGAAAAACTAAACTAGCGAAGGATGCAAATATTATGTGTCTTCTCTACCGCCCAAATACAATAAATATATACAATTTGATAGAAACTAAAAAGATGGGGAAGAAGGGGGAGAATAAAATGGGTTCATCTGTAAGATTTTTTTCCTCAGCCCCCCCCCCCTTCTCAGTTTTAAATCGATTCTCAAAATTTCGCTTCATGTCCTTGAATACAACAAACCGTGAATCGAATCGTATTTCTTTTTCATAAAATCCGATATATATCACATAAAAAATCTGAAGAAAAAACAAATGGGCGTGTCCTTGAGGCGGCAAAGTTACCGCTTTAATGTGTTGGTTAATTGAAACTGGTTCATGATAATTTTGAAGAAATTGATGAATTGAAAAAATAATAAAAAATGAGAAAAAATAAAGAAATTTAATCAAGCGAGCAAAAAAAGAAAAAGAAAGAGAAACATCTGCGCTGAAATGGGGTTGAACTCGCGTACTTCATAGTTAGTAAGTAAAAAGAGAAATGGTGTCGCCACCTTTAACCAATGAACAAATTTGAAAATAAACCCTGATTGATATTAAAAAAACAACAAATTAATTGCGTTAAATAAATTTGAAAAGCTTGCCGAAATCTGATTTTCAAGTGTTTTTCTCTTAACTTTCTACGCATAAAATGTCAAAAACACTAAAAAATTGTGTCAAAATAGTCAACCAACCATCCTAATTACCTTTGATTGACTCGATGATACTTGAAAACCAGCAATGAATGAAAATATTCGTAAAGCAATTGATTTTCAGAAAGAAGACAATGACGGTATTCGCGGACAATCGTTTTCGCTCGTCGTTGCAGGACCCAAAAAATCGAGAGCTACTCTGGAGATTCAGGTGGTCGACGTCAATGATAATCCGCCACAATTTGTCAACACTCCATCGATGGCTGAAATTTCAGAAGTATTTTTAAAAATTCTTCTCGTTTTTTTTAAAAGAAAAAGGAAAATTGAAGAAATTCGGATTTTCAGACAGTACCAATTGACACTGAAGTCATGAAAATTTTTACGAAAGATGTTGATACTGGTGTTTCGGGAATTTCCAGATTTTCAGTCGAAGTTTCATTTTTCTTTAATCAAATGATTTCTTGCAACAACTTCGTTGGAAAATTTTAGGGCGATGATCATTTTTCCGTTGACAAACGAAAATGCAACAATGGAAAATGCTCAACGACACTCCGTGTTGCCAAAAAATTGGATTATGAAACGTAAGCTTCAGTTTTTCCTACATATACCAGTTTGAACTATGTTTCAATAGAAATAGAAACTATGAAACGGGGGCTTCTTATTACGTCCTCGGTAGTATAGTGGTGAGTATCCGCGTCTGTCACATGCGAGACCCGGGTTCAATTCCCGGCCGGGGAGAATTTTTTTTCAATTTTTTTTTGCAGTAAACAAGTACATACTCTAAACATCACTGCAAAGGATGGAGATCCACATTCAAATCGTACTCATATTGTCACACACACAATCACTATCCATTTAAACAATGAATTCGAGTGAGTTTAAAATAACATTTTTTTTAAAGCTAAGCTTAACCGTTTTTTAGTGAACCTCCAACATTTAAAACTGATTTTGAACAAATTTTCAAAGTTCCTCTTACCGCCAAAATCAATGACGTCATAGTTAAAGTAATCGCAATCGATAGTGAAACCCAAAAATCTGAAGGAGTACGGTATTCGTTGGCAGAAAATGAGTTCATCTCAATCGATGAAAATTCCGGGGAAGTGCACTTAAAAAAATCACCAATTCTTGGACAAATTGTGACAATCGAAATTACGGTATCTACAGTAACCTAAACCAACGCAACATTTCACAGAGAAACCCCCATTTTTAGGCGTCAACAAAGTCGGGAAAAACGAAAAACGAGATAAAGCTGATGGCGAGCAAAGAAGAATTGTCGCAAAAAGTCGAAGATCAAAAAAGGGAAGGCGGTGAAAAAGTGGAAGAGGAGCTGTGTGAATTTCCGATTTATGAGGCTCCACTCATTCATAGACGTGGAATGTTCAAATCTCCAGTTTTGATCAAAACAGTGAAGCCAATAACAGTAAGAATTTTTCGGAAAAAAAACCGAAAATATATAATTAAGGACGACACAAGCATTCGACTCATCGGCGGCTCCGAATCCTTCGATCTTCTCGTCACTGGCGATTCGCGTCTCGAGCTCAAAATTGTCGATTCGTCGAAAATCGCCGATCAGAATTTGGACAATGCTCAATTATTGATCAAATCGACAACGAGCGGCGGACATTGTCGAATTATTATAAAGTCGGTGGCTGCCGCGTCTGAATCATCGTCAAAAGCGGTGTCAATCAAGCAGAAAATCAAATCGAAGCCGCAGTTCGAGAAAGAGATTTATCATTTCGAGATTCCCGAAAATCGCGAATCAATTTTTGTTGGAAAAGTTGAGGTGAAATTTTTGTTTTTTTTTAGTTTTAGAAAATTCGAATTTGCTAAAATTTTCCGAGTTCTGAAAACAAAAAAAGTGTGTCTTTTTTTCAGCTGATTCCATCCTCTTCTGATGTCACTTATCAGCTCATCGGTGAAGAGGTCAACGAGTTTTTCACAATTTCTTCAAGCGGCGACATTCGATCAATAAAATCGATTGATCGTGAGCAAAACGCGAAATTTGATTTAACAATTCGAGCCGAAGATGGAAGCGGTTTGAGCAAAAAAAAGAAAACAATTTTTGGGTTTTTTTTTCTTCAGGAGCTTCAACAAAATGCCAAGCTCACATAATGATAATTGATGAGAATGATAATTCGCCAGTGTTCGAACAAAAACATTATCAGTTAACAGTGGATGAAGGGAAAAGTGAGAAGCTGAAAATTGTGGCTTCTGATTCAGATGACGGTAAAAATGGGGAAATTGTTTACACCATCGATGATCGCGAAAATCTCAATAATTTACCAATCGATATTGCCGACGGCGTGCTGTTCATTGGCGCGTTGGATCGTGAAACAACCGGCGGTGAAGTGAATCTAACAATTCGTGCTACCGATCAAGGTGACCCGCCACGATCGTCAACCGTCGACGTCAGCATCAAAGTCAACGACGTCAACGATAATTCGCCAATTTTCACCAATTCACGCTACTCGATCGTCCTCGACGCCAACATAAGTCCGGGCGGAATTCTGGGAAAAGTTCGAGCCGATGACAGTGACGCGACGACGCCGAACAACTACATTCACTATTCCAGTCAAGACCCGAAATTTCGGATCAGCGACAATGGCGAAATTGTCTTCATCGGACCGGGCACACTGAGCAAAGACAGCTATTTCGAGTTCAATGTGACGGCCATAGATGGCGGTGAGCCAGCATCAAACGAGGCTCATGCAACAATTGTGCTCAATGAGCACAAGTCAGCGATGAAAAACGAGTTGACGACACAAATCAATAGTAATGAAACGGCTGAAAATGCTGAAATCAAGTGGCTGAACGCCGGGATGCCTGGTTACACCTACGAAATTATTCGGGCAACGTCTGATGGATTTGAAGTAAGATTCACTAGCGAATTCATCTATCAGATAATCAACATCGGCTGGCAATTTTTTTTTCCAGGACGAAGAAGTGGAAAAATGGATCACGATTGACGAGAAATCGGGACGAATTCATACATCGGCACGGATCAGTCCGGATCGCGTGAAACAGATCAAATTATACATCAGCATGAGGAAGGGAAAACGTGAAGTTCCCGTCGAGTTGATCATCAACGTTGTCGACACCGATGACGTTGTTCCCGTCTACAGTAAACCGACCGTAACCCGCAAATTTTCGGTTTCCGAATCGGTGACACGCGGATCAATAGTCGCCAATTTTTCCGCGTTGGGCGTGAAGCCGACTGATGACATCAAGTAAGTCATTTGTTATCGATTTTTTTTTGGCAAATTCAAATTCTGACAAATCGATTCTAACTCCTTTTTCTAACCAAATAATTTTCTACTAATACATGTACAGATATTCACTTAACATCACAAAAGGATCAAAAATCAAGTTTCGACTGGATCCTAACGGAATTTTGAAGATTGAAAAAAATCTGGATTTTGAGAAGGAGAAAAAGATAAGCGGATTCATTGTTGCCACGTCGACAAAGTCTGGAAAAAGTGCTCGGATCTCATTTGAGCTGACGATTTTGGACGCAAACGATAATCGGTTACTAATAATTTTCTCCTTTCTTTCACTGTTTTCCCGAAAAATTTCTGAATTTCGAGTTTCAAAAAGAACAAAATGAAAAAACCAAAAATTTTCAGACCAATTTTCAAAAATAATTCGGTTTTTGTTACGTCAATCGCTGAAAACGCGCCCTATGGCACTTTTCTTGAGTTGCCGTATCCGTTGGCAACCGATATGGATAGCGGAAAATTTGCGCAACTTCGGTACAGTATGACAGGCGACGAAGGATTTTTTGCGATTGATCCCATCAATTCGACGATTCGATCGATCAAACCGTTGGATTTTGAACAGCAGCGCGTTCATTCGCTGAGTATCAAATGTGTTGATAATAATGGAAATTTGCCGCATCATGAAGTTTTTGCTTCGGTAACCATTTTTTTGTGCAAAAATCTTCAGAGAAAATCGATTTTTTTTAAATGGGGGAGACCGCTCGCATGCCGCAGTGCGTCTTTTTTTGAATGGTTTTTGCACATCTTTTAAAAAGATTTGTTATGCTGGAAAGTGGGGATAAACTGGAGTTTTTGAATTTTTTCAAGCTGAAAAATAGGGAAAAGCTGAATTTTTTGAATTTTCAGATCACCGTCAATATTCTTGACGTAAACGACAACTCTCCAATCATTCACAACACCGATCTGAACCATCTAACAATCGGTGAAGACGCGACAATCGGTGCCGTCATCACCGTTCTCCTCATCACCGACGCCGACAACGACTCATCGAGTCTCATGATCGATGTCAACAGCACACTTTTCACCATCGACAACGAAACTAGACGTCTTCAAGTCGGCTCGTCGCTTCGCGGTTTCGCTGGTCAACGCGTCTGCTCAAAACTGTCCGCGTCAGATGGTCGACACGTCACCGCATCACCGTACTGTGTAACAATTTATCCGGCCAAAAACACGCATCACAATCCGTTGGTGTTGTCGCCAAAACCAAATTCAATTCATTATTTCGATGAAAACATTGTCTATGATGAATTGTTGAGGGTGAAAATTCTGGAAGAGGAAAGTTCGGAAAATATCACATTCAAACTGGATGAAATGTTCAAGAAAGATTGGCAAATGTTCACAATCGGAAAATTGAATGGAAGTCTTCGATCGAAACAACCATTCGATTTTGAAAAAAAAACGGTTCATGAGATCAAAGTAACGGATCAATCAATTCTTGCTTCTTTTTATTTTTTGTTGTCTTTCAGATTCTTACATGTCGATTGGAAAATTGTACATCAACACATCTTTTTATTTCAGTCAATGATCGAAACGATAATTGCCCGATGTTTCCAAAACAGGTTTTTCTTTCAAGCTTGAAAGCTTTGAACGCTGAACCATTTTTTTATAGGAAGTTCGATTAACTGTTATTGAGAATGAGAAGGGTCATCGACAAGTCGGACGGATACCCGCCGCTTTAGATGCCGACTTTCATTCGGATAACACCAAAGTCTGCTACACCACCGACACGCCGCTCTTCTATTTTTCCGATATGAACTTGCCGATTTTGTACACGAACAGTAGTTTCGATCGAGAACAACGGAAACAACATCAGATTACTGTAGGCGAAAAGTTCAAGAGAATTCCAGCATTTCAGTTTTTTTTTGTTAGGTCACTGCCTATGATTGTCACACATCGTGTAGAGACCCCCACAAACCAACGAATGGCACAATTGTTGCATTGATTGATGTTCTTGATGTTAATGATAATTTCCCGAAGTTCTCCGAGAAAATGTACCACGCAACAGTTGTTCAGGTAAAACAAAACAAAAATTCTCCCCGGCCGGGAATTGAACCCGGGTCTCGCATGTGACAGACGCGGATACTCACCACTATACTACCGAGGAACTGACATAAAAGTTTTCATTTTGCAGGGTCAACTGACAGTTGGTGCTCATCTTCTCACACTTCAAGCCGACGATGCGGACGTTGAAGAGCCGACTGGTTTGAAGTTCTCGATGCGCGGACTCGTTCGCGCCACAACTCAATCGTTTTCACCCGACACGTCGCCAATCGTCATCGACTCGAAGACTGGCGAGATTGCGGCGAATGAACAGCTCAAAGATTCATCTTATACGTTTACCGTTGTTGTCACTGATGGTGTTGGACACGAGGACACGGCGACCGTAATGGTGGGCGATTACTGTAGTCGCCTCAAGACATATTTTTGTGCTTTTCAGATTTCGGTGGTCACTTATACTCAACAAACTGAGCTCGTCTTTGATGCTCCATTCGAGTTGATCATTAAAAATGAGAAGAAAATCGCAAAGTATGTGGAAAATGTGGAAAAGTCCTGATAAAATGTTTTTTTTTCTACAGTAATCTCTCAAATGCTACTGGTCTTCAAGCGATTATTGATAAATGTCGACAAAGCTCGAATTTCACTCTGATGCTCGTTCATTTTATCGATCGGGATGATCAATTCGTCAATGTTGACCGGGCCATCAAGTAATAATTTCATCTCGAAAATGATACTCTTTTTCTAAATGAGAGACGCATAAAACCGCTCGCACAACCTAACGCGTTCTTCTTGTCTACGTCTTTTTTTTTCAAAAAAAATCCTTTTCAAACTACGTATTTGAGATTTCAAAAAGATTCCCAAAAGTGTTCAGGCTACTAATGATGTCCCCAGAAGAGTCTCGCCGAGAATTGCGTAGTGTCTACGGCTTACGCGAAGCATTTCCGACGATTCAAGTTCCGTCACGAATGCCACAAATCATTGCAGTAAAAATTTGTGCCTTTTTTTGAGTGTCGAATCAATTTTTCAGATCGCCGTCGCCTTGTTTTTTATAATTTTAATAATTTGCATGTGCATTTGGTGTCGACAACGCAACAATTATGAAAGGAAGCTTCGCCATATTTCAGCGCAAGCATCAACAGTTCATAGTGTAACATTAGGACGACCCGGTTCTCAAAAGTATTTTTTCTTTAATTTTGAGTTGAGACCAGAAAAAAAATTGACTCAATAAAAAAATACAGACTTCCGAAATTAACTACATTTTTTCAGACCAACAAACTTAGGATATGGTGACGTGACAATAGCTCGCCATCATGCTCCACCTCCACCAGCCACTGTTGTTAACCTACAATCAACCGAGCTTTGAATTTAATTATAAGGAATACTTTATCTACCGTATCCTTCTCGATATAATTAATTCAAGTTAAAATTAAGTTCAATCTCGATTACTGTATTTTTCTATTGCCATTGCCTCTCACTCTCTCTGTCTCTGTCCTCTATAACTATTAATTGGTGCTTTTTTTAATCTTTGTTCAGTTTTTTTAAAACAATTTATCTAGTCTTTCAAAAAACTTTCAATTTGCTCAAATACTGGTCGCTTTTTTATTGTTTTCTTTTTCCAAAATTTTCCATAAATTTTTATAACAATTTTTCAACAAAAAATGTGATAACAAAAACAAGTTTTTTTTAGTTTGACAAATCTCACAAGGCATTTCACCGTTTTTTATACAGGCACGGCTTCAGCTTCAATCCGTACGGTCGTTTTTGTTCCACTTTTTCAATTTTTTGAAACTCAAACATTACAAAATAATCGGTTAATTGTTTTCGGTTCACCATTTCGAACCCCATTTTTGAAATCGCTTCGCAAAATAGCTTTATCGACACAAATCTGCTTGTCACTTCTGCGATTTTCAGCGTTCCTCTAAAATTATTTCTAATTATTTCTATTTACCGTTAAATTTAATAAAAATAAAATTAGGTTACAGTTGCGCACTGTAGAAAAACTATGAACGATTAATTTTGGGCAATTTGCTGCCTGATGTTTATTTAAAATTGGCGATTGCGTCAAGACCAAATTAATTTTATTTTTCGTAAACCTACACAAAACTTAAAAGGACAAACGCAATTTTTAAAGAATTTTCTAATTTTCCAGAAAAAAAAAATGGAAAATTACCCAATTTTCAAGACTCTTCGTGCTTCTCGAATAAAATCATATAAATTGGTTCCCATTAACGATAGGCAAAAAATGACAATATCGGCCGATCCTTCATCTGCTGGCAATTTTGACATGTCGCACGATTCGACGCGCTCGTTCGCGGCGACAAGATCAAATGACCGTATTTGATGCTTTGAGTTGAGAGCTTCAGCGATTTTCGCTTCACCGCACCCCAAATCAAACACTTTCTGATTGGGCGCCTTCGTTTGAAGCCATCTGATAATTTCTCGCAGCGGATGATTCGGCCATTTTTTCGCCTAATATTATTCGACGTTTTTTTTTCTTTTTTTTCAAATTTGCTACCTGATCTGCGAATCCTTTATGATAACAATCGAACGCGTCAGGATCCTCTTTGAAAAAATCGAATGCTTCAGATCCTGTACACGTGTAAAGTTTTTCATTGAGAAATCTGAAATTCCATTCTATTTTCTTTTGAGAAGAATCACTTTGTTCTTTCAAACCTGAATCTTCCAGCTTCGAGCTTCTTTTTTGCCATCTCAATCACATTTTCTTCTCCAGAATCTTTGTTTTTCTTTTCTTCTACTTCTGGCTTAAATTTCTTTTTTTTTGGTCCTCTTTTCTTCTTTTTCTTCATTTCTACTACGCCTTCAACGTTTCCCTTCTCTTCTTTTACAGATTCGGCCATTTCCAATCTTTCTTCGGCCAGACGCTTTTTCTTGGCCTCCTTTCTCACTTTATTTCTCCACGGTCGCTTCTAGAAAAAAAATTTCCTTTTTCAAAAATGATCCGAAAGTTACCCGTTTTTTTTCACCGTTCACTTCGACGACAGTCACCTCTTTTTCATTCGTCGTCATTTTTTTCCGCTGAATTTTTTTTTTAAATTTCAGAATCTTCTCCACTTTTTAGATATTTCAAATGTTATTACATAAGAATAATAATGGTGTAAAAATGAAAACAACAGAAGACATAACAATTCTACAATTTTTTCAAAAAAAAAAAATAAAAACATTGAGACACCAAAAACAATAACAAAATTCAGTTTTTTTCGGCTTTTCCACGTGCTTTTTTTTAAATGGAATCAGCTAAAAAACAAGCAAAAAATGTAACAAAAAAAATGAAGGGAGAAAATATTTAACGCCAATCTGTTTTTCCCATTCCTCGTTTTCCAGCGAACAAATGTTTTGGTTTAAGATCGTATACATGTCGATCAGCTTCTCCTTTCTTAGCTTCTTTTCGTAAATTCCGCATCGCCTTGTTACGTAATTTAACTGCATGCTCTCTTCTTTCCTTGTTCGGTAACGCAATCTCATCACGTGGTAATGGTCGCACCGCACTGAGACTTCTTGATCTTCCAACTTTCATCTAAAAATGAACACAATGTTTTGAGAACTTTGACAAGTTCCTGCAATTTACCTTCTTTCCAAGTTGTGGTTTGGCGCATTGTCCTTGTAAGTTCTTCATCTTCTTTGTGTCAATCTAAAACATCTTGATAAATTACATAAATTTAGGATTATAACTTACGTCAACTCCCAACTCCCCGAGTTCATTTTCCAATCTTGACATTGATCTTTCACGCTTTCTAGTATGAACTCTGGATCCAATCTTACCCTAAGATTAGAAAATTAATAAGTTTTCTTTTCAAACAAATTCTATTAGGCTTACTGCGAGTTTTTTGTTAACTTGAGTTTCTAATGTCAATAATTTCTCTTTTTCTCGAATTTGAAGTGCTAATTTCATTTTTTCTTTTGTTTCATCATCATCGCTATCCAAATCGGAATCGTATTCCCCGGCTTGTTCCAATAGTTCTTCTTCTTTTAACAAACTTTCAAGCTTTTTTTGGATTTCGGTATCAACAAAGTCGGATAAGTTGTGACCTTCCCAAATTTCCGGAACCACATCATATATTTCATCTCGATTCTTCAACAAATAATGTTTTTTCAAGTCCAAAATGTAGTCGTCTTCCATTTCTAATTCAATTTCGCGTTCTAATCGACGCATATCTGAAATTGAAGAAATTATTTCAGGCATTTTAGCTACAAAACTTACTGGGATTTCTGAACTCAGTCAATCGTCCTTCTTCTCCGTCAACTTCCATTGTTTTCTCCGCCGCCGCTTTCTTGGCCGCTTTTTTCTGTAATGCTGCCGCTGGAATGAACGGAGCTCTCACTTTGTCGTCTCTTGGAACTGGGTAGGCAACGAACACTCGATTCAACACAGAGTCTTCAACGCTTGTAAGTTTCTTTGCTTGAAGCTTAGCTTCAACTCGTTGAGCCAACAATTCATCGCATGCTCGGTCACGAAGAGCCATAACTCCTTCTTGAGTCAATGTTGATGTTTCGACAATTGGAATTCCTTCTTTTTCTAGCTGATCAAGCATGGCAGCTTTTTCTGGTGGCAAATCGCAGCGATGTCTTATATCCACTTTGTTCAAACCAATCAATACTGGTTTATTGGCAAAAAGGGGACGAATAGATTCGAACAGATGAAGTTGTTCTTCAATAGTACGATCACATTGTTCAGAAACATCCATCATAAACAAAATTGAAGCTTTCAAGTGAGCCAAAGCTGTTACGGCTTGCATTTCAATTGTATTTCTATCTTCCAACGGCTGATCCAAGATTCCAGGGGTATCAATTACTTGCCAACGCAAGAAACGATAATCCAAATGACCAACATAAAGTGCTTTTGTTGTGAATGCGTATGGTTGCACTTCGACGTCAGCGCGTGTCACATTATTGATGAATGATGATTTACCAACGTTTGGGAATCCACAAAGAATCAGTGTACGAGTGGCAGGATCAATACTTGGCAAACGAGACAAATGCTGACGAACTTGCTCCAAGTATTCGAAGCTTGATTTTTGGCGTTTCAAAAGTTTCACCATTCGTCCTAATGCAGCTCTTTTAAGCATTTTACAACGATAAAGAGAATCAGCATATTTCATTAAACGCACGTATTCTCTAGCAATTCTGAAAATTGAAAAATTGCATTTTTTCTCCTTAATTTTTTCTATCTTACCCATCAATCAAGTGACGAGCTGTGTTCATTTGACCCAATGCAATCTTGTAATGATCCCGATCATACAAAATATTCATTAAATCAGAATAAAAAGGATGAATCTCCTCCATTTTTGGAAATTCGTTAATGATTTGTGTCAACTTGTCATGTAGTGTTTGTTGCAAAAACTTAATTTTACGTGCGTAAAAAGCGCGGATGCGTCCAATCGAATATTGACGATGAACCACTGTCGGAGTTTTGCGTTGGGTTTTCGAAAGAACAACTTCTTTCAATTCCTAAAATTTGAAAATTCAAATATATTCAGTGTGTATTACTCTTTTTTTACCGAAGCGGACGGAACAACCGTGATTTTTTTGAAGTTATAAATTGACGTCATTTTTTGATGACGTTTATTTGACCCTTGCTTGAAATCTGGAATATTTTTTTCAATAAAAAAAATAATACTTAAAAGACGATTTGTTGCGAAATAACTCTTTTAAAATTTAGGCCTCACTAAACTCTTTTCAAAAACAGATGCCCATTTTTTGAAAAAAGAATTTAAAAAAATACTTTTTAAATTTAATTATCTCAATATTAAAAAATGTAAGGATTTAAAAAAATGAAAAATTAAACATAAAGAAACACTAAAAATTTGCAGTAACTTTCGAAAAACGCTGAAAACCAAAAGAGAACATTTTCTGCATTTTGTCGTCATGGTGTAAGTTCACTGTTTTCTTGAATGCACACTTTAAAAACTACCGTACCTTACAAATAGTTTGGCGTGAATGTTAAATTATTTTTAGGTTTACTTAGATTTTCGATTTTTAATTCTACTAACTCTAAACAGAGGCTTTCATAATTTTCAAAAATATTAAAAATTTTTAATTTTCAATAATAACTTTAAATCTTTTCAGTCTCGTTTTAGTTTCAATATTTCCTCAATTCTCTGATTTCTCCGAACCAATTTCAAAATCGAAATTGAGAAATGAGCAGTATTCTCTAAATTTTCTGTTTTTTTTAAGAAGACCAAATTTTGATTTGCACATTCATTTATTGAATCTCAAACAAAACCAGTAAATCATAAATACAAAGCAGCCCAAAACAAACCCCCAAGAATTTAAATAAAAAAGCTATAAAAATCAGTACAAAATAAAACAATACATTTTTTTATTTGGGGAGGGGGAGAGAATGGGGAAGGGGAAGGGGCCTTTTGATAGCTCATCAATTTCAATAACTCTCATTTTGTCACAAATCACATTTGATAATTGTATTAAATAAATTGAGATTAAAAAGTCACAGTTTTTCGGAGGTTTTAGTTGTTTTTAATGAGAAAATTTCAAACTTTCAAAAAAAAAAATGAAAAGAAAAATGATAACTCTGTTTTTACATCTAATTTTGTAAGAACTGAAATACTAAGTATCAATATAATCAAACATTTTAGAAAAAATTAACAAAGCCCGGTCAGAGAGAGAGAGAGGGAGAGATAGAGAAGAGAGAAAAAAAGGAAATCAGTAACTATTATTTAAAGGGTAGAATTGCAATTGAATATATTAAAAAAAATTATATACATTAAAATAAACTGAGTTTAAGATCCCATCCTAGCTTTATTATGTTCGATTATTTTCTCTAGCTTTTTCCAAGTTTTCAGCTTTTTTATCCGTTTCATCAATTGGGGAAGCAGCTTCATTTATCGACGAATCTATTCCGGAAAACTCTTCCGTTACCATCGAACTATTTGGTGCCAATTCGTTTCCATCTTCACTCTGAACATTAACACATTGGAAAAGAAAAATTCAAATTTCTTACCGAACTCGATGATCTACTGCTAGCGCTGTGTTCCCAGTTGTCGGGTCGTTGTGGATGCCAACTTCTTACATCAACGTTCACTTCATTTGCCTCATCTGCTTCTACTGGGTTTTCTGATTTTGTTTCTGTCGCAACTTCTACTTCAGCTTTTTCTTGCGCCCGTTCAATTTCTTGTTTAGTTTCAACTTTTGAACCTCTCGACACCACCGTATTCGCTCTTTCAGATCGTAAACTTCCATACCCTGGTTCTGGACAATGTTGTCCGGTCAATGGACATATCAGGCCAGCCGCTGGGTATTTGCTCATTGATTCGGTTCTTTGCTTATAAAAGTATCGACATGTTCGATCGTCTCTTGCTCTTGGATCATCTCGATACACCGAATCGCTTAATGTTGTCGACTCACCACCATTTCCTTGCATTCCAGCATTTCCATACTGGATCACCGGCGGCCATGTTTTGCCAGCTCCAAACTCAGCCAACTTCGGATCCAGATCGACATACGGTTTGTTTCGCTGCGATTTCGCAAATACCGCATCGTTTTTTTCCTTCTGTTTTTCATACGTCACATCGAGAAACGCGTCAGCACATCTCGCCATTTTTGGCTCGATACATTTTGTGATCACAATCAGTTTGAAGCCATTGTTGATTGACGGATTTTTACAGGCACGATCAATTTCCATCACCGGATAAATATTAACATGTTCGTCAGAATTTCGAACCAAACGATTCGGACCCGATTGATTCGGACGACCATCTACACCGCATTTTACCGGCTCACCTTGACTCGGAACACTTTTTCTTCGCTCATTGTAATTGTCTTGAACGATATCCTTTTCGTGAGCCTCCACTAACATTTTGCTTATCGCAATTCGAGGTCTGAAAAAACCAACAAAGACAATAAGTGAAAAGGAAAAGTTTCGCGTACGGTGTTCTCTTTTTTTGTCGATAAATTCTTTCCAAAGACTCATCAGAACAATGCTTATCGAGTCCTGGTGGTTGTGCAATTTGCAACTCTTCAAAGTTTAATGGGGAATGAGAAACAGCTTCAGGGTTTGATCGTCTCGGTGTTGATGTTGAAGCACCAGATGCTGAGACATGAATTGACGGTTCTGATGCTCGCGATTTTGTCGAATCAGAAGTAGAAAAAACTTAAATAACAATTTTTTTAAATGAAATTGCAACGAAAACTCACATTTTTTGGCAGCTCTTCCTGCTTTACTGAATTTTGACACCGATTTTCTTGCTCCATCTTTTTTCCCTTTTGACAACTGTGTCGCCGCTGATGTCGGTGGCGAATTTCCACTATCTTTTCCAATTGCAGGTGTGCTTTGCGCTCCTATCGATGTCGATGGTGTCGTACGATCTGGTGATAGCAACGGTGAGCTTTTTGATTGTCCTTGAGCAGTAGCAAGCGACAATGGTGTCATACTTGACGATTTTCTCGTTTCCAGCAATACTGATGACGTTGTCGACTGCTTTTTTTCGGCACCACTTCCCTCTTCGAACGTATCGTCTGACATCGGATTTCCGGCTCCTGTTCCACTCTCGTCATCACCAATTAAAAACTTGTTTTTTCGCTCTGCAATTGTTGTTTCGCCTTCTGGATACGGATAAGCTTCGTCGCCATGAACATAAGCTACGCCACCGGATGCTCCAGGGCATGCGAACATTGTATTAAACCAAATGTGGCCAAGCTGAACAGGAATAATTTTAAAAAAAAAAAGTATTTCAATGTTTGGTTTTACCTTACTGGACCCGGTTGTTGAAAAAATGCTAAATTTTTTGTTCAACAATAAATCGATTCGTACATCCCCTTCTAGAAACACTGGCTTATCAGGATCCACTGTCCAACCAAACGCTCTTCTTGACACTACATCGCAACCATCTTGCGGATCGTTTGGATCATACGAATCAGGACCCTGTGATACAGCACAACCACTCCACGCTGCTTCTTCCTCAATCCACGTTTCATCCGATATTGGCATTGGATCTCCATAGAACACAGGAACATCATTGTTTGAAACGCGCAGGCTGAGTTGTTCTTTCATCAACGGACCTCGAGCGCTTCTAGGCGGTCGTTCAAGATAGCAGCCAACTAATTGAACTCGTAATGGCAAATAATTTAATTTTTTTTTTCGTAAATGATCATAATAATAGACGTAGCGTCGTTGAGATGGAATTGTGACTCCTTTATTGTTTCTGGTTCGGACAACAGAATAATAATCCATGTTTTGACGAGGTGACGGATAGAATTGGCAATACGACAAATAAGCACAAATCATAACTCCAGTTCTTCCCTGAATTATTTTTCATACTTTAAACAAAAGAAAAAAAAACAAAACCTTTCCAGCTTTACAATGAACTGCTACCACATTCTCTGGATGCTCACTGAGCCATTCGTGAACCTGGAAAAAAATCCATTTGCTACAAAGAAGTAACTCAATTCGAACTTCACGACAAAACGGTGCCATTAGCTCAAGTCTTGGAGGATGATGGTCAGTCATTTCGAACGAAATAACACGATTTTTGAAGTTTGCCGGATCGTAGGAATACTGGCCGCGTCTGAAGTGACGTGATTGATATAGTGTTCTGAGATGGAACAATGGAGCAAAACAAAAGTGGCTCATTTTCACACTTACAAATTGAACACTTTGTAGCGATCACGATGGCGTTTTTCTAAAAATCGGGTAATATTTTTCATTGAATTTCGATAAAGCGCCTCGGTTGCATTTGCTGGATACCCCATCGCAATTATTCTGTCAGTTATGTCTGAAATTGTTTTTTAAAAATAATAATTTGTGATTCAACTGTACATGTCAAATCGAGATCGAACCCATCCGTTTTAATACGTCTTCGATTCTGTGATACAATAACGCGAAACTTGGAGCAAACCATTTCTTTTAATCCTTCTAATGGACCATCTCTTTCTTCAACGTCTTCCTCTTCCACTTTTTCTTCATTCTCTTTCGATGATTTCTGCCCTTTTTTTCTTGTCGATTTCGATGTTGTGCAACCGGCGCCGACTTCATCACTTCCACTTGATGTACTTTCCGACGATGATAGCTTTCTTGTCTTCCGATGTTTTCCACCTTCCTTGCATGGTTTCGACACTTCCGATGTTGGAGGAAAAGCCTCTTCTGAAGTCGACGGCACCTCCTTCGGTTCGTTTGCCATTTTTTAGTGCTTACTTTCAACTGTTTCCTAGTTTTACGTACCCTAGCTTTGGATCTTCTGTAATTCAAAACTATTACGCATACAATAAATACGTTAAATTTAAAAAAAATGTGTAACGTTTTCTCTAAACTCTTCATTTTATCACAAAAATATGTTCTTCGCGGTAGAGTGGGAATTTTTATCTAAAAATATGCCTTTTCATCTAAAAGCAGAAAAGAAAGATTTTGATCTACTCTAAAATTGGCCTCTTTTCTTTAGTTAAAAAAGAGAAAAAAAAGTCTCCTGCTAGTTTTAAAATAGCTCCAAATTAAATCTTTATCTCTTCATTCAATTCCCGCTACAAACAAAATTTTCTGAACAAAAAACGTGATAACTTTTTTCCCTTTTTTTCTCTATTCCCTCTATTTATTTTTTCCAAAAATTCATTTTTATCTTTTTAGTCGTTCAGATTCAGACAGAATTCAGCAGAAAAAAAATTTGGAAAAAATAAAAAAAAAACCTGTCAAATGTTCGGAAAAATGATAAAACTGGAAAACAAAAAGCGATGAAAACGAAAAATAGACAAAAAGTAAATTCCAAGATAACTAATCTGCTCTCCTAGAGATTATTCAAGGCATATAATCACTAATCCGTATTAAAATATTGCCATTTTTCTCTAAATTGTACATTATTTTCCTATACAATATATACATATATATATATATTTTTTTTTTTCATTTTCTTTTTTTATTTTTTTTTGTACAACAAAGTGCAAAAGGATTCTTTCTTTCTTTCTTTTAATTTTCTATAAACCATTGGAACTTATATTATTTCAATTAAGAATTTTTTACTACAAGAAATTCGACCAAAACTGTCCTCATTAAACTTTAAAAAAAAGACAGACACGTTGGCTCTTCATTTCTTGAAATCATCAATTTATCAACCAGAAATGTTCGATAAGGGAAAATAGGAGAACAAAAAACTTTTAACGACTTTCACTTTTTAAGAGAACAAGCTTCATCTTGCAAAAAAAACAACTAGACTACGTTTAAAAAATCATTTTTCTTCTCCTCTTTCTTTTCCAACTCCTCCCCTCCCTCCCACACTTTTTCGACCGATTCAAATAAAAGGTCAGATGAACTTTTAGGCACACACACACACACTCACACACACTCACACACACACACACACACACTCACACACACACACACACACACACGCACACACTCACACACACACACACTCACACACACACACTCACACTCACACACACACACACACCACACACATACACCACACACATTAATACACACACATTAATACATGCACCAAAACCACGATGGATTACAGAACATTTGAGACTTGGAAAAGAAAAGAAAATGATGAAGAACGACAGAATAAATATCTATCTGGGGTCGAGAAATGGAAAGGGAGATGAGCAAATGGAAAAAAAGGAGGAGAAAAAAAATAGGAAAAAAAAAGAAGATCAATAGCTTTCAGAGAAAGAATGAATTAAGTTTCCAATAAATAGACTAAAATTTACAGGTTTTAATATAAAATAAAAAGATTTAAATTTAAAAAAACAAATTTTCATGAAATTAAAAATTAACTTTTTTGTATAAATTTTTTGTTCAATGATGGCCAAAAAGAAGACTAAAATTTTTCTATAGGTCGTTCAGCTTTTTATCGCAAAATACTTTTAAAAACTGTAAAATTCAAATTTAGGCGTGAGTATTTTTGCGTTGGGAACAGCGAACATGAAGAACTTGACATAGGCAGAGACATGAACACGCACAGTATGACATTGTCCCGCGTTCAACGGCAAGGAAACCGAACAAGCGAAAAGACGTTAGGACGCTGAAGACACAGTCAATAGACATCGAAAGAGACGCAGTGAAACAGAGAAAATGCGAGATAGAGAGGAAAAGAGAGAGCAGACAAGTTGAAACACTGAAAAAACACGTGAATTGAATATAATTGATGTCGAAACGGAGGAAAAGAACGAATTATAAAAGATAGAGATAGAAAGAGCGAAAGAGAAAGAAAGAGAAAGAGAGATATAGAGAAACAAGAAAAAAAAAGAGCTTGATTTGAGAATGCAACGAATAAAATTTAAAAAATTGAACCAAGGGCGCTAACGAGAGATTTGAAAACAGAGAGAGAGAGAGAGAGAGAGAGAGAGAGAGAGAGAAGAGAGAGAAAGAGAGAGAGAGAGAGAGCGAGACAGAGAGAGAGAGAGAGAGAGAGAGAGATTTTAAAGAAGACGAGACGTAGAAAAATGAAAAATGCGCACAAAAATGCCCACCTCTGGCTAAATGACTGACCGCCGATTTTGGTGATGAAGACAACCGCTCTACATAAAATGAACAAATGTCAACGGAACGATAAGAAGTGAAGTTTTTCTTTTGCATTTCAATTTTCGGTCTCTTTCAGTGAAAAATTGTTTCTATAGAATTACAAGACAATTTCTGGTTCGCATCAGCCGCAATGATGACACATAACGAACAAAAAAAATATTTGAATTCTATCATTTTCAATAATTTATCACAAAGAATTTGATTGAAAACCCAAAATTGAAGTGTCATTTATGAAACGAAGAAACATTTTTGAAAAAAAGTAAGGGAACGTTTATTTGAAAAATTGTATTATATTTTTTTTTGAGAAAGGAGGAAAATAGAGGAATTCCGCTTTTCACCCTGTTTTCTGACCAGGTGTTAGCAAAAAAATTGTAAACTGAATAAAAGTCAAAAAAAAATTCCAACTGAAGATTAACATGGAACATTTTTTTTTAAATAAACTTTCCATCAGTTTGAAAAGCTTCATTTTTCTGAACAGATAATAGGGAATTATTTAATATGGAAAAAAAACTAATTTTTGTTGTTTTTAAAAGATAAAAAAATATAAGTGAAAACTTAATGTTTAAAATATTAAAAAAAATACAACAATGTTCCATATATTAAGAAAAGAAGAATAGCATTCAAAAATATATTTGAAAAAAAAGTGCACGCGCAGTTCAATGCAGAGGTCTGCCTTCTTTTCGTCATTCGCTTAACTAACCATCGGATAGGGAAACAAGAAATAGTAGTGGGCACAAAAGTGCAAAAGGAAAAGTACGTTCAGCTCCACCCACGAATAAAAACCAAAAAACAAGAATAAGCGTTTCAAAACTTGGTGAATTTTTTTTTCTGTTTTTGTTTTTGTATTTTCGCTTTTTTACAAAGGAATTTAAAAATTAACATTCTTCAAGAAACTCGCAACACATGTTAAGCAATTTATAAAATCTTGGATACAATTAAGACGATTGATGAAATTCAAATTAAAATCATACTCAATTGATATTGGATTACAATTGAATTATTTATTCATTTTACAGGTGTATTTTACAATAGTTACTTTTAATTTATATTAAATTATTAAATATTTTTAAATTTTTATAAAGAAAAAAAAAGACTAACCTCACTGAATTTTTCAGCTTGCAATCTAATAAATATTTAAAGGTTGACGTCGAATGAGATCTGAAAATATTGAATGAAGCGTTTTATTAAAATTGATTTTTCAATTTTTCAAAAAAACAATTATTATTTAACGTTTTTTTTAATGTACAAAACTGAATAGTGCATAAAACTATTATTTTCTTTCCAAAAGTTTTCTGAATTTTTGAAATAAGGCTATATAAATTAAATTGAATTAACAAGCATTGTAAAAAAATGCGTCCAAGTTTTAGGATTTTTTTTTAATTAAAAAAACTAGGAAAAAAAATGAATATAGCTTTTTTTTAATAAGTTAAGATTAAAGGCGCATGTTGTTTGCAACAACGCGGGCCTCGTAACGAAGAGTTGTTTTGTGTGTCTAATTTTTTCGTTTATTTGTTTGAGATTTTTTTTCCTTTTTTATTTTTTAAAAACAGAATTTTAAAAGTTGAAATGATTCAAAAAGATTTAAAAAATTTCAAATTTAAAAATTTTTAAGTTTAATAAGATAGTCAATGATAATTCTTCAAAATTAGGAAACAGTGTTTTGGTTTTATTTACTATTTTAAAAACGTTATTGGGCTAAATTTATTGTAAAACTAGTTAGTTTTTTAGTCATATTTTTTTAAAACTTTGTTTACAATTGAAAAAAATTTAACGCGTATTTTGTTTTCCTTTATTTCAAATAACTTTAATCTTAATGAAATTGTTTTTCTTTTAGAAATGAGCTTCAGAGGACGCGGAGGCGGCGGCGGTGGATTTCGTGGTGGTCGTGGCGGCGGTGGCCGTGGCGGTGGCGGTGGCTTTCGTGGCGGACGTGGTGGAGGCGGTTACGATCAAGGACCACCAGAAGAAGTGGTTGAGCTTGGTTTATTCAGTCACGCATGCCAAGACGACATAGTTTGCACGAATACCTCTGGCAAAATTCCTTATTTCAACGCACCTATTTATTTCGAGAACAAAGAACAAATCGGAAAAGTAGATGAAATTTTTGGCTCGCCAGGAGAAAATGGATTTTCTGTCACATTATCACAAGGATTTAAAGCAAATTCATTTAAAGCCAGCACATTACTGTATATAGATCCTGGAAAGCTTCTACCAGTAGAAAGATTTTTACCTAATTCCGGAGGCGGAAGAGGGGGACGTGGTCGTGGTGGAGGTGCCCGTGGGGGAGATCGAGGAAGAGGAGGAGGTCGTGGAGGCCGTGGTGGATTCGGAGGGGGGAGAGGCGGCGGAGGTAGTTTTCAAATTGTTTAAATATTTAAGTTAATAAAGTTTTTCAGGCTTCCGTGGTGGCGATCGAGGATTCCGCGGCGGCGGTGGTGGTTTCAGAGGTGGCGACCGTGGGTTCAGAGGAGGTGGCGGCGGCGGCGGTTTTCGTAACGGAGATAGAGGTTTTAGAGGGGGAGACCGAGGCGGTTTTAAGAGACAATTTGATGGAGGATCTAACAATCAAAATAAACGAACAAAGTTTGATTAAGCATCACTTCAAAAATTGCCTTTGGTTGTTATATTTTGTTTAAAATTAAGTAATTAATTGTTGACAAATTCACATTTGTGGATTATTCCACTTGAAAAGTTTGTTGAATTTTTTTTCCCTTGTTTTCTTTGTTTTTTCTCCATTTTTGTTAAACCCATCTCATGTCTTTTTCATTGTTTTAGCTTTTATAAATCACAAAAAATTTTTTCACTCAATCCACATTTTTTAACATTTATCAAAAAGAACTTGATAAGCCGGACACCCAAAGCCATGGACAGCGATTAAGTCATAAAATCCACCAAGTGACTCTTGTAAGGCGCGTATAATGGCAGGAAGAGCATCGGTGCCCAGTAGAGCCATGCACTGTAATCAAAATAATAAGGATTTTAAAATAAAACTGTTTTGCACCAAGTCTGGATTAACAGAAAGAACTGAATCGCACGCAAACTCTATCAGTTGTTCGACATTACCAAGAAGAGGACTTTCAAGTATATCTAGAATTAAACGAAATTATGAAAAATTACAGATATTGCCTCAATTTTCTTTACTGTAGTTAATATATTTTAAAGTGTCGTAAACTAAAAAGCAAAGGGCACATTGAGGAGTTGTATAAGTGGCCATCATAGATTCTGAAGTTTCTGTATTCGCTACAGCTTCAAATGCATGACAAAGCTGGATAGATTTCTCGAAGTTTTCATTTTTTCTCGGCTCTTTCACAATAACTGCAAATTTTCAGCTCATTTTCCATATCGAATCATCACAAAAATCACAATTATTAGTGTATTTCACCAAGTCATGCGTCAAAACGCAACCGATGCTACGCGTCAACGGCGATCCGGGAACGAGCAACTCGGAGCTCGAATTCGTCTGGCACACTGCCAAGGTCGACAGAATTTTTGGTTGAAAATTTCTGAACAAATCAGTTTTGCCAAATTGTTGTGTCGCGCTGTGAAGAGTCGACAAAATTTGACAATCGCTCAAGGGGCTTTGACAATTTTGGATTTTTTGACACAAATTTGAATTATCTGTAAATAAAATTAAAATCTGGTAAAAATATAGGTTTTCTAGTTGTTTTACCAGTTTTATTGTCTTTAGCCGCAGCAACACTCAAAAATTGACAAACTGCACATTGGAAATTAGAATCTATTTGGAGTTCTGAAGAAGCTAATGGAAAAAAAGCTAAAATACTTATGGAAAATATTTTCAATAGCATGGTTAAAATTAGTTTTTCCGCTGAATGTTAAACTCTTATCACAAAAAATTTTCCTTATCATTTTAAATTTTCGAATTAAATTGATTTTTACGGAACATTTTTGTATAAATTTTTATCACAGGTGAAGTAAAAAAATAATTAAATTATCTAAAGCCAACATTAACAAAATTTCTTTGAATATTGATTTTCTACCAAACTGCGGCGAAAAGCCACAATAGTCCACTAGCATATTGCACAATTTCTTGATTTCCAAGTTTTGATTCTCCAAAAAAACGATCGACGAATGAAATTGGCACTTCGCCAATTCTAAATCCAGCTTTTCGTGCGCGGAACATCATTTCCATCTACAAATTTTTTTTTTTTAATTCACAAAAAATTTTTTTTTACAAAACCTGAAAAACATATCCTTTGCTGATACTATCTGCAATCAATTTTGATAAAACTTCTTTTTTATAAAGTCGAAATGATCCAGTAAGATCGGAAACGCCTGGATTTAAGAGAAACTAAAAAAAGAAAAAATGAGCAAGTTGGATGGAAAAATATTTAAACCTGAGCCAAAAAATTCGCTCCTTTACTTATTGTTTTTCTTTTAACGTTCCATCCACTGACACCTCCACCTTTCGCATATCGTGTACCAGTAACAATGTCCAACTGAAACAAATTCACAAAATGTTTCATTTTTAAAATCAATTTTCATAAAGAAACTTTATATTTTTGTTGCAACTCTATCATTTTCGGAATAAATTTTGGATGATGAGACAAATCAGCATCCATCAAAATAATTGAATCGCCTCTTGCATGACTTAGTCCATGAACATAGGCAGTTCCAAGACCAAGTTTTCCGGGTCTTGGTCGTAGAATAATTTTATTTGCTCCATATTCTTTTTGTAAATTTTTTGCCACTTCTAGGGTTCCATCAGCACTATTATCATCAATGATAATTACCTAAAAAGCAATCATATTTTCAAAATTTATAAAACCAAGAACTTACTTCGTAGCTGATATCTTTTAGATACTTTTCCATTAACCAAACACAAATTGGCAAATTATCTTTTTCATTATAAGTCGGTAAAATAATTGAATACTTTGGAATTTCAGCCATTTAATTTAACTCTTAAAAATATTGAATTAATAACAACACTTCAAAGGTTAAAAGTATAAGATAATCTTTTGGCAAGAACCAATTAATTTAAATTTTAGGAAAAATATTATTTTTATGAACAAGAAAGTTTATGAACAAAAACAAAGCTAAAAAAGAATTCTATACTAAATTCGTTTAATTTTGAAAGAACTATTTGGATTTTGATGGGTTGCCTGACCAGAATTTCATATATTCATTTGCATCAAAATTATCATCGATTGCTTCCTATAAAAAAATAATTAAAAATTAAATTAACTAAAAAGAATTCAGAAAAATATTTACTTGTTTAATAGCTTTAGCTTTTGGTTTTCTGGCAGCCAATCGTTGTCGTCTTTCGTCTTCTGATAATTGTTTTAAATCAATAGCCGATTGAAAAATAACACGTGGCTCAGAAGCTGGAACTTGAATTGTAGAGCCATCCGGTCGAATGAAATCGATACGAAACCTATGCAAATATTCTTTTCGACTAATCTTGCCTAAACTTGATCTCCACGCATTTCCTCTTTCTGACAATTATAAATTATGATTTTTCTTTTAATTTGAAATAGTAAGTATTACCTGCTTTAATCAATTTTTGACATGGACTTAATAATTTTTTGACATATTTAATTGAAATTGGCATCTCTGAAACACAAAAATTTTGCTGCAACGTGGTTTTTATTTAAAAAAATCGAAGCTTCTGAAAAACTCCGAGAGGAGTCCTAAAGGGAAAAAAAACTGAAATGTAAAAGAAATGTTTTGGGTTTCTAGGCCACCGAAAAACAATTCTCTACTTTCTTTTCTGTTTCCCTTCAAAAAATGCGATTCTCAAGAGTTTTATCTGAAGTAAGTGAACAAATTTAAATTTAAAAAAAAATTGAATAGGTGAGAGTTCGGTTTGCACCGTCACCGACAGGAAATTTGCATATTGGCGGTTTGCGAACTGCTTTTTTCAACTATTTGTTCGCCAAAAAGTTCAACGGCTCTTTTGTGCTCAGAATTGAAGATACAGACAGAACGAGATTTGTGGAAGAAGCGCAAAACAAAGTACTTAATTCTAGAAAACTTATTTTTTACATAAATTGCTCAGCTTACAGATTTATAAAGCATTAGAGACTTTCGGGTTAACTCCAGATGAAGGACCAAAAGAAGGTTTTCAATAATTCTTGTTTTACTTTTCTATTCAGAATTTAGGTGGATCTTATGGACCTTATGAACAATCAAAACGTCTTCCATTTTATCACGAAGCAGTTGAAAATCTCATTGAAAATAGAAAAGCTTATCGTTGCTTCTGCTCGGAGCAGGTGAAAAATCAGAAAAAAAAACGTTTTAACCACACTTTTTACAGAGATTAAATCTGCTTCGAAAAGATTCAACTCGTCGAGGTGAAATTCCAAAATATGATAGAAAATGTGAAAATTTAGATGCTGAAACATCTAAAGCAATGGCAAAAGCTGGAGAACAATTTGTAGTTCGGTTCAAGCTAGACAAACAAAATATTTTTTTTAAGGTTTTTCATAGAAATTTTAGTCGAAATTCAGAATCTCGCTTTTTGTAGGATGAAATATTCGGTGAAATCACTCAACATTTAGATGAAAGTGATCCGATTCTTCTCAAATCCGATGGGTTTCCTACTTATCATTTGGCAAATGTTGTTGATGATCAAAAAATGAAAATCTCACATGTAATTCGAGGAATGGAATGGTTGAGCAGCACTGGTAAACATCATGCTTTATATAGGTTAAATAATTTGTAAAAAACGAAAATTTAAATAAATTTTGCAGAGCTTTTAATTGGCAGCCTCCAAAGTATTTGCATTTATCTTTAATTATGCGAACAGCAACCCAAAAACTGTCAAAACGTGATAAGGATGCGTTTGCTGAATATTATTTAGAAGAGTTGGGCGTTTTGCCAAGCGCAGTTCTCAATTTATTAGTAATTTTGTACTTTTTTTTCAAAATTAATTTCAAGTTTGAAAAATTCAGATACGAAATGGAAGCGGCATTCAAAACTTTGATTTAAAACATTTTTATAGTTTAGAAGAAATAATTAAACAATTTGATCCAAGCCTTCTAGGAAAAAGAAATCTTCTTGTAAAAATAAATTCACTTTTAATAAATCAAACAACTTTTTCAGCTTGACACAAATATTCTTGAAAAATATTCAAGACTCGCGTTTCAAAATTCTGACTTCGACAGCGATATTTATCCGCGATTAGTTCAAAATATAATTGATGATCTGAAAATTGATGTGGCTGAAATTCCAAGCAAAAAATATTTAAGAAAAGTCGTAGAATTTTTGCGATCAAAAGAAGAATCTTTTGGAAATTTAAAACAATTAACCAAAGGAGAATTTGTTTGGATGTTAACAAGACCAAAAACGGCAGAGTTATTGATCTCAACATCAGACGGAATTGATGTTAGAAACATATTAGGAGATTTAAAAAAAATAGGTTTTGTATCAAACGTTTTTGCTAAAACCCAATCTTTAATTTTTAAGAAAGCTGGAAAATAGAAAATATCCAACAATTAGCTTCGAAGCATTCAATTTCAAAATCGAAAATAATGGGAATCATTAGAATCTCCTTAATTGGATCGAAAAAGGGACCCCCAATTTCAGAGTTGATCGAATTTTTTGAAGAAGAAGAGTGTCGACACAGAATTTCAGTGATGTATGATCTTTTTTCAAAGCAGGAATCAACAAGCAATGATTTTTTAAGTCAACTTTAATTTTAGTTTTTTTTAAGCTTAGAATTAATTTTTTATATTCAATTCTTAATGAAACGGGTTTTATGTTATTCTCTGAGCAAAAAAAAATAAATTGTCAATTCGAAGAAGAAAAAAGTTACAAGATAGGCTAATTGATATTTTTGAAAACCAGCAAGATTAGTAAAGTGAAACTGCAATTATTCAACAGCTAATATTTACAAGAAGAGGCTTGATTGCTTGGATTACTTCTCAATATGTCCTCGCTTTGTATCTTGATATTCTTTGCGGACAAAATCCACCAATGTTTTTTGTGATTCTATTAATTTTTTATACGTTTCTTCAGCCTGAAATTTTCATTTTTCAGATAATTGAAAGACAAAAAACAAAAAAAAAACCTCTCGAATTCCACGATCTTGTCTTTCAGCTCGTTCTCGTTCTTCATGAAGACGCGATTCAATCGAGTCTCGTCTCATTTTCAATTCCTGAAAACTTTAACAATTTTCTCTTTTAAATTATAAAAAAAAACCTCAATCTTATCATTAATCAAGTTTTTGTCTTGATCTAAACGACGAATAGAATTTTCAGTTAAGCGACGCTCTTCGCGAAGCCTGTCCAAGTCTGGAAAATATTCAATAAATTGAAAACTTGAGAGAATTCTCTTACATTGTGCGATTTCGTCGAAACTATTTGCCGCACGCGAAGACATTTATTTAATCTGAACAAGAAACTTGAAAGTTTTAATTAATAATTAATCCGAAACCCCATGAAAAAATGCAAAAAAAGGACGGAAATTTTAAAAAATAAAGAAAACCGCTTTGTTCAGTCGAGCACACTTTCTCAATTGAAGGAGGAAATGATGACCTTGTAGGTGGTATTCAACTTTCAAGTAGTTTAGGAATTAGAAAAATAATGGGTAAAATCTCTGGTTGAATTGATGCATTAAAAAAAGATACAAAAAATTTGTCTGTTTAAGACTACAAACTATAAAAAATGTGACTCTGAAAATATTTAAAAATGGTATTGATTGTTATAGTAAATTTGTGAAAAAATTTGGAACGCTTCACGAATTTGCGTGTCATCCTTGCGCAGGGGCCATGCTAATCTTCTCTGTATTGTTCCAATTTTAGTATATGTTCTCGGAAGAACAAAAGTTGAAATTATTCTTTTCTTTATATATCAATGGTCCTACTTGCATCGGACATTTAACGGGATATGACATTTAGCACCTTTTATGTGAAAGAAAAGTGGGAGGGGAGAGGTCTCTGTTTGAAATGACGTCATACATTGTGAGACCACATTAAATCGGTCTGTCTGAAGACTACAAGCTACAAATATTATTGATTTCTCTTTTTTCTTTGTTGAATCATTTGATTTGTTTCAGCTGCAACAAGAATACAATTTTCTCTGACCGCTTTCCTTAAAAAAGGTGGTGTGGGAAACATTTTTCATTGCTCGGAAGATTTTTTCAAAGATGTTGTTTTTAATGGAAAAATCCTTTTTTTTAGTTCAGAAAATTATTAAATTTTTCGAAGTTTGATCTCGTGGTTTTGTTTTTTCTTTCAATTTAAAAACAAAAACTCTGGAAAAAATGTTTAAAAAAATCCAAATTTTCTGATCTTCAAACCCAAATTTCATTTTGAAAGGAATCAAGTTCAGACGTTTCATTAAGTGTCTACAAATTTCCGTGCGTGGGTGGTGGAATGGAATTTTTCAAGAGGGTTGCGTTGTTTGGCGCGCCAAAACAATTTCCTTTCAGAGTTATTTTTCGATTGTATCCTTGAGAGGAATTAAAATAAAGAATGAAACTGTTTATTTTTTGATCTCTAAATTTTTTTTAAATTTCAAATCGTTCCTTGTCTCCAAAAAAGCGGTGAAACTTCCGGGAAGTTTATTTTTTAAACTGTTGCACACTCGCTCCATTGACGAGGCATGAAAATATCGATTGATCGATAATTTTTTAATCTTTTCTCAAATCAAATTTCATCGTTTCGATTAGAATCTTTTATTTTTCTTATCCGAAATATCGAGAGAAAAAAATTGGTTTTTTTGAAAAAAAAATGTCGAGAGATCAATCAACCACATTCTTTTTGCAAGTTTTTAATTTTCTTTCTTTCAATTCGATAATTTTCGTAAGTCAAATTGATCGAATAAGTCGAAGAATGGTCAAAAAGATCAAAAAATTCCATTTTAAAACCGTCTACAAGTCGACAAATACACGAAGCGGTAGGGGGGGCAGAGGGGGGGGGGGGGGGAGGAGGAGGAGGTGAGCTCTTTTCTATGCTCTTCTCTTTCACATTCTTTTTTCTTCACACCCCACCCCTCCGCTCATGTTTTCTAAATCGATAGTTGAAGTGATCGGAATTCCCGCATCGATCCAAATAGTCTCGCATTTTTTGCAACATTTCTGTGTGTTTTTTGCCTGTTTGTGCACACAAAATCCAAATTTGTTTTGAGACGGCGACAACATTAATTCTAGTTTTCTCTACTTTAACACCCACGCACACCCACACCCGCCACTCCCTTCTCTTGTGTTGATAAAAAAAATCCAAAAGTCAATAGATCAAAGTTTAAGAAAATTTTTATTTATTTATTTTTAATTTGCCGCTTTTAAAAATATTTATGTTTTTAAAAATTTGAATTTGATTTTTTGAACTTGAATATCAAGAGATCAAACTACATATATTGACTATAAATATATTTATATATCAATAAATTGAAGAAAAAATGACGAATTGTTCTCAACTGTTCTCCGAGCGTCATCATTTTTTTAATACTGAATACATTGAACAAAAAAAAACGCAGAACACAACAATTTTTGGGGTGGGTGGCTTGAAATTGAACAAAAAAAAAGAATTTAATCATCAAATTTTTTTTTGGCAACTCTCCAATACTTTTTAATTTTTAAAAATTTAGTTTTAGAAACTTCATTTTTCGTTGTTGACATTTCTTTAAAGTTCGTGTAAATAAAAGTTCGAACACTTTTTTTTCCCAAAATCTAACAAGATATTAGATACTGTAGCTTTAAAGGAACGTTCCTTTTTTCATTTCTTTTTCGAAAAACTTATTATTGTCAACGATTGCTCTAAATATTAAAAACAATTTTTTTTTTCGACTAATATTAAATTACACTTTTTTAGCTTCAAAAATAGAAAAGAAGAGATGTGAAATACATATTGGATTACGGTAGATAATAAACGACTGTTTTCTACTTTTTTCATTTTATTTTCTCGAAATAATGATTTTTTTTTAAATCCAAGAAATGTATTACTGTAGGTTTACTGTATAATTTTAAACGATTCTCGATTTTCGAATATCTCTTACGTTTTTTTCTAGATTTCCTCTGTCAGGTTAAATTATCTTCGATGCTTATCTGGTTTCACACAGCTCGCTTTGCAATTTTTAAAAAATTCCTTCCTCTTCTTTCTCTTCTTATTCCAACTGTTCAAATACATCACAAATTACTGTAATTATTGGAGTACGGTAGTTGAATGAACTTTTTTTTTTTGATTAAAAACTGTCTTTTCACTTCCTTCATTTCTCGGCTGTTTTTTTGTCTTTCAAACGTCAATTTTTTTGCAAACTTTTGATCTTGATTACTGTATTTTCATGAATGAAATCAATTTATGGGATCAATAAAAGAATTGAAATTTGAGATTGAAAAAGCCGAAGCAGAAACAAAAAAAAACAAAAAAAATGTTTGAATGAAGAAGACAAGTTTGTTTTGGCAATTCCAATGCGAATAAATGGACATTTTTCGATGAAAATGGTCGCCTAAAAAAACTGATCTCAAGCATTCCATGTTCTTCCACAGTTCGTACACAACGACGCAAAAACGCATAATAATCGTTTGAATCCTATTTTGAACATCTGTTAAAACACCCTAACAAAAAACAACTCTTTTTCGTTTTCTGGCACCGGATCAGAACATTTTTCTTGACATCATCAACATTTTTTTAATGATTTTTCTCGTCCTCCACTTCCTCCCCCGCCCCTGAAGTTTTAAATTCATTTAGGAGGGAAAGAATCAATGAATGATCCTATCTACCGTATCAAACTATTTCTTTATTTCTCTTCACCTTTGCCGATTTTTTCTAGTTTCGTATAAACTCGCATTTAAATGTCTGCGTCCTTGTCGGACGTTCAATCCGATTTTGATTTTTCTTTGACTCTTTCACTCCACCCCCTCCTCCCTCCCTCTCTCTCTCTCTCTCTCTTTCGAGCGCGCGGGAAGATGGAGGAAAAACCGAAAATTGTTTTATTGGTGTCAACCACTGGAAATCAAATCTAAAGCCTTTTATTTTTGAATGTTTACAAGTTTTGTAGATTTTTTTTCAATTTGTGTGCTTAGAGCTCCTCCCATCATCCCCTTTCCCCCTTTTTTTTCTTCCTTTTCACTTTTTTCCAACAACCAGTTTCTGTTGATAAAAAGATCATTTTTTTTGGAATTAATAAATAATAAAAAGGGGGCGTATTATTTTCTCTATTTTTTTCTATCCAAAACTTATTTGACACATTTCTTCCTCAATTTAATAGATATTGATCAACGAATCAATATAGTTTGTAGTCAATTGAATTGGGTTCAAAATCATTGAACACTTTTTCAAATTTGATTTTATCATCTCTTCTTTTATCGTCATCATCCACATCGTTTTCGTCTTTTAAATTCAATTTTTATTCTTTTTCTCATCGAACTTGAATTTCTGGTTTATGATTTTTAATTAAAACGCACTTTTTTTCAAATTTAAAAAATTTTGAAAAAAAACAAAAACTATTTTTTCTTTCAACTTTAGGAGATGAACCTCTTCACTGCTCAACCGTCATCCACAATATTTGCTGACGCCGGCCAGAATCCAATGACGACCATTTCAACTCAATCGTTGATTCAAATGCCAATCGCTGTTAGTCGGGCTCATCTTCAAACTGTTTCATCGAATGCTTCACTTCCGTTTCTGCTCAATTTTCCGGCGAGCACATCGAAGACAACATCGATTCTCATGGACACTGTTATGGCAGCGAAGAAACTTCAACAACAACAACAACAACAACAACAACAACAACAGCAGCAGCAGCAACAGCAGCAGCCACAAATTTTTCAAATCACGTCATCTCAGACTATTACGCCAGTCAATACACCAAAACCGGAACCGATGCGCACGTCTCCGACGTCTATGAAGGTTTTTTAATTTTCTCTTTCCTATTTTATTCTTCATTATTCCGGAGAACAAAGAACGCAAATAACAAAAAATGACAAAAATTTCATAATAATCAAAAGCTGTTATCAATTTAGCCTCCTTTATTTATACTTTAACTAGGCTTTATCCTTTTTCACCACACTAATTACTATTGTTCTTTGTGTTAACTTTTATAAAGATAGCGATGTGTCACGAGGTTTGAAATTGAATATTTTAATGATCTCAATGGTTTTTATCAACAATGAAATATAATTCTTTTTCTGTTTGAGGTAATACATATATCTATGATTAGAGAGAGAGAGAGAGAGAGAGAGAGAGAGAGAGGGAGAGAGAGAAAAAGAGAAAGAGTGCAAGATTAGTAAATAAATAGAATATGAAGAAAAGAAAGAAAAAAATGAAAATTAGTCTAATTGTCTATTTTTTATTTGGCAACATTTCTCTCTCACTCTCTTTCTCTCTTTCCTTCTCTCTCTCTCTCGCTGAAAAATGTTGGCTGATGTATGATGTATCTAGCTGTCGTTCGTCTCGTATGTCTCTCAACTCTCTTAATTATCTCGCCGTCGGGTGCCCTCTTAAAACAAATTATGTTTGTGCGAAAGTTTTGCTCAAACCAATCGCACTCAGTTCGGTTGATATTGGAATCACAAAAAAGTTGAATGGAAAAAAACGAAGTTTGATGAAGAAAAAAATGCCGCACTCGTTTATTTCTTTCCACTTTTGAACTTTTGATTGTCATTTTTCTCCCACTAATTTGAACTAAAATTGAACCAGAATCGTTTTTTTTTTTTTCATTTTTATTTATTTCTAAAAATATTCTTTTTCTTTTCTTTCTTATTTCTTTTCCTTTTTTTCTCACTTTTACTTTTTTTTTTCTATTTTTATTCTTTTATTATTTTTTCGAATTTTAAATAAGAGAAAAAAGTTGTAATACGTTTTCCTGTGTTAGAGTCACATGAGAACTTGCGCATAATTCATAAAACATTCTGGCTTCATTAAACCCCCTCGCAACGTATATCTATTATGCTTTTGTCTGGTTTCATGTTTCATGCTCTGCAAAATTAGAATTTGATAGTGAGAAAAAAAATTCAAACTTCTTTTTTTTACTTTTGGTAATTTTTCCGCTTCCTCAATGTTTAGTGCAAACTAACTTTCTGTTGTCCGATGATCTTCGATCTTGTTTCAATCATTTGTCCTCGCATTCATTGTTTAAAAATTATATGTACTTATATGCATTGAAACATTGAAACAAAGATCGCCAAATATTTATGTTTTCAAAACAAAATTGATTTTACCTGTTTCTTTCTTTTCTTTTCTTTTTTTTCTTTCTTTCAATCGATTGTTCAATAATCTTTTTTTAACGTTAAAATTATTTCTCAGTTTATTATTCTAAGGTTTATTAACCTTTTTACTTGGTGGGAATGAAAAGCGAATGGAGCTCACCAACATTTTTCCATTCTTTATCATCAGCACCATCATCATCGTCATCATCTAGTAATCTACAATCAATGACAACATCGTCATCAATTTATACACCATCATCGTCTGTCGTAATGTCATCGCAATTTTTTATTGGCAATTCAACCTCATCATCCCCAATTTCAACGAATTGTGTTATTCAGAAAAGTGAACAAGAGCAAAATGGAACGATAAATAATAGTGGTGGACAAATAAAGGTGCATAGGGGTTTTAGGTTAAAAATATTCGAAACAAAAAAGGAAAACAACATATAAAGTTGAGAGAAATTTGTTGTTTTTGTAGATGTATAGCAAGACCATTGTTTTAGAACTCAGAATGTTCGTTTAAAACATTAAACTACATACATATACAGTACTGGCCATAAATATGAACAATATTGGTTTTTTTGAGAACAACTTTTATAACAGGTAACCCCGATCGTTTTGAAAAAGTGAATTCATTATTTATTTTCAGACGTTTTTTACCGTATTAAAAGACGTCTAAAATTTTCAGAACGATCGGTTACCTGTGCAAAAAAGTTATTCTCAAAAAATCAATATTGTTTATATTTATGGCCAGTGCTGTATATCGTGCTAAAATTTAGTTTTCATTGTAACTTGAGAAGACGTTTTTCAGGTTTTGTTTGAAGATTGGTTTTTTTTCAGTTCCACACGAAAAAAATGTCTCATTTTCTGTTGTTTGTTTAGCTGTTCTTCTTTCACAAACCTTCCTTTTTCGTTTTAACAATTTTTTCCATTCCGGAAGAAAATAAAAAAAGTTTATCGCGCGTTTTTTCGATGCTTCATTTTTCATTTCAATAGGAAACATAATTTTTTAATTTTAAACAAAAATCAAATAATTTAAATTTTCAGAATGATAAGTGCGTTGGATGTGGTAGTGAATCAGCGATTCGTGTACATTATGGTGCGAGTTCTTGTCATGGATGTAAAGCATTTTTCAGACGATCAGTTTTTGAAGGACGCGTTTATATGTGCAGCGCTGAAAACAATTGTGATATAACGAATGGTAAAAAAAAAACAAAAAGGACAAAATGCAAGTCCCGAAATTCCAGAATCCCGAAATCGATGCCGCGCCTGTCGTCTCCGCAACTGTCTCGATGGTGGAATGAATCCAAAGCATGTTCGTGAAGAACGCTCGAAAATTGAACGTATGCCGCCGACGTCGTCGTCGACACCATCGGGCATCACCACAGTATCAGCGACAGCAGCGGGAAATGTTGGTAGTTGTGGTGTTTCCGGTGCAGCTACAGTCTCGCCACCACCACATTCACCAATGATGACACCGGCACCAGTGATGTCAACAGTGTCGTCGGGTTCGGAAGCCGAAGGAGGAGATCGCAAATTTTGTAAGAATTGATTTTTTTAGTTTTTTATGTTTTTTAACATTTTTTTTAAGTAAAAGAACATCAGTTAACATTGTTTATGTGTTCTTTGGAAAAGCAAACGGAGCAATTAACCGACGACGATGTCAAAGACAATGATATAATGGGAGCATGGAGTCGAGATATAAGCTTAACTTTCGGCCTTCAACATCCTCAAATGGTGATCAAACGACTTCCAGTTAGTAAAATTCAATTTTGAAACCAAACAATTCAATGAAATTTTTAGATTCTTTACACTTGTGATCGAATTATGGAAGCGAGTGATCTCTATCTGAGCTGGTATCGATCTTTTGTTTTCTGTGCTGATTGGGCAATGGGAATTCCAGATTTTCGTATTTTACCGCTTTCTGATCAGGCAAATACATATCATTAACAATTTAAAAAATATGATCTACGTCAATGTTTTCAGACGACGCTATTCAAACAGAATTTTATGGCGTTTGGCTGGATCACATTTGCTTATAAATGCTATGAGCAGCGATTAAAAGACGTTGGAATCCCATTGGGAAATGGAGCATTTATTCCATACAACGATGAAGAGCAAAAAAAATTACCTGAAAGATGGGCTCTGACATACGGAGTTGTGTGCAAAAAATTGATTGATCTCATTGTGAAAGTGATGTATGAGCTGGAAATCAGTGAAGAAGAATATTGTCTCATCAAAACAATTTCATTATTCCAACAAGGTTGGTCAAAGGGTTTTGTTGTTCAGAATCTTATCCTTTTAGACTTTTCAGACTGTATTCTATCCGAAACTGGCGCGACATTATGCTCTAGAATGCGTGATCGATTATTCGAAGCTTTATCGACGCACATCGAAGTGCGATTTCCGAATTATACTCAAACGCAAAAAACGACGAGGGCGCTTAAAATCTCACTAATGCTACCAAGCTTTTCGGTAAACATTTTTACGCTAACGTGCTCATCTTTTTTTTTTTTGATTTTCGAATTTCAGCACATTGGACAAGTCGAATCGACTTTAATTCAACAATTGACAGCAGCTGATCTTCATCAACTCAGCGGAGTTCCAATGGAAATTTGTGCGGCGCAACAAACTCTTTAATTATTGTAAACAATCGACTATCTAGAAATTCTAGAATTCAGTATTATTCCTAAACTGTGATTTTAATTCAAATTCCATATTTTTTTACTATCAGTTAACATTTTCTATGAGATGATTCATTATCATTCAATTTTTTAAACAACGGGTTTCTGGTTATTTATATTTATTAAAAATGGAAAGTGTTCATTGAGCTCTTTGTAAATATTCAACTATTTTCTTTATAAACTTTAATTTATAAAAATTAAAAAAACAATCGAAAAATGAAAGACCGTAACGCCTAACCACGTTGCAGTTCCCCTCCGCATTCAAAATGGAAATAAAAAACTAAAATTCAGAAAATAAACAGGTGAAATTGGGAATTTTCAAAATTTCATTTTTCTCTTTGGCTTTTTTGATATCATCGACAGTGTTGGTTCCGGTCGGCATCCAAACTGTTGAGAAGCTGAAAAAAATGGATTTTTCAGATTCAAATCATTTTGTGTTGACAAACCCATTCGAATTTCCAAACATCACGTCGGTGTCCAATCGATCACCAAACATCACAGTCCGACGTGGATCCAAGTCACCAGACCGAAGTCTCAAAAAATCAGCCATTGATTTGTGCGGTTTGCCGAAAACCACGTCAGGCTTACGACCAGTGACCGCCTGAATTGCCGCCGACCATGGTCCGGTTTCGGGTAGAATCATGTTTGGCACAGGTCCCGGAAACGTGTAGTCCTCATTGGTGACAAGAAATTGAACCGACGAGTCGGCAAGATAATTGGCGGCCTTCATCAATTTCGGATAGCTGAATCGTGAGTCGAAGCCGAGAATGACGGCTTTGGGACGGGTCGAAACGTCGACTTCATTGATAAAGTCTCCTTCGGTGTAGGCATCAGCCGGATCCGGTCCGACACCAAAACATTTTACACCCGCGTTGGCTTCTAACGTTTTCTGAAGACTTTTCGTGCCGATGAGATAAACCTGCTGATTTTTGAAAATTTCCGGACGTTTCGATAAATAATCGGAAAGAACAATTGCTGGACTGATCAGATTCTGATCATTTAATCGTCCGAAGCCCATTTTTTTCACTTTTTCTCTGCAAAAAAAAGAAAATTTTTTTGGTGGTGAAATTCTCAAACTCACATGTATTGCTCCAGAGTCTTTGTCGCATTATTTGTGGTAATAAAAACCCGTTTCGTCGGCTTCGCGTCCAACAAACAATTGATCCAATCAGAAGCGCCCTGAATCGGATTGTCGCCGCGCCACAAAACACCATCAGCGTCGAAGACGAACGTGTCAAACGATTCCAACAATTGTTGTTTTGTGATTTTTGACGGCAAATCCGACGACATTTGTTTCCGATTTAAAAAAATGACAGCAATGAACAGAATTCGTTTTCTTCTGATAACGTTACGCAGCGTAGCCTTGTTCTTTTTCACAGACATTGAAAAAATGTCGAGAGGTTAGAAAGTTAGAGAAATATGAAATTGCATGGCGTCTCTAACCTTCTTCGTCTGACCATAATAACAACAACTGCCGAGAGCAGCTATTTTTAAGTTTGTAGTTTGTAGTCGTAGTAGATTAATCCGACAAGATTTGTTCATAAACAGACCAATACTTTTTTGTAGTTTGTAGTCTTCAGACAGACCGATTTAATGTTGTCTCACAAATGAATGACGTCATTTCAAACAGAGACCTCCTCTCCCCTTCCACTTTTTTCTTTTACTACATAAAAGGTGCTAAATGCCATATCCCGTTAAATGTCCGATGCAAGCAGAACCATTGATATATAATGAAAAAATTGACGAGAAGTGTTTGTTCTTCCGAGAACATATACTAAAATTGGAACAATACAGAGAAGATTAGCATGGCCCCTGCGCAAGGATGACACGCAAATTCGTGAAGCGTTCCAAATTTTTTCACAAATTTACTATAACACTTAATCAATACCTTTTTTGTAGATTGTAGTAGTCTTGAGTCACCCAACTTTGAAAAAAAGCAGATAAAACGGATAAACTGAGGAACGATATGTATCAATAGAGCGCATTTTCTTTTGTCATTTTCAAATAAGTTCACTTTTTATAAATAAATCTCTTCCTTTCCCTAAATTTATTTATTTACCGGTCATTTTTGTTTCGACCATCACTTAAATGATAAGGAGAAAAGTATTATAAGAAATAAGAAGAATTAGAGAGAGAGAGAAAACAGTCTACACTGTAGTCAACGAATTTATTTTTTTAGATTTCAGTGCTGTGTCGTTGCGAATTCCAAGCGAATTTCGTTTTATTTGAGCTTCATTTCATAAATCATTTTCCGCCTTTTTTTGTGATAATTTTTTATCAATTTTCTGTTTTGATAAAAAATTTCCAATCAATTTTTTTTTTTGGTTTCAATTGGTTTTTTATTTCAATTTTTAGCGCGCTCGCGCAAAGTAAAAAATCAACAATGATCTCAGCTCAATGGTTGATACAAAATTGGGAAACTGTTGGCAACACATGCCTGAGCCGTCTGGAAAATCATCATTTTCTATTGTCCGCATTGAAAGGTCTTCGTAACGGAATTGTGTACGGCGTAAGAATTCGTGCGCCACACGCACTGGTGATGGTCTTCCTGTTTGGCGAAGGAACAATTCGACAAAAATTGGCAACGATTTTTCGGCTGACGAAAATGCACGCGACAAACTTGGCAAAATTCGTCTTTTCCTACAAACTTTTACATGGATTTTTGGCTAAAGTTCAAGGTAAATTTGAAGGTTTTTTGAACTTTTTTTTTTGCCGCCAATTATTTGGCTGCGTACTTTGAATTTTTTCTTTCTAAATCTTGTTTTAACATGAGTTGGACGTTGGAGCGCATTTTGTAAAAAAAAAATTTTCTGAAAATTAAAGTTAAAAATGTAATTTTTGTTTTATTTCTTCAAACGGAAAAAACCGCGACGCACCGCTACACTTTATCGTTGTCTGCGTCTTTTTCGTGAATAATAAAGTATTTCAAAGTAACAAAAAAGAAAAAATTCACTAGAAATTTCAAGGAGCGGCGGTCGTTGTTTGTAGTTTGTAGTGGTGATATTTGTTCGTTACAGGAGAAAAAAAAGAGTGGCACTCATTCGCGGCGGCGTTCATCATGGGCTACGCGGTTTTCGGTGAAAACAACGCGGTCAACATGCAAATCAATTTGTATCTGCTTTCACGAGTTGTTGTAGGCGTCGCAAAATTGGCGGCGAACCGAAACGTGATTCCGCAACCTGGTCAGTTTTTGTTGTGTTCGAGCAAAAAATCCAAACCTCTGTGTGCTCTTTTTCCAGATTTTCCAGTCTTTCCCTGGTTTGCTGCAACAGTATGGGGCCTAGTTCTATGGCTGTTCGAGCATCATTCATCGGTGCTCCAAAATTCATTGCAGAAAAGCATGACATATTTGTACCACGATTCAAACTTTTGGACAAATATTCGAACGTTTTTATTGAAAAATAAGTAGAAAAAAAAACTTTTTTTTTTGTTTTTTTTCTTTTTGATGATGATTTTCATGTACAGTTTTTCGCCTTTTTAATATAAAAAAAATTTTTTTTTTGATAAAATTGTTTGATTTTCTTAACTGATAATGGTTTAGTTGATATCGATTTTTTCCCTGTTAATTTTTAAAAACCGAAAAAAAAATCTACATTAAACCCCTTTTTGCCACTTTAAGATCCAAAAATTGGTTTTTTTCTGGAATTTTGAATAACAATTTTTTGAAGTTTAAAAATATGGAAAATTTTCAGTAAAAACAAAAAAAATCTGAAATTGAAATGCATCGATTTGGCCATCAGCCTCAAATTATTGTTGAATTAACTGAAGAAGAAGAAGAAGAAGAAGAAGAAGAAGTAGAAGAAGAAGAAGACGACGAAGAAAAAGCTGATTCATCGAAAAGTGATGAGATCAAGGAGATCGATGATGTCGCAATGCCGCTTCGTCCCAATGATCTTTTCCCGTATCGTCGACGAAATTCGCCGTTCTTGAAGTTGTCGGATGATGGTCTGGCAAAACTACGCGTTCTCAATGAGGCGACGTCGTCAGAAGGCGGCAGTGTCGCAATTTCGCCGGCTTCGTCGATGACGTCGATGACGACGACTGTGTCAAGGCATGAATTCTCGACCTTTCGGATCGATGACGAAACAATGAAGGGAATGATGAATATTGGTGAGATTTTTATGGATTGAAAAACTTTTTCTTTTATTTGTGGAACATCATAAGAGAAAAAAAACATAAAATCATATATTTATTCTGGTATTTTTTAATACCCTGGAGCTGTACGTGGTGGTGGGCAATGATCGCAAGCTCCTTGGCTTCCTGATCCTCCGTCTTGTCCTGGTTGTCCTGGTGATCCTGGTTGTCCTGGTTGTCCTGGTGCTCCGGCGTCTCCTTGTGGTCCTGGTTGTCCTGGTTGAGCGTGTCCTGGTGCTCCTGGTTGTCCTGGGGCTCCTTGTGGTCCTGGTGGTCCTGGTGGTCCAGCTGGTCCTGGTGTTCCTGGAACATCGACGACTTGTCCTGGTCCTCCTGGTTGGCCGTTTGATCCTGGTTGTCCTGGTCCACCTGGTGGTCCAGCTGGTCCTGGTGGTCCTGGTGGTCCTGGAAGAGCGTTTCCACCAGATTGTCCTGGTGCTCCTGGCTGTCCTGATGGTCCCTTTTGTCCTGGTGCTCCAGATGGTCCTGGTGGTCCAGCTGGGCAATCGAAGCAGAAGCTGTCAATAGTGGCAACTTGATTTGATTGAGCATCTTGTCCTGGTTGTCCTGGAGCTCCTGGTGCTCCATCATTTCCTGGTGCTCCATCTTGTCCTGGGGATCCAGCTGGCCCAGCAGCACCAACACCACATGAGCAGCATTGTCCGGCTCCACCATAAGCTTGACGTTTGACATTGTCACGGTGGTAAGCATTACGCTTGATACGTCCAGTCACACCACTGACACCTTCGAATCGATTATATTCCTCCCAGAGACCATTCGAGCGATGTTGACAGAATTCGACCTGGAAATCAATGTAAAATTTGTTTTTCCAACCAAAAAAAAGAAATAATTCGAATCCACCTCGGCCTTCAATGACGATTGAACGTGTTGCATATAATTGTAAAGCATCGGAACAGCCACAATTGCTGTCAACGTGGCAATCGTTGAAATCGAAATTCCGAAGAATGCCAACTTGCGAAGAGACTCGGTCTCATGAGCGATTTGTTTTGGATCATCAGACGACATCTGAAAAATCTCAAACATTTTTTTTTCAAATCGAAAATCGATTAGTTGGAATTACAGTTTGAGACTGGATTATGAGATGGTCGAGTAAAGTTTTCAACCAGCCGTCGCCTTTTTATACAAAACCATTTTGAATTCACCAAAAAAAAAAAAAAACAAGGAAGTCCCGATTTTGTTTACGTCTCTCTTTCTCTCTCTCTCTTTCTCTCTCTCTCTCTCCACCCCTCTTTTCTTCTATGAAGGGCGTTCAATTCGAAACGATAATGTGTGGGTGGAGCGTCGTTCTGTGAAGTGTTGGAGAAAAAAGCGCAAAACAAGCAGAAGTAGAAGAAGGAAGAAGAGTGACTGATTTTGGAATGAATTTGTGGGTTGAAGTAGGAGAAAAATAAGAAAGGACAAGCAACCTGCAAAATTCTGAAAAAAGCGGAAATTTCAGTTCATTTTTTCAGAAAAAAAAACGGGGATTCTTCGTAATTCAAAACATCCGAATTCAGCGCGAAAGAAAAACAATTAAAACTCCTTTCCGGTTACTGAAACCGATTTCTTGTCTTCTTCCTCATCTTTTTTTTTTCCCCCCAAACTTCCCGGGTATTTTTCATCTAAAAATCAATCAATAATTATCGATCATTGAACATCTTACGTGATGTAACGTCCTGATTTGAAAAAGTTTTTTTTCAGTGATAAGGAACCAATTCGGGGGATTCTTGCCCTTCCCCCTCCTTTTTTTCTTTGTATTTTAGCGGTGACGAAGCCAACGAAAGCAAAAACTCATTAGATTTTTTTTCTGTTGATGATGAAGGTCATTTCATTAAGTAGGAGGAAAGAGGGCGGGAGAGAATAACGAAACAAAAAAAAACATTGACAAGTTTGATTGAACATGTGGTGTTGATCAATACATACAAGCACAAGAAGAGGAAGAAGAAAGTAGGGGAGAGAGGGAGGGGGAGAAGAAAAAATCGATAAAATCAATAACCGATAATTTTGCAGGTAAAATTTGTGAGAGGAACAAAAATTGTGTCACTGGCAAATATGTGAATACGGCAACGATGGCGAACTACACGGTCACCGAATATATTCTGAATGAGCAGGTACACTATGTAGACAAACTGCGACGCGAACGCGCCGCTTACGAATTAACTGCGTCTCTCTCTCTCTCTCTCTCTCTCTCTCTCTCTATTTTCCCTTGCAAATCCCCTTTTATTAGGATGATCATAATTGTACAAAGTTTTGTAAAGTTTTTTTTCGTTTAGAGAAAAAAGTGAAAAGTATTATCAGTAAAAGTTGATATAAAACCGGTTTTAAATATTTTTTTTTGGTTACAAGAAATTAAAAAAAAGATAAATTTTTGAAATGGAGTAATTAAATGAGAGACAAATTATCGTTGGGTTTTCAGAAGGAAAATCTAGAAAAAAAAAAGATTCTTGATGTTATCAGATCGTTCTCGAAAGGAAAATAAGAAGATCCGAAAAAAATCTAAGAACTAAAAAAAAGTGCAATTTTATTGATTTTTCTTTTCAGAACATAAATCGCGAAAAAATTTCTGGATCAATCGATACTTTGTGTCAGTTGCGTCATCGTCGACTCGGTCGAATTTATGGTTATCATTGGCGTTCGACCAATCATCTTTTCATTTTCCGAACGTTTGTTCCGAACGGCACAATTTCGGATAAATTGAAGCGGGGCGCGTTGAGCGAAGAGCTTTCGCTAAAATATTTCGGACAGCTCATCGACGGTCTTCAATTCATGCACGATCGACGAATCTGTCATGGCAAGGTGAGTCCGTCGAACATTTTGGTGACGATTTCCAATGATATTCTGCTCGCTGATCCGCACATCGATGGTCTCTCTTCCGGTTGTGATCATTTTCGGCGAGCATTGTTGAGCTCACCACCCGAAGCGTTTCGAGACCGCAACTCGTTTCCGTCGCTGACAACTGCCGCCGACATTTGGGCGGTTGGTTGCACTTTGGTGGCAATGGTCACCCGATTCCCGCCGTTCTCCGATCAATTTCTACAATTTCAAGGTGATCAGCTTCATCAGCAGCTGATCTCTAGTTGGGCTTCGAATCAGTTGAACTACGCGTCAATCACTCTTGTTCCATCAGCCAGCAAAGAAATCATGGATATCGTTGATATGATATTCGTCAAAAGGCCCGAGCAACGACCGACAGCATCGCAACTCTCTGAAACTTTCGGCGCAAAGTCGAGAAAAACGTCAGTGCGCTTCTCGCTGACGTCACTAGCGAATCGTGACGCGGTTCATTTATCAATGGATCGATTCTATGAAAATCGAGACGACGATGAGCAACAAAATCAATTGGAGCAATTAATTGAAAAACACGAGAATCGACAAATAAATCAGGTGGAAAATTGTCTTCTTTCTTTAATTCGCAAAAAAAATCGATAATCGATCGATTTTCAGGAAGGCGTTTTCGCCTTTATCTGGTGGATTTTGTCACGAATCTTGATTTTCACAATTTTGCTTCTCAAATGGATCGGAATGGTTTTGTGTGCTGCGCTAAGTTTGGCGCTGGTCGCCGGCAGCGTTTTTCTTTCAATTTTCATTATTTACAACGGCATTGAAGTGATTTGTCAGTGTCGATTGAATGAAGGTACTGGAAATTCATTGAAAAAAATTGTGTTTCTCTGTGTGATGCAGAGCGGAAAGGAAGTCGTTGTTTTTGAGAAAAGAGTACATTTAATGAGCTTTAAACAAGAAAAACCTGACTGTTTGATTAGAGTAGTGGTTAACATGTTGGGTTTCTAATCGCTGATAATAGGTTCGATTCCACCTACCTTAAAATGTTTTGCTTTTTTTTTTTAAATTTTTTCTAGTATCATCAAAAAAGACCGTACCCTTGTAGTAATGGCTATGGGCTTGGATTTTGAATGAAAGTTTTTTTTTTGCCCGAAACTTAAAATATCGAAATGCTGAATTAATCAGAAATTTCTAGGCTTCATCGTCTTGATCGCATTGATTCTATTACCTATCATTATCCTATTAACAACATTGTGCTGTAATAATTCACTAGAAAAATACAACAACGAGGTGGAAAGCGGAAAAGTGGAAGAATCGAAATTCGTGATGAGAACACCGGAAAAGAATGTGATCCTCTTCGGCTACATTGTGATTGAGGGAAAAAAACGGATTGGAAACGAGCGAAAGGTTGGTCAGAAAAAACTTTTGGCAAAGATCCAACAAACACAAAAATTTAAAAAAAAAAACATCAGATCGGACTCAGCGAAGGAATGGCACAGTTCACAAATCGCGGCGATTTTTTGAGCGGCGTCGCACGAATCGCATAAGAGAAGCCGTCGAAAGAAAAAAAAAATTAATTGTTCAATTATGGATTGATTTTTGTGAAAACTCGTCATTTTCTTTTGTTGGATTAAAATTTTTCTGCCAAAAAAGGCCAAAGAGAAAAAAAAAACTTTCTTTTTGATAAAATCTTTTGAAACAATGGAAGGAAGACAAAAAAAAAAGAAGTTGAATGAATAAATCGGTTAATTTTGCTGCTTGATCGGAAAAAAGTTCCAGTGAGGCAAAGATTTCGAGTTTCGATAACTCAGCACTTTGCCTTCTTCTTCTTCTTCTTCATCATCATTTAAGTGTCGGCGAACGGGCGGCTGGTATCAATCCGCAACAAAAATGCTACGATCTATAGAATTCAATAGCATCGGCATTCCGATGCAATGGCGACGTCAACGACGATCAATTCTGATTTCAATTTTGGTGCTTTTTATTATCACAGTTGTTGGTAAGAAATTCTTCGGTTAAGAGCAAAACTTGTGCACAATTTTCCAGTTCTACTTCTGAGGGGCGAAGAGGAAATAATTGATTATGTGCAGTCGGATTTTGAAAGAGAAATGGAGATCGAGGCGGAGTTAAGTCCAGATGAACTTCATCTGAAGAAACATATTCTGAACAGAGGTAAATTCTTCTTCGTCTTCGTCTTCTTCAATTTTTGTTTCTCTCAAATTTTCTGAAACCTTTTCAGAAGCTAAAATTCGCCGAGAAATAATGTTGAGAACAGGTCGAAACAATTCATTTTTTCGTGGAATTTACGTGAATGAAGCTTATCGAATATCAGATTCTGAAATTCGATTAGTCTATCTGGCGAATCAGGACAATCCGAAAGGTCTTCGGATCTTTACACCAGGTTTTGGATGGCAACCGGTTGAATGGTTCTGCTTCAACGTCACCTGTATGGATTATTTGTTTTGTTCAATGGCGACACGTCTGGGAAGTGTTCGAATTCCTGAAACGACTGGATCATTTAAAAGTGTTCGGATCGCATCAGAGATCAGTGATGAATATCATCAAATTAATGTTCGTGACGTCCGACCAACATTGCCGATCTCTTCCGATTTGAAGCAGCAATTCAATTATCCGTTCAATTTGGGCGTTTGCGTTCAGCCGATTTTCTTCTTCACAGACTGGACAATTTTAATTCAATTCTTCGAATCGTGGATCGCACAGGGAGCCGACAAATTCTATTTCTATGTGCACAGTCAAACGTGGCAAACGAAACGAGTTCTGGATTTTTATAAGTCGTCACTTGGCGACCGACTTGAATTGATTGATTGGAGCGATGTGCCGTCAAATCAGCGTGATCGTGGTAATTATTATAAGGATCCAAACGCGCGAATTTTTCGACACGCCGCCACAGCCTTTATGCACAATTGTATGTTGAGAGCCAGGTAGGAAGAAAAAAACCTTAAAACTTTGATGAGCAGAGAGAAAGAGAGTCTTCAGACATCAAGTCAAATTCATCTCAAACACCGATCTCGACGATTTACCCGTTGCGAAGAGCTTGGATCTTCTAGGAACCTTGAACGAAATGGCCGATCGTCACCCGCACGCGGCACAATTTAAAGTCGATTGGGTGTTGAGTCGACAATCAGTAAACCAGATGAATTATTGATTTTTTTCCCATCTGAAATCTTAATTTCAGCTGAATTGGGAAAATATTGATCGACCGAGCGATGTTAAGTTCGATTTACATTCGGTTCAAGTGATGGAAGCAAACAGTATTCGATGGGATTATCGTGTGTCGAAAAAAATGTTTCATCGACCAGAGCGAGTAAATATTTTTTGAGAAATTTCAAGTAAAAAAAACAACAGTCGGGACAAAACCTAAACTACACAATTCCCCATGCGCCTTTAAATTGCGTCAAATTTTAACAATGCTTCGTCATAAAAATCGAACCTTTTTGCGACGTTTCTCGTCGTCCACTAACCGCTTCGCATACACAACGAGAGACTTCATGTTATGGTTTTTTCAGGTGATTCATTTTGATATGCATTCAGTTTATAGAAATGAAATTCGAAGCGGAAAAAACGAATTTACAACTATTGATCTTCAAGAAAATCCAAATATTTTCTTCCTACATTTAAGGTTTAAAAGAGAGAGAGAGAGAGAGAGAGAGAGAGAGGTGAGGGGAAACAGGTCTTAAAGAAAACATTTTCAGAAGATTTGAACGGAAATTGATTATTCCTGAAATCGAAAAGTACAATAAAACATTTGATTCTTCAGTTTTATTGAGATTAAGCCAAAGAATGATGGAAAACTATTCGAATCGAATCGAGAATTCAACATTTCAACGTTTCCATTCAATTTTAAACTTAGAAAAAAAAAGAATTTAAAAAATCCATTTGTTCAGACTTAAAACTTTCGCCTTGGGCAACAGAAGCTCGTCAAACAATGCGAGATCTCGAGCAATGTCGATTAGAGGCTTTTGGTCGGAAGCTTACTGGCATCAATCAAATATGTCAACAAAGTTCAGCAGGGTAGGGCATTAAACATTTTGGTCATCTACATGATGACTGAAATAATGGGCGGAGACGTCGATCTTTTCCGTCTTCTTTGGCCGGAACGCGGGGAAAAAAGGAAGAAGAAGAAATCGAGAAAAATTTGATGAATTTTCAGATGCGAAGGAATGCTGAAAAGTTCAACCACATTTTTGAAATCACCAATGACGTGGGTCAATGTTAAATATGACCCCAGTTTTAATTCTTATGTTGAGAATAATGAAAAAAATATTTTTTCTATTTTTTAACATTTTCTTTTAATAATTTATTTTTTTTTATAGCGGCGGGTTTTTTTTTTCAATTATTTAAATAAAAACATTTTGCGCCAAAACATTTGGCGGCGCACTTTAACATTTTTTTTTTGAAAATTCAAAAATTTGAGGGATGTTTAGCCTGATTTCTCTCTCGGGGCTGAGTTTTCAAACCCAACCGCAACGCGTGAAGACATCGCTTTGGACCCACTGTGAATTGATCCTCTTTTCCGCCTCTGAATCCTCGACGCAATCCTGTTTTTTGGAGCAGCTGAAGCCCCTGAATCAATGTTTGTCTTTGTGTGTGAATTGATTGTGGAAAAAAACACAAAAGTTTTGTGACGGACAAAAAATGATGGCAATTATTAAAGTTTTGAACGACTTTGTCCTAATTCAACAAAAAAACCATTAAAAATCGGTCAGATAATACATTTTGCAGCGTTAATCATAACGTTGTTTTTGTAGAAAAATTTTAAAAAACAAAAAAAAAAGGCGGAACACTTTTTTCTTCCTTTTAATCCATTAAAATTCGAGTATAAAATGATTCGAAAATTTCTCTCAATCACTTCTTCTTTTAACTTACAAGTTGAGTGTAAAGTTTTATTTGCAAACGTCTGACTCTCTTGTGTGTCCTCGGTAGTATAGTGGTGAGTATCCGCGTCTGTCACATGCGAGACCCGGGTTCAATTCCCGGCCGGGGAGAAATCTTTTTGCTTCTTAGGAAAATCATGCGACAAGTTATGCTTCTTCTCGCTCTGCTAGCGTTTTTTATCATCTCCGAATCTTGCGCAATGTTTGGCGGAGGAGGTTGCGGCGGGGGGTGTGGTTGCGGCTGCGGCTGTGGAAGAAAGAAGAGGTTCAACTCTCGATGATTTTACTCAATGATTCAATAAAAAACATTTTAGAAGCATCGATGCCCAAGAATTCCAAGGAATTGTTAGCAATGACAGCGACATGTTGTGCAACAGCCCAGAATTAAGACAAATCATATCTCGGGTATAATTTCGACGCGTTTTTATAATTTGAAAAGAAATTCAGAACATGAAAAACAACGCAATTGATTCGAGCAAATCGATTCAATTGGGCCTGGAAGCGGAAAATTCCGAACGATACGTCGTCGTTTGTTCAGAAGTCCTTTAAAAAAAAAAAATAATAAATACATTTTTTATTTTATTATTCAGAACATTTTTCGTTACGCTGTTCATTCGGAAACTGTCTATTGTGGCGCTCGAAATGGTACTCATTATTGTCAAGCTTTTGCCATTTAATTGTTATTTTAACAAATTTTTAAAACACATTTAATTGAGATCTTTAACAATTTTTTCAAGTTTTAATTATTATTTTTGCAAAAAAAAAACAAATAGAAAGATTACCCATAATATGAACATTTTTTTTTAGTTTTTACAAATATTGACATGGTCCTCCTCCTCATTTTCCAAAAAATTTTGTGGAATTTTTTCAAGTTTCTTTCTTGGATAATCGCCTTCTCTTTCTTGATATTCATTTGTTGGCTCTAATTTCCTCTTTTCCACTTTTCTATCCTCAACAATCCGTAGAATTGTATTATTCTGCTTCATTTTTTCATGGCGGACTCCAATATTTCTGTAAAAAATGTTGATTTTTTGAATTTTCTTTTAAAAATCCCAAACCTTATATCATTTTTTGTGATATATTTCAATTTGCAATCATAATCGCTATACTCTTTTCGAATATAGTAATAAATTTGTTCCGATGTCCAGCCAAGATCAATTAATTCTTTGACATAATTTTCTTGAGTTGACGTCAACCATAAAAGTCGATGATTGAGTTCATGACCAATGTGTGTAAAACATCCACTTGCATACGTTGTTCCGTCAGATTGAACAAAAACTTTTAAAAATGCTGTGCAACTTTGATCTATCTTTCTTGGATTCGATTTTCGCTTGTTCGCTACGCTCTTATATTTTCCAACTCTGTGACATCTACAAATAAGATTATTATTTAAAAAAATGTCATTTCAACCACCTTACAGAATTCTTCAAAGCTTCGAAAGAATTCTAGTAATTATTTAATTTTTAACGAATTAAAAAAATTTAAAGGCACACTTAATAATCAACTTGGTTAGTGTGTTGTGAAAGTTAAAAAGAAGAAACTTCTGAGTTAAAAAAAATGTCACCTGTAGAATGTTTCCCCGCCATGTCCTGTCCGTTTTGTCAATGAGGTGCATGAATCTTCTTGTCTTTGATCAAACCATTTCTTAAAAAGTAAGTTATTTTGAGACAAATGTTTTTAGAAAATACCTGAAAATCATGATAATTTTGAAATGTTTCGTGTTCTATCATAAATCGCCTGGCTTCATTCTCGTGTTTGTGCTGACAGTGAACCACCAAATCTTCACTTGTTTCCAATTTTTCACTACACTCTGGACACGCAATTGTTGATCCTCGATATCGTGTTGGCAAATCTTTTTCTCTTTGATTCATTACAAATTCGCCAAGTGTCAAAATTTCATTAGTTTGATGCCGATCAGAATTGAGAATACTATGGTTATAGGATTCTCGACTTGACGGTGGTTGTTGATTGCTTGGAGCTGGATCAGATGATGTTTCAACCATTTGCTGCGAGCTTGACTGACTCTCAATTTGTGCTTCTATTGTAACGTCTTCTTCTTCGACGTCTTCAACATAAATTACTTCATCCGGTGAAATATTTTTCGGATTGCTGATTTCATTTAAATCAATATTCGATTCATCGGCAGGAGTTGCAGCACAAACCTTAATAAAGTATTTTAATCAATTAATTGATTTTGTTTTAAAATTTTTAAAATACTTTTTTATGTTTTAACATCAATGAGACTGATTTAAACGAAGCTCCACAATAACCACAGCTATATCCTGGGCAACCATTCAACATTTTTTTCTCCGATTTGATTAAAGTTATTAATTGCCGGCATTCTTCTTTGCTCCAATTATGCTGATTCCATAAATGTCGATAAATATTTTTTTGGAGATAGGATCGTCCACATTCGGGGCATCCAATCAAGTCTACCATTCGCATTGTTTCCACAGGCTCTTGATTCGAAATAACCACAGAATTCTTAATTTGTTGCGAACTTATGTTTGCCTCCATCACTTAAATTACATTTTAAAGCGGATTTGATAGAAAAACGGATTTAAATAAGAGGAAAAAGTTAAAAGTAGGATTTACGGTTGTAAAAAAAAAAATAAGGAGCCGACCGCAGCGCGTGACCGCGTTGCGTTCAAGCAAAGCGCGCTCTACTGGTCTAATACAATTTCAATTACGGAATTTTTTCAGTCTGTCAAACATTTTTTTTCTTAAAATATGCCAACATTCAAGCTTGATGAGGAGGAAGAAGAGAAGTTTTTTAATTTCAAAGGAGATAGTGACATGTTTTTTCGACAGTGGCGTGCGCCTTCAATGCTACCAATTTTTGAAAAAAAGTTTATATTAAAAAAAAAAAAATAATTTTTTAAAAAATATTCAGGAAAGATCGAGAATTCATTGAAGCTGAAAATCGTTATTCAGATGCTGAAGCAAAGAAGTTGAAGAGACAAAAAGAGCACTCTGAAAAATTTAACAGAAAAATGGAAGCCCTACAAATTGAATTAGAAAAAAAAGCGGCGGTAAGAAGATTTTAAATAAAACCAAAAAAATTTTTTTCGTTATTTAGATTTCACCACCTAAAGAATCTTTGTTTCGTCGTCCAACTCAGCAAGAAAAGGAGAGTGTGCAAAAGGCATGGAAGCTTGAATATGAATCGCCAAGTTCTACAGCTAAAATGACAACTGCACGTCAAATACCGTTACGACCACGAGCTACACCAATTGTTGGGATCAAAAAAGAATCTTTACTGTTGCAGAAACCTAGTGGTTCATTAAAAAATTTAGATTTTCTAAAAAATGTAACGCCAAAATCAATGGAAACACCGAACAATAATTCATTTTTAAATAATAGGTGAGAATACCTTCAAATTTATTTATAAAGTAATCTATTTTCAGTCAAGATGCAGTGTTCTTCACTCAAGAAAATCGATCCTTCAATTTGGATAATTATAATGGCGCTCGACCTTCCTTTGCATTCGAGTTTCAAGGAGCAACGTCTACACCCGTTTCAAAGTTTTCAAATTTAAAAATTTTCAATTAAATAAATATTTTTCAGAAATTGCCCAAAGTTTTCAGTTGGTTCGCAAATTTCCGAAGACACCGAAATTAATGATTCCAAATATGTGACGGCTGTTGAATCACCAGCAGGAAATGAAAAAACGGCATCATCGCTGAAATTATTCGACTTAAGGAATGAAGAAAATGAGCGAAAGAAAAATGAGGAAAAAGCAAAAGCTGAAGCAGAAAAAATTGAAAAAGATCGAAAAGAAAAAGAAGAAAAGATTAAAATTCAAGAACAGGAAAAACAAAATTTAAGAATTAAAGAGGAGAAAGCAAAAGCAGAAGCAGAAAAAAATCGAATAGATTTGCAAGAAATAGAAAGGCGGAATAAAATTCCAGATCAGGAAATACAAAATTTTAAAACCAAAAAAGAACAAGCTGAAACGGAAATGTTAGTAAATTGTCAAAAGAAAAAAGAAGAGGAGCACTTGAAGATAACAAATGAAGAAAAAGAAGTTGAAAAAATTCAAAATGAATCAACGAGTAACGAAGCAACAAAAGTGTTTGAAGCTTTTATTAATATTTACGAAACAATTTTAAAAAAGAAGAAGGCGTTTGAGAAAAGCGCGGACTTGAATAGAAGATCTTTGCTGAAACGAACAATTAATGAACAAATCACAGTTTTCACGAAAAAAGAAACAGACGAAAATGAGAGAAATCGAATAACAACATTTTTCAAAAATCTATTGGGAAAAAAAGCGGTTGAGGGGTTTGTTCAAATTTAATTTTAAAGCACAAATATTTTGATTTGTATTCCAGATTTAGTGGAATCAATAGTACGGTAGAGCTGAAAATTAGTGATGAAGAAGAAGTTTTTTATGCAATTTATTGCATTTTAGAAAAATATTTAGTAAAAATCGTTTAAAAATGCTGAAATTCCTTTTTTTGTTTCAGAATTTAATTGAGCTTGACGATGAACTCATCAGTTCTGTTAGTTATTTCATAAGTGTGGTAAGGAAAATGTAGACGCCTAAATTTTCAAAATTGCGACTAAAATTTCAGCTGTCAGTATCACACAAAACGTTGGAAAATGTTTTTGTCAGCTTGATAATAAATCGATCAACAGTTTTAAGGCAACGTCGAAATGAATGGTTTGAATTCATCATTTTTGAAGTAGAAAAGTTGAAGTTGAAAATTAATTTCAGCATAAAAATGTTTGCTGAATCGAAATTAAGTGCCGATGAATACGCGATAATGAACAATAAAGAGAAAGCGTTGGTCTCACTTTTTTTGAATGTTTTTGCAAAAAGTTAAAAAAAAAAAAAATAAAAGTTTAAAAAAAAATCAACTTTCAGATGTTTTATTTTCAAACGCTGGCAAAACGATGAAACTAAACGAGGAAATGTTGTGGAAATATTCAGAAGCTGTATTGGATCAAGCTGGAAATGTGCCAAGAGCGGGGCTAATCCTTGAATCATTAGTTACAGTAAGAAAAACGTTTTTTTTTCAAAAAAAAAAGAAAAAAATTAATAATATAAATTTTGCAGGTTTGTAAATCGGGATTGTTAAAAAATACGAAACGTTGGAAACGTTTTACCGAAAAATTGAAAACTGAGATTTTTCCACAAATGGAAGAAAATTCGTATTTCGAATGTGATTATTCAGTTGTTGAAAGACTAAGACGGGTTTTGGAAACAAATCAATTGCTTTAAAATCGTTTTTTTTTTTGAAATAAAAGAAAAAAAATGTTTATTCAATTAAATCGTGTTTAATGAATCCAAAGGTATTGCCCTGCCGAACTTGGATAAGATTCTCGAGATGGAGAAGGAGCAGGTGCGTGTGAACTTTGAGGGCCCGGTGGTTTCGATTGACAGTGGCTGCAGCTACCAGGGTTTCCGGGATCCCCCTAAAAAAAGAAAATTTTAAAAAAGAATTTAGATAAAAAAAGATTAAAAGCCTACCTTTGGACCTTGTGGACCTGGAAGACCTGGATTTCCGGCGTCTCCACGTGCTCCTATAGCTCCTCGAACACCAGGTTGACCACCCAGTCCCGGTTTCCCGTCGTGGCCTTTACCTCCTGGAGGTCCACGTGGTCCTACTTTTCCTGGTGGCCCTGTTGGACCTGGTGGAGCGCCATTGAGCACTTTACCACGGTCTCCAGTTGGTCCCTTCTCTCCCGGTGCTCCTGGCTCACCACGTACTCCAGGCGGCCCTGGTGGTCCTGGTCGATTATCCTCACCAGCTCGTCCCGATTTGCCCTCGTATCCTGGTGGGCCGCGTGGGCCTTTTGGTCCTGGTAATCCTGGTGGACCCGGTGGACCAGGAGGACATTTTTGACATGCATTAGTACCCGGCGGCGGTGCTGGTAAGTATTTGCCAGCTCGTCCATTATCACCATTGCGCCCGGGATAACCGTCACGACCCGGTGTACCGTCATCACCCGGTTTTCCGCGTGGACCCGGAGAGCCTTGTGTACAAGCGCAACAAGATCCCGAAGGAGCCGAACCATAATTTCCATAAGGAGATTGACGTTTTGATAAGGCCTTAGTGTCACGAGTGAACTTCATTTGCTTCCAAATATCTTGCGATTCAGACTGAAAAAAAAGTGAAGTAAAATGAAAACTTCGTGAAGACAAAAATGTTTATCGAACCTTACAAAGCTCAACCTCGGTAAGCATAAGAGTTGTGACTTGTTGAACATGATTATGCAAAAGTGGCAAACCAATAATGACAGTCAAAACGGAAAATGTTGAAAAAACGGTGCCTACAACTGTGGACGTTCGCCACATTGACGTCTCCATAATTCAACAAAAGTCGAAAATGGAATCCGATGCGATATGAAAAAGCAAGAATTGCTAGTTTAAGGGCGTGGAGAGAAAAAAAAAGAGGTCAGCAACCTATCATCAAAGTTTTTTTCGTTTCCCTTCTAGAAATTGAAAGTTGTTCTTATCTCTGAATTGCCCTAGATTTTTTTGCGGTTATGGTAAATTGATGCGCAACTAGAAATCAAGTCAAATTAAGTGGAGTTATGGAATGTTGGCAGAATTCCAAGTAATTCGGATTGAGTTTGTTTTTATGTTTCTTTATTTGAAAATGAAACGTTGCGATAAGAATTACCAGTTTCCAATCAATCTCCTTAACCGGTTCAACTATTCAATAAATTGTATAAAAAGTTTGAAAAAATTGAGATGAATTGAAGTCTGATCATCATTAAAAATAATGTTACGAATCTTATTGATCTCGATCGTTCTTATTGATCTAACTACATCTTTATTCTTTCCGACAGTAACACCGAGTTGTGGATGTGGATGTGGATGTGGATGTGGATGTTGCCCTCAGCCAAGGTACACATCCGGAATTTTCTCGAATCGTTGCCAATTTTTTGAAATTGTTCAGATGTTGTTGCGGCGGCGGTGGACGAAAAAAACGTGAAATTGGACACGTAAGCGGACACGCAGCCCACGTAGAAGGCGTTGAGATTAGCAATCAGTGCAATGATGAAGAGTTCGGAGAGGTGATTCTGAAGGTAAATGAAAGCCGAGCATAATTGGTTTCCTCGAAATTTCGAAAGACGCCCTGATGAGTTTTCAGCACATTTCACTGAAAAGTGTCAAGCAGTCAAGAGACGCAATTTCGAAAGAGCTCGAAACGATTTATCCGGACAATCCGTTCACCGTTTTCTGTGTGCAAAACGCAACATTATCCTATAAAGCCAACTCGCAAAGGTTTGATTCATGAAAAGTTCTGAAATTTGTCTGAAAATATTCAATGTTTGAAGGTATTGCATGGAAGGTCTCGATGGTCGCAATTGTTACGTCTTCGAATTCTAATGAAGCACAGTAAAAACTGAATATTTATTTAATAATGCTAAATTTATAATTGAATCCGTAGAATTTAATAAAATAGGATCTCCTCAATTGATTTCATATCGTTATTGAACTTGTCTGAAAATTCAAAATTTCGATTCTAGAAATTTGATTTTCGCTAAAACCTGATCTCGAAATTCGAGTTGACAAATACACGGAGCAAAAAGGAGGCATCGTCGTGAGCATCAAATGTGCACGGGATAACAACGTAGGATCCTGGTGGCACACGGAATCGAACCGTAACCTGAAGACAAAAGAAGGGATGATAGAAGGTTTGAGGGTTTAAAGAATGAAAATACTCCAACTGACTTCTCTCATATTTATAAAAACTTTGGTTCTGGCCACCGGTTTTTGTGATCTGATGATGTCGTCCATCAGCGGTCGTCCCGATTCATCGCTCCGATAGACCGAGAATCCAATGGCAAGATTGTCGAGTCCTTGCGGTCGCATTTCTCGTCGATACTTCTGCAAGACCGCCACAATGACGGTGCACTTTCCATCCGCTTCCACTGACGATTGAGGCACTTGGAATTGTGTGGCGAATTGAGGATTTTGGGCGTAGGTATCTGCAAAAAATTCGTCAAAACTTGTTCGGTCCTCATCGGGACAAAACAATACCATTGTTTGGACAACCGCCGGCGGTTCCCTGTCGACTATTCCATTCGCCATCTATCGCCTTCTCTTGCCACTGATGTTTCTGACTCTCGTGAACTTCAACCCCAGTCATTTCGGAAATTTCGTTCATCACTTCAGCCGACATGTTGCACACTTCCATTTGTGTGAAACAGCGCATAAAATCGTCGAATGACATCCTGGAAAAAAAATTGCAGTCAGAAGCTGAATTAAGTTGATCACCAAAATTCGCCATCTTTTGCAAATTCAACACCGAGTTCTTCTCGTTGTCGCGAATCGATTTGTTGCCACTCGGCGCTGCCGTCGCTCCATGCTCCGTTCCATTCTTTCGAGTTTCCCCACGGGTTTCGAATTCGTAGAAGCGGCAGTTGACCTTGATAGGTTTGAACGGTTTGAATTGCGGTGATGCTGTAGGCGTGGCCACGAACGAGTCCGTTGTCGAGTTGAGCTTCACGCACATTGTCGTCGGCCTTCAGAGACAACAACACATTTAGAAAATGAAAATGGGCGGGGCTGGGAAAAGTGTGTGCGTCACTTGCAAGCACAACATAGAAAAGAAAGTGTTTTATTTTTTTTTAACCGCGACGCAATACGCAACGCGTTCAAATGAATGCTCTACGAATAGATTCAAATATTTTCTCTCCCTTTAGTCCAAAAAATTCACAAAAAAACACGCGACGCGACACGCAACGCAACGCTCCCAAAAATTGAAGGAAAACAAAATCATAAAATTACGTCAATTGAGCATCCAAATAATGAGCCCATTTGCATTCCTCGAACCAACATTGCCAAAGTCGTCGATTTGTCCGCATTTTTCAAATCAAAAAATTCCGTCAATCCGCCGGTGAAATCCTCTAATGCTTCAGCCGTTGTGCCACCATCCAAATTTTCATATCCTCCATACAATTTCGCATAAGCTTTTTCGAGAAGAGCACTCCAGAATTGATTGCCGTTTTGCGATCGCATATAATATAGATGACCATCAACGGTCGGTAGGCGATCATCAATCACAACATCGACCCATTGGCCGTATCGCCAGAATTGGAAATGAAAAATGCCAGCATAGTTTTCGGTGAACGACTGATCCGGCGGCACGACACGATAGAAAAGCTCGTCGCGCAGTGTTAGATTTGCGGTGGCGGCGAGAAGCCAACAATCGCCAAGAGCTCCCTGCTTCACGTCGAATCGCGATTGTTGTCCGACGATGAGCTGAGGATTTTCGGAAATCTCGCCGGGTCGACGCCATTCGACGTGTTCATCGGGACGCGCTTTGTAGAAAAGGCTTTGATCGTTCGCCGGAAATTGTGGATCTTCGAATAAAATTCGTTGATCTAAACAACGTTGACGTTCCTGCTGAAAATTGATGGGCTGAAATTGCTGATTGAATTGAAGTGGTCCACCAGGAACGAATGGATGAATCTGTATAAAACGATTTTTAATCAAAAAATCAAAAAAATTTGAAATTTGTTACATCGCGCTTGAATTTTCCGCTGATGATATTGTCGAGAACAACTTTTCCAATGCTGCTCAACGAATTATTTTGACCGCCCATGTTGAAAATCAAATTTCCAGCAATTGCTCCGATGATTGCTCCAGTCGATGGATTGATGCCGAAAAAATTGTGGCTCGCGTTCGCTATCAAATTTCCGACCATCGACTCCATTCCGCCTGACGACAGAATGTTCGTCAAACCGCCACCACCACTACCGCCGCCATCACCACTTTGAATCAGTGATCCGATTGAGCCGACTATACCGTCGAAACCGCCCCCACCGAAACCATCCATCGCTCCTTTGAATAGTGAGCCGAGACCATGGGATTCGTTGGGATCGTCAGAAGCGGCGGTGGTTTGAGCCGACGCAACGCCGTAGGTGTCATCATCGTCGTCGTCTTCTGATTCATCAATCACTTCGTTGTTGGTATCGTCATACTCTTCAGGTTCAGGCTCTTCCTCCGGCTCTTCAGGCTCTTCTTCCGGTTCTTCAGCCTCTTCTTCCGGTTCTTCAGGCTCTTCTTCCCGATAATCTTCTTGCTCATATCCACCGCCATCATTTGGATCGTATCCCTGATAGTTTCGATTGTAACCCGGTTCACCTTCATCTCCATATTCTCCAGCATCATAGTTCTCATTGTCACCATCGCCACCATCATAACCGCCGTCGTCATATTCCTGACCTTGATCCTCATTCTCCTCATAGTACTCTTCGTCCGACATTTTGAAGTTCTGCAAAAAAAAACAAACCGAAATTATGAAAATTTTAAACGGTCGAACAACAAACAAACAAATCAAAAGAAAAAGAAAAAAGAAAACAAATTTCGATGTTTTCAAACGTCAACAGAGAGAGAGAGAGAGAGAGAGAGAAACCAGCAGGAGACAGAGAAGGAAACGACGAAATAGTTCGGCAAAGTGCGAGACAACAGGTCAAAAACACTGTAATATTGATTGGATAGTCGCGTAGAGATGAGAGAGAGTTAGAGAAGGAGAGATAAAAAAAAGAAAGACAAACCGGATAAAAATAGAAAAGCAGAGAAATCAAGTTTCTATGGGGACGAAAGAGGAAAAACTTCGACATTTCGAAACGAAAAAAAACCAGTTTTGATGGAAAAAAAGCGTTTTTTTTTTTGGCTGAAATTTTGTCTTCAGAATTTATCTCATTTTTAATTTTGATGAAAACGCGCTCTAATGATAAGGGAAATAATATTCGCTTGTTTTTTTAAAACAGTTTTCGAATAGTTAATTTCATCAATAGAGCGAATTTGCTATCGACGAAACGTTGAGAGAACCTTCGATGATCAAAAAAAAAAAGAAAAAGAAAAAAAGAAAAAACGATTTTATTCGAATTTTTGTTGGAAAACTTTAATTGTCCAGCAGATTTTTGAAAAAAACGGAAAAAAATTTGAAAAATTTGAAAAAAACAATGAAGAGAAATGAAAAAATGAGAATCCAATCGATGGACGAGCATTCGTGAGTTTCGTGTCTGCAAAACGTGACATTAAAAAAAAGTTAACCTAAACTTTGCGCGCGTTTTAAAGGAGCATTCATTTATTTACGCGGGTCTTGTCCAAAATCAGGGTTACGAAACTTAGCGTTTGAATTAATTTTCTCGCTATTTTTGCACCGGATTGAATTGGTATTTCGAAACATTTTGAAACTACTTTTGGATAGATCCTTAACGAGGAAAGTGCGCTCCAGTGAAAATAAAAACTAATCTTGTTATCGTAGATTTTTCTTTTGTTTTATAGAGAAAAAGCGGATTACGGTAAAAAAAAAGGATTACTGTAATTTATTTTTTCTTGATAAAATTCAAGAAACCAAACCTGATCACCGAAATTGTAGCATTAGGAATATTATAACTTTCAAATTGACGAGATATAAAAGGAATTTGAATTAATTTATTACTTTCAAAAAAGTTTAGAAGTTTGTTTTGCATCTCAAGATTAGGCATAATTTTAGGAATTATCCATTGAAGTTTATTAATAAATATGACGAAACGCGAAGAGAATGAAGCCGATATTGTTGGTTCTCATCATTTTGACGTTCAGCGAAGCCAACACGACACCGTCAATATCAAATCTTGGGTTGTTCGCTTTTCAGTTTTTAAAGTGTTAAAAATGTTCAAGTCGCCTGATATGATCTTATCAATAGTGCACAGGAATTTATCTGTTTTTTTTTTGTTGAAAAGAAACTTTTTTGTTAAAAAACGAAGGAAAACTCAAAAGCTCTATTTTCATTATCAAATTGAATTACGCGGCGGCCCACCTTTTTCTTTTTTTTGTTTCCTTTTCCGCTTTTTCCGAAAAATGTTCTCATTCTCATCGAAAAGAAAAAGAACGAAAAAAAACCATTATTGTCAACGAAATTTTCCCAGACAAATTTGGTGTTTTTTTTTTTTTTGAAAACGAATTAGGCACTGTCGACCACCGCGCGCGCGCTGATTCGCATTTACAATTTTTGGTCGACGCAAAGAGCTGCTGAAAATGCTCCTTTTTCTTCTCGTTCTTCCTCTCATTTTGACGACAATCGGTTAGTTTTTTTTACAAGAAGCAAGAGGAAGGGAGAAGGGGGATAAAAAAATTATGGCCAATATCCTTTTTTTTTTGACAGGCACAAATTGTGACGACGGCGATCAATTTCGATTAAATGTGCTCAACACCCATAATCGTCTTCGGTCTGAACTGGCGACAGGGTCGCTCAAATTAAAAGATGGTACGACGATGCCGCCGGCGACAAATATTGTGAAATTGGTTTGACAAAAAAATCGCGCGGCGCTTCACTCATTGAATCATTTCTGACAAGCCGAATTTCTTGTAGTATTGGAGCCCAAAGCTTGAAAAGAAATCGCAAAATTATGCCAACAGCTGTCCGAAGAATCATTCGATGGAAATGATCAACGGCGAGAATTTGTTCAATCATTATTCGACTCATCTGAAGACAAAAGAAGAATATGTGAGTCGTCATTTCATAATCCGAATACACTCTCACCGCTGATTTTAGGCAACTCTTAGCGCTGAAGCGTGGTGGAACGAATTCAACATATACGGCTGGAAAGAAATCATGTTCGAGGGAAACGAAATGAGCGGAAACATTGGACACGCCACACAAATGGCCTGGCACTCAACCGAGCTCATCGGATGCGGTTTCAATTCGAACTGCAAAAATGCCGACGGAACACCGTTCGCCGTTGTCGTCTGCCAATATTTTCCCGGGTAAGGTTGAATTGATAAGAGACAATCACAACGTTTCCCTTCCCCTACTATTTTTTCGATTATTTATTTCTTTTATCCATCACATAGAGAGAGAGAGAGAGAAAAAGAGAGAGAGAGAGAGAGAGGGAGAAAAGCCAAAACTTTTTTTCTCAATTTTTTGCAGTGGAAACGTAATTCAAGCGGCCGCCTATGAGAAAGGCGAGACTTGCTCAAATTGTCCGGCAAATTTCAAATTCTGCAAATATGGTCTGTGCAGTTTGGAGAAGGCCGAGGAAGAGGAGTGATGGTGATCGATTGTGGTTCACAAAAATCATTTTCCCCTTTCTGATATTATTTATCAATACACTATTTTTTGGATCCCCTAAAAAAAGACTACAAACTACAAAGAATTATTGATTAAGAATTTGGGCAAAAAAAAATCAATGGGCCTATTTTGCATCAGAAATTTCAAGGGATTTGACATTTAGCCCATTCAGGTAGATTTAGGCAATAAAGGGGAGAGAGGAGAGGAGGCCTCTGGTTGAAATGACGTCATAAATTGATCTATATTTTTGAATATTATTGATTTCTTTTTTCTTTAATCACCGGATTCTCTTTTGTTCTAATGATGAGTTTATTCAAAAAACTACAAATCGAGTTACTGTGTGGGTGTGGGAGGAAGAAGAAGAAGAGGGGGCAGGAGGGTGGAAAGTAGGAGAGATGGAGAAACAAAGAGAGAGAGAGAAAGAGAGAAAGACAAATCTATCCAATATTTTTCCATTTTCCACCAACTCGAATTCTTGCCGGCACATAATTGGGGCATTCAATTTCAAGCTTCACCACCTTCTTATCACCACTCTCAGGTAGCGTAATCTCAACGTCAATATCCAAAACGACACCATAAATCGATACGAGTGGTGAAATTTTGATTTTTTCCGTCTTAATACGATATTTTGGTGTTAATTTACACGACGAAACACTTTTGCAACATTTTGACTGAAAGAAAAAAAACTATTGAAAGGGGGCGGGCGGGAAGAAAAATCAATAAATTTCCATACTTTTGCCGGATCTTCTCCCATTTCTTCTCTCACCGAATTGATTGTTCGACATTCAACATTTCTCTGTGGAGCAAAACTTGTCGAGCTGCTGCTTGTGTCAGCCGCATCCGACGATTCTGTGATGCTTCGAGTTTTATTGGATTTTGGAGACAGTGATAATGGTTTTACCATGTCACGAATTTCCATGCTCTGCAAAAATTTTGACACTTTTTCGGCAGAAGAATTCTGAATTTTTAAATTTTGCGCTCAAATTGCTCAAATTTTTTTGATTTTACAGTTTTGAAACATTTTTTCAAGCAAATTTCTCTAAAAGTTCAATAGAGCGCAAATGAATATTGAAAAACTGACTCCAGGTGTTACAACGTCAGCGGTTCCCCGCCCATTTTTGCCCAATTTTCGATTATTCAATGGTTTAACAATTTGAATATTACATTTGTTGCCGGCCTGTGGAAGTGAAAGCAAAAGCTGTAAAAAATAGAAAACCCGCGGGTTTTTTTGCCCCGTTTTTTTTCTTTGCAACTCATTGATCTGAGTTACCTTTTCAATTTCACTAATTGTATGGAGTGTGATGCCATTCAAATAGTTGATAACAGCTTTTGCGTCCGACATTTTTGTTTTCGAGCACCAATCAAAATGATTTTATTCAAAAATAAATCAAAGGCATTCATTTTTCCCTTAAAAAACTCATCCTCATTCGACGTGAGGTCAATCTTCTACTGAAATTTTATATTTTTAGGAGGTTTGACAATGGAAAAAACAACGTTTTTTCCTCGGAATTAGCTCTTTCCTTTCGCTGCGTAGCAACTCTTGTTGATACGCAGTTTGAACTTTTTTTTCAGAATGATGTCTACAATTTTAGATTTTTCACAAGGTCGTTTTCAAAAATCTTTTTTTTAGACATGAAATTTGTGAAAGAAAAATATTTGATCTACAACTTAATCAACTACAAATAAAAATCAATAAAAAGTACAAAAAGGCGAATGAAAAAATCAACTTCTCTGACATGTTTACTTTCTACAATTTGGGCACTTATCCAAAACGATTCGTCAGAGCTTATCATTCTCACAAGTTAATCTATTTGACGTTCGCCTCCTCGTCCTGCTCGCTTTCTCCATTCATTCATTCATCACTTCAAACGTTTTCTGTGCCCTTAAAATGCACATATTCGGAGCAGCAACGTTTCATTTTGAGCCGTGAGTTTTGTTCATTTGTTTCAAATAAAATCAAGCCTGCTCACTGTTTGGACGATGGATAAAAAGCTCTGTGAGACTTTTTTCCGGAATCGGATATTAATTTAAGGGGAGGGAGGGAAAGGCAGAAAAAAAATGGCCACTTGAGAGAAACTGAAGCTTCTTCTTTTGTTTTTTTTTTCGATTCCTTATAATTAAATATTTGATAATTATTGAGATGTGTGTGATATCAAAAAAAGGCGGAACTTCATCCGAGATTTTATCATTTTATCATTGATAATTTTCTCCAATTTTAGTTTATTTTCTCTGCTTTTCGAAAAAATTGTTATTTGTTAAGAATCTTGATTTATTTAATTATTTAATTAAATTTCTAGTTACAGTAATTTTTTAATCGTTAACAGACCAATTTTAGACAGTTTTTTATTTAATAATTTTTTCTGAGGTTTCATAAACCGGATAAAGTTTTGGGTTCAATATTTTAATTATTAAACTGAAATTGTCTTAGGATAATGTTGGTGTAGTGGTTAAGCTTTGGAAAGAACTGTCATGTCTTAAGGGGTTCGACTCTGCTGTGGGTCCACTTCTCGTTTCATTTTCAAAACGAGAAGTTACTTTTTTAAGCTTTTGCGGAATAAAAATTTTTTTAAATAAAATTTTAAATAATTTTTAAAAAAGAGCACAAATCAATCGAAAATGTGTCAAAAACTCACAGCTAAATTAAATTGCGCAAAATTCGGGCTATTCTCAATCATTCTTCATCAATATTTGCAAAACAAAATATGATTTTGAGCCAAACTCATTGCTGCTCACTCACAACACATCTCGGATATTTGATGAAGAGAAGCCAGCGCAGTCCACCACAGAGCTTTTCCTTCTATCTCCTTCTCCTCACCCACGTCATAAATATTTGCACAACGATGAAGAAGAAGTGTTGTAGAATGAGACGCGGAGAGAGAGAGAGAGAGAAAGAGAGAGAGAGAGAGAGAGAGCAGCAAATATCCATATCTCGTTTTGTCGATTTTGTTGAATTCATTATTTTTTGACATTAATTATCAATTTAAATTATCGATTGATTGATTCTCCTAAATCATTTTTTTACAGCGACTCGCACAAAAAGCGGTCAACTGTGCTGAAAATCTTAAAATCGAGTGAAAACGTGAAGGATTTGGAGAGAAAAAGTGATGAAATGTTTCGACATGGAAATTTGTATTGCAGGTATTTGATTTTCCTTAAGAGAGAGAGAGAGAGAGAGAGAGAGAGAGAGAGAGAGAGAAAGAAGGAAACAAAGTTTTTACATTAGTTTTTGGTTGAAAAAGAAAATTGGAACTTTAAAAAAAAAAAAATTAAATCGTGTCTGCTTCCGTTTTCCCCTTGAAATGGGTGTGGTTTTCACCTATGTTTTCATTGTTAAATTTGCCTAGAAAAATCTGTTGTTTTTGTTCATGCCTTTTGCGTACAACAACAAACAGATGAGCTGTTTCGACTTTTAAAAATTATTTGTAAAAATCACTGCAATTAAGAAAATTATGAAAAAAATAATTTAAAATGTTTTTTTTCTGCATTTTTGTGAACTCGTGTTTGCGTACCTACAGTAACCGGATGTGGTGTGTCTTTTTTTTCTCCCACTTAATTATATCTAAAAAACATTAATTGAGCAGCGTTTTTTTTTTAAATTTTAATGGTATTTTTTCTTCATTTTTGTAAATTTGTTTTTCCAATGATTTTTAATTGCGAAAAAAAATCTTTTTTTTTGTCATTTTGCCAATAAAATAAAAAGAACTTTTAGAATTCCCCTGCAACTCAACCACTAAAAACTGTCACAGTTTATGGCAGTGATCAATAATTAGAGAGAGAGAGAGAGAGAGAGAGAGAGAGAGAGAGAGAGAGAGAGAGAGAGAGAGATAGAAATAGGGGGAGATAAAGAGAAAGGGAAAAAGAAAAGGAAGAGGAGGTTTTGGTTCAAAAAACAATACAAGGTTAAATGAGGGGGGGGGGGGACAATACATACTAGTAGTGTCTCTGCGTCTCGTACACAACTCTGTGTTTCCACCATGCTCGATAGAATTGGACATTTGAAACATTGGAAAGACCCCCCCCCCCCCTCACTCGTCCCCGCCCCTTCCTCTTTTCTCTTAGTTCTCTCTCTCTCTCTCTCTTTTTTTTTTTACCTCACATTTGATTTGATGTTCCACTGTAATCATTTTATTTGTTTTTATTTTTTTTTTAGTTTTCTTTTGACTTTGAAAGTTTCGAGTAATTTTTGGTTTTCTTCAGGTTTCGAAGAGTTTCTAGACTTTTTCCAGATTTTTTGAACAAAATTTTTTTAAATAAAAACGCATTAAAAATGGTTAAAAATATATTTTTAATCTATTTTTTATATATTTAAAAATAATTGAAAAAACCGAACAAAAATAAAACGAAATCTGATTTTTTTCTACGTTTTTGGCGTCATTTAATCTCTAACGAAAATCTCGTTTTTTTCTATCAATTTTCTCTACCGAAAAAAATTGTTCCGTCAGTCAGGTCATTTTCACAATTTTTGTTCGGCATCTCTTTTCTCTTTTTTTTAGTCGAAGTTCAGCCAGGTTTTTTATCGCAACAATAAATTAAATTGGGAGAGAAAAGAGAGAGAAAGAAAGAGAGAGAGAGAGGGGGGGGGAGGGAGAAAAACTTGTCTTTTTCAGTTTTTTTTATTTCCATTTAACTTGATTTGCGAACAGGAAAAGTTTCTTTTTATGTGTTTCAAATTTAAAAAAGAGGTTTCTTCCAGCACTGGAAATTTGGAGCATCGAGGAGCAACCGCTTCGTCACCAACATCACTTCGCCGCCACTCTTCAACACTTGTCCGAACCTATGATGCTGTTCAATTTCGAGACAAAAATCTGAAACGAGGTTGGGGCGTCGCTGCGGCGAATATTTTTTTTTGCGATAAGCGATCCTGGAAAAACGACCACAGTGGCTGAAATTTCAGCTTGGCAAGCGAAATCTATTTTTCTGAACTTATCAATCCGTTCCAGGCGAAAAATTTATAGATATCGTGAGCGGACGCTAATAAAACTCAAAAATGTCTAGAATTTTCAAAAAATTCAGTTCTAAAAATTGAAAAACCCAAAATCCAAAAAAAAAAGCAAAAAATATTTCAGGCTCATCTCTGGATCAAATTAGTCGACAGCAACAATCAGCCGTCACATTTTTGCCACAACCGACGCAGGCACAAAAATCACGTCACGTACTTTTTGTCAAGGTTTTTTTTTGTGTGCTCAGTGAGCTCGAGGATAAATTTTATAAAAACGTTTCACGTCTTCAGAATCCGGCATTTTCAGCGCCAAGAAATATTGTGCGAAAAGCATCGAATCATTGTAAAATGTCAAGCTTGGCAAGAGTTGCGTGGGTCAGTTGTTTTGTCTTTTTTCTTTAAAAAATAATTGAATTTCAAAATTTTTGGTCATTTTCCCGAAACAACGGATTTTTAAAATACTTTTCAGATGTGTTGTAAACGCGCTTTGTTGGAGTTTTCAAAAAAAAAAACAAATCTTTTTTTTTGGTT